>CM042247.1:1030932-1043432 GCA_023566225.1 Romanogobio albipinnatus | reverse complement strand
ACAGGTATCTTAAAGTGAACAACTAATTTGTTTCCTTTTTAGAAAAATGTTAAGTTTTATTGCTGAAATTGCAGACATTAAAGAAACACGCCGACTCTTTGGGGCTTTATCTTATTCCCCGTATCCCCCAGAGTTAGATCAGTCCATACACACCATCCTCATCTCCGTGCCATAACTCTGTCTGACACACACACCGCTAGCCTAGCTTAGCACAAAGACTGGAGGTTAATGGCTCCAGCTAGCCTAGCTTAGCACAAAGACTGGAGGTAAATGGCTCCAGCTAGCCTAGCTTAGCACAAAGACTGGAGGTAAATGGCTCCAGCTAGCCTACTGCTCAATAAGAGACAAAATAAAACCAACATTTTCCTATTTACATGTTGTGATGTGTATAGTTTCATTGTGTACTAAGACTGATGGAAAATGAAAAGTTGTGATTTTCTAGACCGATATGGCGAGGAACTATACTCTCAACTCTAACATCACCCAATCCGCTGTTCAAAACAAAGCATCACCCGCGCCTGTGATTTTCTCCGCACCAAGTATTCACATTCTCAGTGTTGAGCACAATGCTATCGTCACTTATAAGCTACAATGAAGTGGGTTGCTTTATAAAAAAAAACTTATTTGGCGAAATGGAACCTAAACCAGGGTCGACAACCTCGACCGCACACGGAGGAGTGACCGCTGGCAAACGCGAGAGATGTGTTTAATTCAGATAAAGTTCATCGCACATACAGATCTACATTTTGAACTGATCATTCATCATAGTAACACAGCGTGTTTTATTAAGTTAGGAGCTATAAATCAGTGTTCATTTCGTTGACAAATAATTGTCGTCATAATTTTCGTCAACAACCTTTTTTCACTGACGAAAACGAGACGATAACTAAATAAAAACTAGTGTTGGATGACAAAAACTATGAGGAAAATCAACTGTCATTTTCGTCAACAAATAAAAACGAGACGGAGATGTTAGTGAGGGGCGATTAGAGAAGAGATGGGGTCAGAACTGATGTCCTGTGTCACAGATGAGCTGATCTAACGCTGGAGAACATGGCGCTGTTGCGCTTCTACAGGCTCACTCACGCTCCAGAGCGGCTCAATCAATAACACACACATTTATGCCAGGCCATTGTTTATGAACTAATGCTGATGAATAATGACAGTGTTTACTTTACGATGTTTATATAGTAATGTGTTTTAGACGCATATTTATCTCCTCATCTGAACTTGAATGAGCTCCTGCAACTGCAACAGAGGCGCAGACATTTCAAAATAAGAGTCCCGGTGTATTTCCAGCTGGTTTATCATTAAAAGTCACGCATTATATATTCGTTTTTGCTTACACAATAAACTATATTTAATTTCATTCCCTTTTAATTTATAGTCAGGAGGAAAGAGCAGTATTTGACACATATTCAATAAAGTATCAGGGTTATAATAGCTCACTAAAACCATTAAAGAAAATCTTCATTACTTGAAATTAAATAAATGTTAACTGGAATTAAAAAAATGTTACTGATTTGAAGCTTTAGCTTAACCTGGTATGGCGTACTGACTAAAACAGAAATACACAGTTATAAAAACTATATAGATGTTTTTAAAAAACACAAAAGTGAATTGAGCTCTTTCGTGTATTTTAATGTCAAAAACAAAATGATGTCAAAATGTCAGAACTGCCACGTTTGAAATATTCTCTCATCCACCCGCATTTTTAGAATGTTACTTTTTATTACTTTACCCACCTGACCTGTGGATATAACCGCAGTATGCGCTAGTCCTCACACAAGAATTGTCTTTCTGCAACATGACTGTGTGTAGTTAAATGGACTACACAAGGCTTCGAGGTAAATGATTTTGAATTCGAGTAACTCGAGGAATCGTTTCAGCCCTAAAAGTAACATCTTCATAACTTAATGGGAACAGTTGCAAAACATTCTTAGAACATGTGTTAGCAGGGAAACTGCTGGAAAATATAATAAACCAAAGATTCAAATCTGTCAATTATTTCCAAGCAGCATCAAGTATGGGCTAAGGCTAGACGTGAATTACATTTTCCCTGACAGCCCAAATGTTGCCTTGTTTTAGCCGAGATGTCTTTAAAGCGTAAAATTGGAACCTGTGACGGAAACTGAATCCCTCAGGCCTGTATGAAGATGATCCAGCGTTAATGGACTCAAACTCAATCGAATCACTCATGAACAACACACCGAATGATGTGAATTATGTTCAGAGCGAATCTTTGACTGAATGTTCATGTGTAGCCGTATCTGAAGCCGATCTAATGCTCTCTAGAGCTCCTGCAGAAACACACACGTTTGTGATCTTCTCAAGCCACCTCCTCACGCTTAACAAAACCTCCACCAGCTTCGAACAAACGCTAACATGTTCGCTAAAACAATGAACTTCATCACGTGCCACTTTCAGCAGGGAAATCTGATGAGATCTGGAATTATGAAAGTCAATTTCAGGAAGAGACGTTTCCTTCCCGAGTGGATTTCACATAATTTCATTAGCATTTGTACACTGACTCACAGGCAGAGCTGAGCTAGAGATATTCACACACACACACACACACACACACTGCCTGAGGTTTCTGCTTGTGTTCACGTCTGATCATTGAACTCGTTAATATCCACTCGCACACATGCGGATGTTACGGCGGTTTGGCAGCGCCTTCATTAACTGCGCCTGAGGTCCGAGGCCTCGGCCAATCAGAGTGTGTTAACAGCATAATGACCCGACACAGCTCAGCGTGTGATTGGCTGGAGCAGCGGAGCAGGACGACTCGCTGACCGTGTTTAATCAAACAGGAAGGGTTGAATCGATTAGCACGAAAGCTGCTGCCTCACCGCGACACAGAGAGTGTGTGTGTGTGTGTGTGTGTGTTCAGTGCACTGTAATATTCTGGTGATGAGCTGAGCTGTGGAACCATCTCATGCATCAGACATGAACGCAGCTGCTGCATCACCATTCCTCTTTTATTCACATCCATTTATTCAGTGTTTCTCAGTGTGTTCAAGTATAATTCGTCAAAATGACAGAATGTCATTACAGCTGCACTGGTTTCATGTTTAAACACTGAGGCGGGTGTAAGTGACGTGTGCACTGGTGTTCACGCGTGACGTGATTCATACTCTCGAATAACACCCATTACTACGGGAAGCATTGCTTATGTTTGAACGGTTTAGTATAATGAGATTGTGTCTGGCCGCGCCGCTCCCTTACAGCAGGCTATATAGAAATGACGTTTCTATTCCTGTAATTTATTGTGTTTTCACTGATGGCCTGTGAGAGCATTATATAAGGTTAAAGCGATCCTTCACCCAAAATGATTCCCTTAAAATGTCGATCAAAACTTTCTTTCTTTCCTCTCCTGGACACAAAAGAAACATTTTTTTGAAAAATGTCTCACGCCCAATGTTCTCCAGAATATATTCTTTTGTGTCTGACAGAGGAAAGAAAGTCAATTGGGTTTGAACGACACGAGTAAATGATGACAGAAGGATGATGTTATGATTTTACTGTGCTGGGGTGATAGATGAGTTGTCATTCGGGCATATAACTATATCTTCAAAGTCACCATGTGTAACCTGTGTGTTCAGTTTCATGAATACTATTAAAGCCTGATTAGTTTGATTCCTCAACTTTGGGTGCATCATTACAAAACATCGGACCCTCTGGCAGTCCAGCTGCTAACCTTGACCAGGAAGAGCAGTTCCTCGAGGACCACACCAGTGGAATTCTCCATCTGGAGAACCAAGCACACTTCCCAATCTCTCCTCATGTGCTTTCTTATGCCTGCTTGAACAAGCGCACTGGTGTCAGTCCTCTGGGAACGCTCGGAGAGTTCTTGGAGTGGGTGCCGGTGAACTGCGAATCACTATTGACTCACCCAGGAGGCCAAATCCAGAGCCCAGCCCAGCATCACCCCCACCCACGGAGCGAACGCCGGAGCCCACCGCAGACAGAGGGTTTGAGCCTGCCACCATGCACGAGCCAGAGCCTGGAAGCAGGACCGAGCCAACCATCTCCCCGGAGCCCGAGAGTAGGACCGAGCCAACCATCACCCCAGAGCCCGAGAGCAGGACCGAGCCAACCATCGCCCGGAGCCCGAGAGCAGGACCGAGCCAACCATCGCCCCAGAGCCCGAGAGCAGGACCGAGCCAACCATCGCCCCGGAGCCCGAGAGCAGGACCGAGCCAACCATCGCCCCGGAGCCCGAGAGCAGGACCGAGCCAACCATCACCCCGGAGCCCGAGAGCAGGACCGAGCCAACCATCACCCCAGAGCCCGAGAGCAGGACCGAGCCAACCATCGCCCCGGAGCCTGAGAGCAGGACCGAGCCAACCATCGCCCCGGAGCCCGAGAGCAGGACCGAGCCAACCATCACCCCAGAGCCCGAGAGCAGGACCGAGCCAACCATCGCCCCGGAGCCTGAGAGCAGGACCGAGCCAACCATCGCCCCGGAGCCTGAGAGCAGGACCGAGCCAACCATCGCCCCAGAGCCCGAGAGCAGGACCGAGCCAACCAGAGCCCCGGAGCCCGAGAGCAGGACCGAACCAACTATCGCCCCGGAGCCCGAGAGCAGGACCGAGCCAACCATTGCCCCAGAGCCCGAGAGCAAGACTGAGCCAACCATCGCCCGGAGCCCAAGCCTCAGGAATTGTCTGACAAGGTGCGTAGGCCGGCTACACCGCCCATCCCTGTGGGGTTGCTTGTGGAGTTCCAGGGGAATGAACCCCTCTTCCAAAAGCAACCTGTTCCTCAGTCCTGCCTCCGCCCCCTCGGCTCCTCTTCTGACACCACTCCACTGTGTGGATTTGCCTTGTGTCTTCTGTTCTCCAGCATCGACCAAGCAAGTGGATCCCCTGGCTCCGGCTCCAGCCACTGCGTCCAGGGATCCATTTCCATCAGTCGTCAGCCAAGCTCCTCCCACCACCATCTCTTGTTCCCTGCCCTTCGCTAGCCCAGTGTTAGCTCTGTGTTACTCCTGATTTTGAATATTATTAAAGCCTGTTCGTTTGATCCCACAACTTTGCATCCATTATTATAGCCAGTGTTACACCATGAACTCAAAATTCTTGTTTTTTATGGAATATTGCAGTGCTTATTCTAAATCAGGGGTGTCCAACCCTGCTCCTGGAGAGCTACCGTCCTGCAGATTTCAGTTCCAACCCATGCTCCAACACACCTGTCAGTAATTATCTAGCACCCTGAGCACCATGATTAGCTAGTACAGGTGTGTTTGATTGAGGTTGGAGCTAAAATCTGCATGGTGGTAGCTCTCCAGGACCAGGGTTGGACACCCCTGTTCTAAATGATTTATCGGTGCACATCATTGTTGTGTTAATTTCATGTTCCTGGTAATCTTGAATCAGAACAACAGCTTCTCTGATGACGAGGGTGGGGCAACCTGTCACTCACATGAGATCGTCCAATAGCAAACCACATCCATCCAATCAATTCCCCACAGACACAATCAAGCCCCGCCCTACATTTGTTCTTGTTTGAGAAGCGTTTCACTCGATATACGGCACAATAGAGGAGAAAAGACCATCGAGACGACTTTCATGACGACTTTAAATCCTCTGGCACACACACACACACAGAATGTGTGTGTGTGTGTATGAGTGTGAACAGCAGTGCGTCGCTTCCGTCTGTAATCTGTGACTCGGATCATGTTAAATGTCATTTGTGTTCATGGAAACGTTTGAGGTCAGAGAACAGTGAGTCCTCAGTGATTTCCCATGATTCCCTCTCCGAGCAATAAACAGCTTTAAATAACCAGCAGCTCAAATACACACATTACAGAACGCGTGTGAGGACGCGCTTACTGAGCCGATTATTGATTACTACTGATTATTTAACACACAGCAGTCGTTCTACAGGAGGGAAAACAAGCCTGTCGTCATAGAGACTATTCTGCTGAACGAGCGTCAGAATGAGTTTGTGTTCACACTCGTTTATCCAGAGACATTTATCGCTCAGAAGAGCCGCAGATCTGACGCATTATTCCCAGTTTATCTGACGCTGCTCTGTGCTGCTGCCGCCGCGGGCTGCGGATTATACGTGCGTGTGTGTGTGTGTGTGTGTGTGTGTGAGAATCTAGGCCAGCGGTAATGAGTTTTTCAGCCTGTGTGTCCACATGGCCGCTGGTATCGTTCTGGTTAAAGTTTGATCTGTGTGACCAGAGACAAATATTAACACACACACACACACACACACACACACAGATCTTTAGGGCGTCTGGTTGTTCCGTTCAATATCATTAACATATAGGTGAATATTATCTTCAGTGGGATGTCAAAGAGGACACACACACACACACACACACACTCACTGATTGACTGATACTGATATGATAATCCATATACCACACGAGTGTGTGTGTGTGTGTGTGTGTGTGTGTATCTCATTGAGCTGTGTGATAATAACAGACAGTGCGATGGAGCGATGGAGCCGTTTCCTCTCTGACGGAGTGTCTGTTCAGTTTTAGATCATGAAGATCAGCATTTCTGCTGAAACACGACTGACTGCAAAACCAGCGAAAAATGAGGCGTAAGCAAGAAGACAACAGAGCCAACATCTCCAGTTAAGGCTGCATTCACACTCACTCATCCAGCCGTTCACCCGAGAGCCCATTAGAACATGGAGGAGCCTGATCATCATCTAATGGAGTTTATTCTGGTGCTGGTGTTGATTCACCATCGTCTCCACACACCTCAGAAAGACACAGAAGTGGATGGAACTTCTCTCCATGTCCTGATTCATTCAGAAATACACCCGGTTATGTAAGTGAGACGAGTTGATGCTGGCTGACAGATGTGATGGCCATTAGAGCAAACACACCGAAACCACCTCCGAATCCCTCGCTGTGATTCAGCGAAGCACATCCGACGACACACTCGAAACATGGCGTGTTCAGTTGAACTCAAATGAGCTAAAGTAACACTATTTAAAGAGCACCTATTGTGCTTCCTCTGTTTCTGAACTCCTGAAACGCATCTTGAGTTTCTTCGGGAACTGACACGTCACAATATTCCTCATTATAATAATTAATGGGCAGCATAACGATGTGGGGCCTGGTTGAGTTAGTCGTGTGTTGAGACTGCTGGTTATGGTAAGGGGCGGGACATTCACAAACACCAATCACAGCACACTGCTCCAGCCGACCAATCAGAGCATAGTGTGCTTTCAGAAGCACACTAGCGTTACTGACAGACTGGGAAGAGAGGAGCCGCAACAACGGAGAACCGATTTCAACAGTTTTCACAGGAGAAATCCTGCAGCTTTTATGACGATTACTAAAATATGCGAAAGGCAAAAATGCAATAAAAACTTCAAAGGCGCTTCCTCTCATTTGAGCATTTATTGTGACCGGTTGGACACAAACCCAAAGATCGGATGAATCTGAATCAGAGTAAAAGCAGGGAAATGAACCATATAAATCTCCATCATGGTATTAACCCTGAAGCCCCGCTGCTCTCTTTGCCATCAGTTTCCTGACTGATGATGTAACTGTTCATATTTCATTTATGCTAATGTCCAGGTCCAGAGACGCTTCATGCGGGTTACTTTGAATAATTCCATCCAGGATGGAAATCAAATGGTGTTCAGAAGATGGCGTCAGGTCATGGCGAGGCTGAACGCAGCTGGACACACGATGAGGATTTACTGCCATGGCCACTAATGGACGAGCTGCAGTGATTCACACTCGCTGAAGGACAGACCTCACCTTCAGACTGACCGGCTCCGTCACAAACACACACTTAAGGGCTTATTCTAGTGCACTTCATCTCTCTGCATCTGTAGATCTCAATCTTTAAAGGCGGTGAGTTTACATCTGTATTCTGAAGGGTTGTTCTTATATAACTCGCCTCATTTATACAACATGTATTTGTTTTCAGTCTGTTGACAGTATTTTCTGACTCGTGGACTGATAAAAATAGAAATTCAAAATCCCTTCTGTGAAAGACTAAATCAAAATCAAACAAGAATTATGAGTCTGGCATCCTCAACTGTACAGATTTATGTCCTGTAAATGTGTGCAAATCAGTGTATATTTAATTAGACTATGCCTCATTAGCATGTAAACCTGTAATACAAAACATTTGCCTTAATGTTCTGTGATTGCTCAACTAGGGAAGGATGGAGACGTATATTATTTTCATTATTACCACTGTATTTAAAATCACTCACACAGACTGAAGCCATGAACACGCAGATTACATGCAAACTCTTCTAGTTTGTTTATATAATATATAATAATTTGTTACATTTATATAGCGCATTTCTAGGCACTCAAATCGCTTTATATAGAAGGGGGAATCTCCTCAACCCCCACCAATGTGCAGCACCGGCTGATGATGCGACGGCAGCCACACACCAGCTGATTGGTGGAGAGGAGACCGAGTGATGAAGCCAATCGTATATGTATATATATATGTATATATATATGGGGATGATTAGGAGGCCATGATGGACAGGGGCCAATGGGCAAATTTGTCCAGGATGCCGGGGTTACACCCCTACTCTTTATCGAAGGACATCCTGGGATTTTTAATGACCACAGAGAGTCGGGACCTCGGTTTAACGTCTCATCCGAATGACGGGTAGATGTGTGTGTATGTTTGTGTTTGTGTGTGTGTGTATATATATATACACACACACACATGCTCATATATAAGCAAACTTTTTTAGGTGTGATTAATCGAGACGAATGGATTTGTCGCGATTAATCGCATCTAACATGAAAGTTATTATATATAATATATAATGTTATATAATATGCATATATGTGTATACACACACACACACACACACACAAACACACATAAACAAACATATATTATATAAACACAAACTTTCATGTTAGATGCAATAAATCGAGATGAATCGGTTTGTCACGATTAATCACATATAACATGAAAGTTTGTGCTTATATAATATGCATATATGTGTATATATATATATATATATATACACACACACACACACACACATATACACACATATATTGTATAATCAAACTTTGTTATATGTGATTAATCGCGTCTAGCGTGGAAGTTTGTGTTAATATAATATTTTATGTTATAATGTATACACACACAAATATATACACAAACATATACACACATATTATATAAACAAACTTTAATCAATTTGTTGTGATTAATCACATCTAACAAAGTTTGATTATATAATATATGTGTGTATATGTTTTTGTGTGTATATGTTTGTGTGTGTGTATATATATACACACATATATGCATATTATATAAGCACAAACTTTCATGTTAGATGCGATTAATCGTGACAAACCGATTAATCTCGATTAACTGCATCTAACAAAGTTTGTTTATATAATATGTGTGTATATGTTTGTGAGTATGTGTGTGTGTGTGTGTGTATATACATATACACAAATATATAAACACAAACGTGCATGTTAGATGTGATTAATCGCGATTAATCGATTTGACAGCCATAGAAAAAACTAAATTGACAGTAAATCAGAACATGATGTTGAAATATTGTTTAAGGAAGTGCCCTAGCAACCACCCAAAACACTGTAGCAACCGCATAGCAACATGTAACCAGGGGCCTATTCCATGAAGACGGTTTAGCTGGCTAACCAGATGTTTAAGCTTAGTTTGGTTTTGTCAAACTCAAAACTAATCTTGTAACCCTGAGTTTGTTAAACTACCATCATGGAACAGCCCCAGGGCCCCGACGACACAGACGGCCCTCTCTGTGATATCAGCAGCCGTCTGAAACAAGACAAACCACACAGACCCGCCCACCAGCTGCCAATCACACATCCGGCCAATCGAGAGGCTCGAGCAGGAGAGGGCTTTTTCATTTGATGGACGGATCTGACCCGGAGCGGAGTAAATTAAAGAAACCCAGATTACAGATAATCTCAATCCAGATCTGCTAAAAACGGAAACAGACTCTCTCTCTCTCTCTCTCTCTCTCTCTCTCTCTCTCTCTCTCTCTCTCTCTCTCTCTCTCTCTCTCTCTCTCTCTCTCTCTCTCTCTCTCTCTCTCTCTCTCTCTCTCTCTCTCTCTCTCTCTCTCTCTCTCTCTCTCTCTCTCTCTCTCTCTCTCTCTCTCTCTCTCTCTCTGCCGCTGCTAATCTACTGAAATGACTCTGTGAAATTAAAGTGCCAGTGATCGCTGTGATCTCATCAGCGGCCGCCGCTGTGTGTGTGTGTGTGTGTGTGTGTGTGTGTGTGTGTGTGTGAGTCTTCGTAATTAAAACATGTTCGGCTCGTGCCTCCATCAGAGAAGCGTTCATCAAAGGTTACAAACACAGCTGCATTTCAGGTCACGGAAAACAGCACAGCCGCTTCGCTGATCCGTGCCAAACGTCGGCGGTCATGCGATTAATCTGATTATCAGCAGAACTTCGGCCAGTCGGAGCGCCTTCATCTGCTCCTTAATCGACCCCCCCTCCCTGAGAAGCATTTAATGCCCCTCTCACCCCATCCACGGCATCATTAGAGGGGAATCTGACGCGTGAGGCGGTTAACGGAGCGAGACGAGAGAGATCTGAACGCATCAGGATAACGGCTCCTCAGCCACAGCGTGTTGGATGGATCTGCATTGTGCTGAAATCCTCTTTGCCGTAGTCGGTCACGGCTGACAGGATAATGGCAGAGGTTTATAATCCTGCTAACCCTGTGAAAGCTTCACGCGCCGCACGCCCGGCTCAAACCACTCATTACTGTCTCTGCAAACCCTCACTTATCAAAGGTGATTGGAGCGCAGCGCTGAAGCCTCGTCTGACTGTCTGTAACACTCAGACAACACTCAGAGAACGCTCAGAGAACGCTCAGAGAACACTCAGAGAACTCTCAGAGAACACTCAGAGAACACTCAGAGAACGCTCAGAGAACGCTCAGAGAATGCTCAGAGAACACTCAGAGAACGCTCAGAGAACACTCAGAGAACACTCAGAGAACGCTCAGAGAACACTCAAGAGTAACACTCAGAGAACACTCAGAGAACACTCAGAGAACGCTCAAGAGTAACACTCAGAGAACACTCAAGAGTCACACTCAGAGTAACACTCAGAGAACACTCAGAGAACACTCAAGAGTAACACTCAAGAGTAACACTCAGAGAACGCTCAAGAGTAACGCTCAGAGAACGCTCAGAGAACACTCAGAGAACACTCAGAGAACACTCAAGAGTAACACTCAGAGAACACTCAGAGAACGCTCAAGAGTAACACTCAGAGAACACTCTCTACAGAAACACTCAGAGTAACACTCAGAGAACACTCAGAGAACACTCAAGAGTAACACTCAGAGTAACACTCAGAGAACACTCAGAGAACGCTCAGAGAACGCTCAGAGAACGCTCAGAGAACGCTCAGAGAACCCTCAGAGAACGCTCAGAGAACGCTCAGAGAACACTCAAGAGTAACACTCAGAGAACACTCAAGAGTAACACTCAGAGAACACTCAGAGAACACTCAGAGAACGCTCAGAGAACGCTCAGAGAACACTCAAGAGTAACACTCAGAGAACACTCAAGAGTAACACTCAGAGAACACTCAGAGAACGCTCAGAGAACGCTCAGAGAACGCTCAGAGAACACTCAGAGAACGCTCGCTCAGAGAACGCTCAGAGAACGCTCAGAGAACGCTCGCTCAGAGAACGCTCAGAGAACGCTCAGAGAACGCTCAGAGAACGCTCAGAGAACGCTCAGAGAACACTCAAGAGTAACACTCAGAGAACACTCAAGAGTAACACTCAGAGAACGCTCAGAGAACGCTCAGAGAACGCTCAGAGAACGCTCAGAGAACGCTCAGAAAACGCTCAGAAAACGCTCAGAGAACCCTCAGAGAACGCTCAGAGAACGCTCAGAGAACACTCAAGAGTAACACTCAGAGAACACTCAAGAGTAACACTCAGAGAACGCTCAGAGAACGCTCAGAGAACGCTCAGAGAACACTCAGAGAACGCTCAGAGAACACTCAAGAGTAACACTCAGAGAACACTCAGAGAACACTCAGAGAACGCTCAGAGAACACTCAAGAGTAACACTCAGAGAACACTCAGAGAACACTCAGAGAACGCTCAAGAGTAACACTCAGAGAACACTCAGAGAACGCTCAAGAGTCACACTCAGAGTAACACTCAGAGAACACTCAGAGAACACTCAAGAGTAACACTCAAGAGTAACACTCAGAGAACGCTCAAGAGTAACGCTCAGAGAACGCTCAGAGAACACTCAGAGAACACTCAGAGAACACTCAGAGAACACTCAAGAGTAACACTCAGAGAACACTCAGAGAACGCTCAAGAGTAACACTCAGAGAACACTCTCTACAGAAACACTCAGAGTAACACTCAGAGAACACTCAGAGAACACTCAAGAGTAACACTCAAGAGTAACACTCAGAGTAACACTCAGAGAACACTCAGAGAACACTCAGAGAACACTCAGAGAACACTCAGAGAACGCTCAGAGAACGCTCAGAGAAC
>CM042247.1:1010932-1025932 GCA_023566225.1 Romanogobio albipinnatus | reverse complement strand
ACACCAGATCTACAGAGACCGGCTCCCAGGAGTCCTCACACCAGATCTACTCAGACCGGCTGATGTTTGCACTGCAGAATTAATGAGTCTTTATATTGTCACCGCCTCTCAGGGGACTCGATCAGAGCGAGTGAGTGTGAGTGTGTGTGTGTGTGTGTGTGTGGGTGTGTGAGAGAGAGAGTGTGTGTGTGTAAGTGTGTGTGAGTCTGTCAGGTTAATAACCCCCCCCCCACACACACACACACACACACACACACACCTCACACCAGATCTTCTGAGACCGGCTCCCAGGAGTCCCAGGAGGGGGCAGTCGTGGCCTAATGGTTAGAGAGTCAGACTTGCAACCCAAAGGTTGCGGGTTCGAGTCTCAGGTCCGGCAGGAATTGTCGGTGGGGGGAGTGAATATCAGCGCTCTCCTCCACCCTCAATACCACGACTGAGGTGAGACCCTTGAGCAAGGCACCGAACCCCCAACTGCTCCCCGGGCGCCGCAGCAATATGGCTGCCCACTGCTCCGGGTGTGTGTTCACGGTGTGTGTGTGTTCACTACTGTGTGTGTGCACTTGGATGGGTTAAATGCAGAGCACAAATTCCAAGTATGGGTCACCATACTTGGCCACACGTCCCTTCACCCTTCACCTTCTACTGAGACCGGCTCCCAGGAGTCCTCACACCAGATCTACTGAGACCGGCTCCCAGGAGTCCTCACACCAGATCTACTGAGACCGGCTCCCAGGAGACTCGAACCCTCACACCAGATCTACAGAGACCGGCTCCCAGGAGACCTCACACCAGATCTACTGAGACCGGCTCCCAGGAGTCCTCACACCAGATCTACTGAGACCGGCTCCCAGGAGTCCTCACACCAGATCTACTGAGACCGGCTCCCAGGAGACTCGAACCCTCACACCAGATCTACAGAGACCGGCTCCCAGGAGACCTCACACCAGATCTACAGAGACCGGCTCCCAGGAGTCCTCACACCAGATCTACTGAGACCGGCTCCCAGGAGTCCTCACACCAGATCTACTGAGACCGGCTCCCAGGAGTCCTCATACCAGATCTACTGAGACCGGCTCCCAGCAGTCCTCACACCAGATCTACTGAGACCGGCTCCCAGGAGTCCTCACACCAGATCTACTGAGACCGGCTCCCAGGAGTCCTCACACCAGATCTACTGAGACCGGCTCCCAGGAGTCCTCACACCAGATCTACTGAGACCGGCTCCCAGGAGTCCTCACACCAGATCTACTGAGACCGGCTCCCAGCAGTCCTCACACCAGATCTACTGAGACCGGCTCCCAGGAGTCCTCACACCAGATCTACTGAGACCGGCTCCCAGGAGTCCTCACACCAGATCTACTGAGACCGGCTCCCAGCAGTCCTCACACCAGATTTATTCACGGCTGCTGTTTACACTCAGGAAAACTGATTTGTTGACAAATTATAATGACATCTTAGTTTTCCTGGGAATTCATCTCGTTTGTAATCTTTGGAAGCTGTTTCCAGCCGTGCAGCGCATGAATAATGAAGAAGAGCGGTCACTGCGAGGAATAATACACACACTCACTAATATCAGTGTGTGTGTGTGTGTGACAGATTCAGTGCTTTACCTGTGCTCAGATTGGTTCGTTCTGGAATCATTCGAGGGATGATGAAATGTTCACATAACTAAGAATAAACGCTGCAGAAAACAGTTTTTATAACTTAATGGGAATGTTAGAGAAACTTTCTTAGAAGATATTTCTGTTGGCTGAGGAGTGCAAAACTAACACACACCTCATATTCCCATGATGCTCCACCACAATACAGGCTTTTTATGGTTTTCCTTGTGGAACTTCAATCGTTGCATAACATCTGATCCTGTTATATATTGTACAACAAATCCCTCAAGATCCACAATGAAACTATAAAAAGGATGCCGAGTATCACGGACGTGATGAGAACACAATATACATGTTTATGTGCGCACAAACACACACACATGTTCCAGGATCTGGTCAATACAGACATTTCACCTGAAAATAACAACTCTATTTTTTACTTTATGACTCTAAATGAAGGTCTGCCAGATTTAGGACAGTTTGTTCCCAAATTACAGCTTATAAACACACACGCGCGCTCACACACACACACACACACACACACACACACACACACACACACACACACAACCACTCAGATACACACACACATCACTGATCAGTGACAGACATCTCAGCGGTTGTTTTTCATTGGGGTTTGATCCAGATGCGGCCTGTAAAATCTGCTCTCAGCAGGTGCGCGAACACTGTTCACTGTGTGTGTGTGTGTGTGTGTGTGTGTGTGTGTGTGTGATGGGGATGATTCAAAATCAGGTCACTCATTGATTCCTCCTCTAGAGATCTGTACACTCAGACACACTTCACTCAGCAGGCGGACATTTTACACAATCATAATATTTTGCTCCTCCTCTAAACTGGGTCGGGCTTTCTGAGATCGTCCTCAAATGGTTCAGGTCATACTCAGAAGGGAGAGGTTATTATGTGAGTATAGGTGACCGTAAGTCTGAGTGGACATCCATGACATGCGGAGTCCCACAAGGGTCAATTCTTGTGCCTCTTCAACCTCACGCTCCGACTGAGCCAAATAATGACAGAACCAAAGATCTACTGATCCCTATCACCTGACGACCACAGCCTCATTGACTCCCTGTGCAAATGCATTGATGACTTTATAAGGGTTGAAGAAAGTTGAGGCTGCTCTCATCAGAGTTACACATGATTTACTCTTATCATCCGATCGTGGCTGTATCTCTCTATTAGTGTTACTTGATCTTAGCGCTGCATTTGATACTATCGACCACAACATTCTTTTGAATAGACTCGAAAATTATGTAGGTATTAGTGGAATTGCTTTATCATGGTTTAAATCATACCTATGCGACCGTTATCAGTTTGTAGCAGTAAATGAAGAGATGTCACACCGATCGCAAGTTCAGTATGGAGTACCACAAGGCTCAGTGCTAGGACCGCTACTCTTCACCCTGTACATGCTACCACTGGGAGATATTATTAGGAAGCATGGCGTTAGTTTTCATTGTTATGCTGACGATACTCAGCTCTATATTTCTTCACGCCCTGAAGAAATTTACCAATTCACAAGATTAACGGAATGCATAGCTGATATAAAACACTGGATGACTGGTAATTTCCTGCAACTCAATTCAGAAAAAACAGAATTTTTAATTATTGGACAGAAAAGCTCCACAAGTAGTAACCTAGAATACTGTCTAACACTTGATGCTGCTCTGTCAAGTCTTCGTGGTCAGTGAGGAACCTGGGTGTGCTCTTTGATACCAATCTTTCGTTTGAAAGCCACGTTTCTAGCATCTGTAAAACAGCTTTCTACCATCTTAAAAATATATCAAAATTACGGCACATGCTCTCAATGCCAAATGCTGAACAGTTAGTTCATGCGTTCATGACCTCAAGGTTAGATTATTGTAATGCTCTACTGGGTGGTTGCCCTGCTCGCTTAATAAATAAACTCCAGCTGGTCCAAAACGCAGCAGCTCCAGTTCTTACTAGAACCAGGAAGTATGACCATATTAGCCCAGTTCTGTCAACACTGCACTGGCTGCCTATTAAACATCGCATACATTTTAAAATCTTGCTTATTACTTACAAAGCACTAAATGGTTTATCTCCAGTACTTGAGCGAGCTCTTAACACATTATACTCCATCACGTCTACTGCGCTCTCTAAACTCTGGCCAGTTGATCATACCGAGAATATCCAAATCAACTGCAGGCGGTCAATCCTTTTCCTATTTAGCTCCTAAACTCTGGAACAGTCTTCCTAGCATTGTTCGGGAAGCAGACACACTCTGTCAGTTTAAATCTAGACTAAAAACACATCTCTTTACTGTGGCATACACATAAAACACTTTCTCAATGAAATGATTGTTAGGCTGCATTAACTAGGTCAGCCGGAACCGGGAACACTTCCCATAACACCTGATGTACTCGTGACATCATCAGAAGAATGGCATCTACACTAATGCTAGTCTCTCTGTTTATCCCGAGGTTTACTGCAGTCAGCCGGATCTGGGCCGGATCCAGATCAGATGCTGGACCTGCGTCCAGAGAAGACCAACACATGACCCTGAAGTGTCTGAGAGACCGTGATTATCCTCCCCCTGAAACTGTCTCATCGACACGGCATCCTCAATAAACCCGTCTCCGGCGGGATGACTCCGATTGTTCGAATATTATGATCTATTATGACCTAATAGTAATAATAATAATCATACGCTGTTTGTTAATTGGCCAGAGGAGAACTGCCCCCCCGACTGAGCCTGGTTTCTCCCAAGGTTTATTTTCCTCCATTCTGCTCCTGATGGGGTTTTGGTTTCCTTGCCACTGTTGCCTCTGGCTTGGCGTGCTCAGTTGGGGACACTACATGTTCAACTAAATATCCAAATAAATCTAATTAATAAACTAAATTAACCATATAAACTAAATGACTGATCTAATTACTGATCTAAAGCCCACACTGTCACTGTATGATAATTGAAATGAGCTGATGACATCACCGTTTTCTCCAGAATGGCTATACGGCTGAATAAAATTATGCTGCATTATTTTCCTGTTAACACTGTAAAGCTGCTCTGAGACAATCTGCATTGCAAAAAGAGCTATATAAATAAAGCTGACTTGATTTGACTTGAACAAAGACAAAACTGAAGTCATTGCATTTGGAAACAAAGATGAAGTTCTCAAGGTGAACGCATACCTTGATGCTAAGGGTCTGAAAGCAAGTCAAGTCAGGAATCTGGGTGTGATTTTAGACCTGAGTTTCAGTCGTCATGTCAAAGCAATAACTAAATCAGCTTACTATCATCTCAAAAATATATCAAGAATTAGAGGCTTTGTTTCCAGTCAAGACTTAGAGAAACTCGATCATGCTTCCATCTCCAGTAGGGTGGACTATTGTAATGGTCTCCTCACCGGCCTTCCCAAACAGACCATTAGACAGAACGCTGAGCAGAACCAGAACACATGACCACATCACACCAGTCCTCAGGTCTGCACACTGGCTCCGTTACATCAGAATAGATTTTAAAGTACTTGCTTACAAATCACTCAATGGCCTAGGACCTCAATAGAAGAGATCAGATGTGCACATTCAGATCCAGACTCACAACACATCTGTGCGTTTACTGAATGAGCTGTGCCACTGTACGTCCCACTGATTATTTAGTCCACAGAGAAAAAGACAAGCAGTATGGGGAAGTCCCAGAAGAATTCAAAATGAGAGAAGCATCAATTATTCTGAAATGTTAATTGGGAAATTGAGAGATGAAATAATGTTGACGATCTGAGTCTGTGGTAGAGTAGTTTAATGAGAAACTCGAGGACCAAATCTGCTCTTCCGGTCCGCTTTTAGGTGGAAAATCGGAAAGATCACCACAGACACAGTAAAACAAGCCGCTGGGAAGAATATGATCCACTGGAGTTATCTATGTAGCTGTTTTAATTTCCCTTGCTTTTGATTCCCTTTTCAAAAAGCACTTCGAAATTACCATAGTGTATGAAATGTGCTATATAGACTAGCCTTGCCTAAACACACACACACACACACACACACACACGTGTCGTTCTGATTCTGCTCTACTTCCTGTCTGTGCGGTCTGAGATCAGTGATTCAGACTCAATCAATCAGCTCATTTTAGAGACTCGTCTATTACGCCGAGTGCTTCACCACACACACTCATAAATCTCCCATGAGCCCTGCTTTCAAACCGCGCCGTCAGCTCTTCCTCCGGCGGCTCGTCCTGCGTCACGGCCGAGTGTAGCAAGTAAACGCCACGATTAAAACCTAAAGAGGTGAGAGAGAAACCGGCCCTCAGCGGAGCCTCGCTCACGTCCAGCAGGTCTGTAACGAAACACCCAGCAGGACAAACCAATCAAAACGTCCCTATCTCTATTACATCATCAACATCAGGGATGCTTTTCTTTCATCTACAGTGATAGAGGACAGGGGCTGATGGGAAACGGCAGGAGCCAGACCAACTAACACCACCAACCCAACCTTCAAGGGAAGTTTTTGGCAGATGCTAGCATTGGTTATTCATCACGGATCGCTGCCAAAACAGTTTATAAGAGACGTGAGAGGGAAAAATCAAGAAGAGCCCGCCGACACGTGTGAGTACCTGCAGGAAACCTCCCGTCAGATCCGCCGCTGTCCCAAACACTCCACACCTTCATCTGATGTGTGATCAATCTCTTCAGACTCATCCCTGGAGGAATTCAACCAAATCCTTCTGATCACAGACTTTGACTCGGGCGTTTCACAGCCACCAACTCTATTGATCTGCTGGTTAGGCCAGTTATCCAATCACAGCCTCCGCTGAGGGACTTATTCAGTGAATGCTTCCATTGTAGTTTATTATCTTCTTATGCGCTCCCATCCAGTGTTTTTAAATGTTTTTTTATATTTCAAATATGTGTTTATGTATGTGTGTGTGTGTGTGTGTGTGTGTGTGTGTGTGTGTGTGTAGTGCACAGCTCTCCAGCATTGATTTTAACCCACATCTCGCCCCTGATGTGCAGTCAGCATCGCTTTTCTTCTGGAGAAACAAAGACTTCCTCTGACGCTCAGTGAGCTCAAACTATACAGCTTCTGCTGTCCAGGCACACACACACACACACACACACACACCTAGACTAGTCCGTACACACAGCGTGTGAAATTATGTGCAGCGTTTCATATGGTCACATGACCTCATTATGGATGCATTTACACTGTAGGGCTTAATGCACAGATCTGATCTTTTGACCATATCTGATTACATGAATGATTCCACAGGTGATCGCGTTCACTATGGTTTTGCTTTTTAAAATGTGTAAAATGATTTATTTCATTGATTTATATACACCTAGCCATAGATTATTCAGTTTATACTATGTTACCAGGAAGCTGTCATTGATGTTTGCAGTGCATTATTTGGCTGGACGCATCAAAATAAAGATTACCAGTGCAGCATCTGCTAACAGTGAAGCAGTGATTTAATTCCTGTGAAAACAGCGGCGTTATGACCTTATTACTGAGAAATATAACAGCCATTCAGTAGCAAAGCTATATCATTGCGAAATGTTGCAGGTCAAAACGGGGAATCGAACATACACTATATTGCCAGAAGTATTGAGCCGCCCCTCCACATCCCTGAGTTCAGGTGTTCGGCCCTTCATGGCCACAGGTGTGTAACTCAAGCTCTAGTCCTGCAGACGCTTCTACACACATCAGTGAGAGAATGGACCGCTCTCAGGAGCTCAGAGAACTCAAGCTCTAGTCCTGCAGACGCTTCTACACACATCAGAGAGAGAATGGACCGCTCTCAGGAGCTCAGAGAACTCAAGCTCTAGACCTGCAGACGCTTCTACACACATCAGTGAGAGAATGGGCCGCTCTCAGGAGCTCAGAGAACTCAAGCTCTAGTCCTGCAGACGCTTCTACACACATCAGTGAGAGAATGGGCCGCTCTCAGGAGCTCAGAGAACTCAAGCTCTAGGCCTGCAGACGCTTCTACACACATCAGTGAGAGAATGGACCGCTCTCAGGAGCTCAGAGAACTCAAGCTCTAGTCCTGCAGACGCTTCTACACACATCAGAGAGAGAATGGACCGCTCTCAGGAGCTCAGAGAACTCAAGCTCTAGTCCTGCAGACGCTTCTACACACATCAGAGAGAGAATGGACCGCTCTCAGGAGCTCAGAGAACTCAAGCTCTAGACCTGCAGACGCTTCTACACACATCAGTGAGAGAATGGACCGCTCTCAGGAGCTCAGAGAACTCAAGCTCTAGACCTGCAGACGCTTCTACACACATCAGTGAGAGAATGGGCCGCTCTCAGGAGCTCAGAGAACTCAAGCTCTAGACCTGCAGACGCTTCTACACACATCAGTGAGAGAATGGACCGCTCTCAGGAGCTCAGAGAACTCAAGCTCTAGACCTGCAGACGCTTCTACACACATCAGAGAGAGAATGGACCGCTCTCAGGAGCTCAGAGAACTCAAGCTCTAGACCTGCAGACGCTTCTACACACATCAGTGAGAGAATGGACCGCTCTCAGGAGCTCAGAGAACTCAAGCTCTAGACCTGCAGACGCTTCTACACACATCAGAGAGAGAATGGGCCGCTCTCAGGAGCTCAGAGAACTCAAGCTCTAGTCCTGCAGACGCTTCTACACACATCAGTGAGAGAATGGGCCGCTCTCAGGAGCTCAGAGAACTCAAGCTCTAGGCCTGCAGACGCTTCTACACACATCAGTGAGAGAATGGGCCGCTCTCAGGAGCTCAGAGAACTCAAGCTCTAGACCTGCAGACGCTTCTACACACATCAGTGAGAGAATGGGCCGCTCTCAGGAGCTCAGAGAACTCAAGCTCTAGACCTGCAGACGCTTCTACACACATCAATGAGAGAATGGGCCGCTCTCAGGAGCTCAGAGAACTCAAGCTCTAGTCCTGCAGACGCTTCTACACACATCAGTGAGAGAATGGACCGCTCTCAGGAGCTCAGAGAACTCAAGCTCTAGACCTGCAGACGCTTCTACACACATCAGTGAGAGAATGGGCCGCTCTCAGGAGCTCAGAGAACTCAAGCTCTAGGCCTGCAGACGCTTCTACACACATCAGTGAGAGAATGGACCGCTCTCAGGAGCTCAGAGAACTCAAGCTCTAGTCCTGCAGACGCTTCTACACACATCAGTGAGAGAATGGACCGCTCTCAGGAGCTCAGAGAACTCAAGCTCTAGTCCTGCAGACGCTTCTACACACATCAATGAGAGAATGGGCCGCTCTCAGGAGCTCAGAGAACTCAAGCTCTAGTCCTGCAGACGCTTCTACACACATCAGAGAGAGAATGGGCCGCTCTCAGGAGCTCAGAGAACTCAAGCTCTAGACCTGCAGACGCTTCTACACACATCAATGAGAGAATGGGCCGCTCTCAGGAGCTCAGAGAACTCAAGCTCTAGTCCTGCAGACGCTTCTACACACATCAGAGAGAGAATGGGCCGCTCTCAGGAGCTCAGAGAACTCAAGCTCTAGTCCTGCAGACGCTTCTACACACATCAGAGAGAGAATGGGCCGCTCTCAGGAGCTCAGAGAACTCAAGCTCTAGACCTGCAGACGCTTCTACACACATCAGTGAGAGAATGGGCCGCTCTCAGGAGCTCAGAGAACTCAAGCTCTAGACCTGCAGACGCTTCTACACACATCAATGAGAGAATGGGCCGCTCTCAGGAGCTCAGAGAACTCAAGCTCTAGGCCTGCAGACGCTTCTACACACATCAGTGAGAGAATGGGCCGCTCTCAGGAGCTCAGAGAACTCAAGCTCTAGTCCTGCAGACGCTTCTACACACATCAGTGAGAGAATGGGCCGCTCTCAGGAGCTCAGAGAACTCAAGCTCTAGTCCTGCAGACGCTTCTACACACATCAGTGAGAGAATGGACCGCTCTCAGGAGCTCAGAGAACTCAAGCTCTAGTCCTGCAGACGCTTCTACACACATCAGTGAGAGAATGGACCGCTCTCAGGAGCTCAGAGAACTCAAGCTCTAGTCCTGCAGACGCTTCTACACACATCAGTGAGAGAATGGGCCGCTCTCAGGAGCTCAGAGAACTCAAGCTCTAGACCTGCAGACGCTTCTACACACATCAGTGAGAGAATGGGCCGCTCTCAGGAGCTCAGAGAACTCAAGCTCTAGACCTGCAGACGGTTCTACACACATCAGTGAGAGAATGGGCCGCTCTCAGGAGCTCAGAGAACTCAAGCTCTAGACCTGCAGACGGTTCTACACACATCAGTGAGAGAATGGGCCGCTCTCAGGAGCTCAGAGAACTCAAGCTCTAGACCTGCAGACGCTTCTACACACATCAGTGAGAGAATGGGCCGCTCTCAGGAGCTCAGAGAACTCAAGCTCTAGACCTGCAGACGGTTCTACACACATCAGTGAGAGAATGGGCCGCTCTCAGGAGCTCAGAGAACTCAAGCTCTAGTCCTGCAGACGCTTCTACACACATCAGTGAGAGAATGGACCGCTCTCAGGAGCTCAGAGAACTCAAGCTCTAGACCTGCAGACGCTTCTACACACATCAGTGAGAGAATGGACCGCTCTCAGGAGCTCAGAGAACTCAAGCTCTAGACCTGCAGACGCTTCTACACACATCAGTGAGAGAATGGACCGCTCTCAGGAGCTCAGAGAACTCAAGCTCTAGACCTGCAGACGCTTCTACACACATCAGTGAGAGAATGGGCCGCTCTCAGGAGCTCAGAGAACTCAAGCTCTAGACCTGCAGACGCTTCTACACACATCAGTGAGAGAATGGGCCGCTCTCAGGAGCTCAGAGAACTCAAGCTCTAGACCTGCAGACGCTTCTACACACATCAGTGAGAGAATGGGCCGCTCTCAGGAGCTCAGAGAACTCAAGCTCTAGACCTGCAGACGCTTCTACACACATCAGTGAGAGAATGGACCGCTCTCAGGAGCTCAGAGAACTCAAGCTCTAGTCCTGCAGACGCTTCTACACACATCAGTGAGAGAATGGACCGCTCTCAGGAGCTCAGAGAACTCAAGCTCTAGACCTGCAGACGCTTCTACACACATCAGTGAGAGAATGGACCGCTCTCAGGAGCTCAGAGAACTCAAGCTCTAGTCCTGCAGACGCTTCTACACTCATCAGTGAGAGAATGGACCGCTCTCAGGAGCTCAGAGAACTCAAGCTCTAGTCCTGCAGACGCTTCTACACACATCAGTGAGAGAATGGACCGCTCTCAGGAGCTCAGAGAACTCTGTGTAGAGCTTCATGGAATGGGTTTCCATGGCCGAGCAGCTCATCCAAGCCTCACATCACCAAGTGCAATGCAAAGTGTGGGATGCAGTGGGGTAAAGCGCGCCGCCACTGGACTCTAGAGCTGTGGAGAAGTGTTCTCTGAGTGACCAATCACGCTTCTCTGTCTGACAATCCCATGGACGAGTCTGGGTTTGGCGGTTGTGAAAGGAACTCTTAATGCTTCACTAAGACATTTTGGACAATTTCATGCTCCCATCTTTGTGGGATCAGTTTGGGGACGGCCCCTTCCTGTCCCAGCATGCCTGCGCTCCAGTGCTCAAAGCATCGCTCCATAAAGACATGGATGAGGAGTTTGGTGTGGAGGAACTGGACTGGCCTGCACAGAGTCCTGACCTCAACCCGATAGAACACCTTTGGGATGAATTAGAGCGGAGACTGAGAGCCAGGCCTTCTCGTCCAACATCACAAATGCGCTTCTAGAAGAATCCCCATAAACACACTCCTAACCCTTGAGGAAGGAAGAGCTGAAGCTGTTAGAGCGACTCCATATTAAACCCTATGGATGAAGAATGGGAAGCTCATGTGTGTGTGAAGGGGCGGCACTTGTTTAGAAATCAGATCTTTTATCGGATTTAAGACAGTGTAAGCGCATGTTTCATGTGTTAATAAAATAATAAATAAAAGCATGATTAATAAAAATAGTCACGATTTGTGTCAAAATGTCTTGAACATGAGACCATGATTATTTAAAACTGCTTCTGTGATTTTGTGTGATTAATGATTAATCGCCTTCTGCATTATTGATCAGAATGCCACAAGCAAAGACATTTCTACGCAGAAATGACACAAAAAAAATCTCATCTGACTGTCACCATCATCATCATGTGACGCTGAGTGGATCAAAACGCTTCCGATTTCAGCACAACCGCGGCTCGGCCAGAACGGAAGAGGGAAGATGATACAGGAGTTGGCAGGGTGTGATCGCTGGCTTTCAGTGAGACGGGGAAGAGCGCGTGCAGTCCAACTTTAAGTGGAGTCGGATTAGGTGGGAGAGCTTTTTGCACCGGAGCTGTGACACACCCTTGACCCGGAGCTGCAGTCTAATGGGACTCTAATACAGCAGACGGATTCACCTTCGCTCAGGACAACCAATGATCTAAAAACATTTTGCTAACATTCCCATGAAGCTATGAAAACATGATCTCTGAATGTTCTCCAAAACCAATGGACAATGGGCAGCGCCATTTTGTTTGTCGATGACGTAGAATGGTTGAACTCTGCGATCAACTGGCGCTACCCGTAGCTATTTTCACCACAACATTTTTCTCTGAGTGTTACTCTTGAGTGTTCTCTGAGTGTTACTCTTGAGTGTTCTCTGAGTGTTACTCTTGAGTGTTCTCTGAGCGTTACTCTTGAGTGTTCTCTGAGCGTTACTCTTGAGTGTTCTCTGAGTGTTACTCTTGAGTGTTCTCTGAGCGTTACTCTTGAGTGTTCTCTGAGTGTTACTCTTGAGTGTTCTCTGAGCGTTACTCTTGAGTGTTCTCTGAGTGTTACTCTTGAGTGTTCTCTGAGCGTTACTCTTGAGTGTTCTCTGAGCGTTACTCTTGAGTGTTCTCTGAGTGTTACTCTTGAGTGTTCTCTGAGTGTTACTCTTGAGTGTTCTCTGAGTGTTACTCTTGAGTGTTCTCTGAGTGTTACTCTTGAGTGTTCTCTGAGTGTTACTCTTGAGTGTTCTCTGAGCGTTACTCTTGAGTGTTCTCTGAGCGTTACTCTTGAGTGTTCTCTGAGCGTTACTCTTGAGTGTTCTCTGAGTGTTACTCTTGAGTGTTCTCTGAGTGTTACTCTTGAGTGTTCTCTGAGTGTTACTCTTGAGTGTTCTCTGAGTGTTACTCTTGAGTGTTCTCTGAGTGTTACTCTTGAGTGTTCTCTGAGTGTTACTCTTGAGTGTTCTCTGAGCGTTACTCTTGAGTGTTCTCTGAGTGTTACTCTTGAGTGTTCTCTGAGTGTTACTCTTGAGTGTTCTCTGAGTGTTACTCTTGAGTGTTCTCTGAGTGTTACTCTTGAGTGTTACTCTTGAGTGTTACTCTTGAGTGTTCTCTGAGTGTTACTCTTGAGTGTTCTCTGAGTGTTACTCTTGAGTGTTCTCTGAGTGTTACTCTTGAGTGTTCTCTGAGTGTTACTCTTGAGTGTTCTCTGAGTGTTACTCTTGAGTGTTCTCTGAGTGTTACTCTTGAGTGTTCTCTGAGTGTTACTCTTGAGTGTTCTCTGAGTGTTACTCTTGAGTGTTCTCTGAGTGTTACTCTTGAGTGTTCTCTGAGCGTTACTCTTGAGTGTTCTCTGAGCGTTACTCTTGAGTGTTCTCTGAGTGTTACTCTTGAGTGTTCTCTGAGTGTTACTCTTGAGTGTTCTCTGAGTGTTACTCTTGAGTGTTACTCTTGAGTGTTACTCTTGAGTGTTCTCTGAGTGTTACTCTTGAGTGTTCTCTGAGCGTTACTCTACTCTCGGATCATTCTAAAACAAGAAAACAAAAAAATTCAGATGTGTTTTGAGAACATTAAAAGACCAGATAACTTTGATGAACTTTCTATAAACATTACTGGAAGAATATTTGTTCAGAACTGTGGGAGAAAGTTCTGAGAAAAAAGTTTCCTGTTGCAAAAAGCGCTATATAAATAAACGTTGAGTGTTAGCTGAGTTGGACTACAGGTCAATGTCAGTGTTGAGTGTGAATGGCCAACCCGAGAGAACCGCTAACACTTGAGTCAGGAGGTGAAACTGAGAATCCACGAGTCCCGTCTCGCTCTCAAACACTGCCTCTCTATAATAGTGCACACGTGTGCTGTTATTGTCACAGAAGTGATAATTGACTCGGAGTATTGCTTTGGCTGAAGAGGATGTTTTAATAAACCAACAATGACTGCTCTCGTTCGGAGACGCAGCCTGCAGCCAACGCCGCTGCCAGAAGTGTTAAAAACCAATTAAAATTACAGCATTGTGGGAAAACAGCCCTGAACAATGGAGGGAACTTCACACCGCAGATATAAAGAGCAGCAAATCACAGGCCCAGAATTACAGGTCGCAAATTAGACACCAAAGCCCCAGATAGCTGCTATCATTTAATAAGCAGTAAACATGATATCTGTCAAATACACTTGCAGAATAGCATAAACAAAACCGCTGCATGTCCTATTGTTGATGGGATGTGATAAACAGCTCCGCTAATTAATCCTGGTGGCCCTGAAGGACTGAGCTCTTCACAGGAAGTGCTGCAGATAATCACATCCTGTTGGGTTGAGAAGATGGGCCGCTCTGTGCTAATTGCCCGGCCTGGACGCTCCTAATGAGGCCGCGGTGCGTTGAGGGTACGGCATCGCCGCGGTTCGGATGGAGCGGTGCTTTACACACTGTGATTCTGACGCAGGAGCCATGACTGTTTCCAAACAGGTTTCCTCAAACACTCCTTCATCACCCTGTGCTCCTCTAGCAGTCTCTGCGTGCTGGACAGGAACATACAGCGTTAGGGTGCGCCTCATCGCATCTGTTATTAAACACATGATTGAATTCATTTAGGATATTTCTGATTAAAGTGCCCATGAAGGAACAGCGAAAAGAGCTTTTCTTAACCAATGAATCCATTTCAAAAGTGGAAACTGCACCTTCTGCTCCGAGAACACAGCAAAGGACCAGCGGAACCCCTCACTCCAGTTCATACCCAACACATTAACTATAATCAAGCATGTGCACTGATGAGGGAACGCCCATGTCTTTTGCTGCTGATCTAAAGGCTATTTCAGTGCAACTGCTGCTTGGCAACATGAGCAGGAGTTAGACGTCCACGAGCCAACCACAAACAAAACTACAGTCCACTGGTGTCCACTGATGTCCACTGGTGTCCACTGAGGTCCACTGATGTCCACTGAGGTCCACTGATGTCCACTGGTGTCCACTGGTGTCCACTGATATCCACTGATATCCACTGAGGTCCACTGGTATCCACTGACGTCCTCTGGTGTCCACTGAGGTCCACTGGTATCCACTGACGTCCACTGATGTCCACTGATGTCCACTGAGGTCCACTGATGTCCACTGGTGTCCACTGATATCCACTGATATCCACTGAGGTCCACTGGTATCCACTGACGTCCTCTGGTGTCCACTGAGGTCCACTG
>CM042247.1:1003432-1005932 GCA_023566225.1 Romanogobio albipinnatus | reverse complement strand
CAGGTTCAATGAACTCTTTGCTCTACAAGTGTAAGTGAAAAATATCAACAAGCATATATTTAGAAACAAAAAGCAAAAATGATCATTGGACAAACTCAATTTAATTGAGGGCAGGAAGTCCATCCAATAGATGTGTGTATTTGAGTGTCCACAGCCTAAACACACACACTCGTCTGCATAACCACAGAAACTCAACACACCTGAACACAACACGGACAGAAACTGACAACACCTTCCCCTTTACTGAGAAACACACACTCTAGTGTCCTCTGAGTTTCAGCGGTGTTGAGTTGACCGAACAAACACGTGTTGAGTAAAGCTGACAACACTCGTGTTAGTAGAGCCGACTCAGTGAGTGTAAGTTCATGAGTTTGTAAGTCATGTGATCAAGATGATGTGAGCGCAGAGTGTAAATGATTACATTTATTAAAATTATTAAATTGATGCCGCATTGATGGGACACTCCCTACACGACCCCTGACCCTACACAATCAACGCTGTTATGATGATTCAACATTTCGTTAGGTGCTTTATTTCCACTTTTACATCATACTCTAATTTTTAATCGAAAGCAAAAGCCTTTCTGCTGCGATGTGTGATGGGAAACGGGAGAAGAGCGAGCGGATTCGGACCCGGGTCGATCGCGTCAGAACCCTGATCCTCGAGCCTTAAGATCCTTTCACACCCGACGAACGAATATTTTGCGTTCGAATAGTTTGCGTCAAAACCATTCGCATCAGCCGCAACACCAATCTGAGCCGTTTAAGAGCTCCAACAGTGCAAAACCTTCACGACATCAGATGAAAAGACACGGACCCTTCCTCATCCAGTGAAGACGAGCTTTTCCTCTTATTGAAAACACAGAGAAGAAGCTCTTGGGTGCACCCAGACTTAAAGCCTGCCGAGAGCAGGGCCGTCTCCGTCGAGGGGCCGCTTCTGAAGCCGGATTGGTTGATGTCCAGGAGGTTGTTCTGTTCCAGAAGCATAGAGAGCCGGTTAAACACAACTCAAGAGTCTTTCAATGAAAGGCAGAAGGGATTCCGGTCGGGAGTTTCCTCAAAGTGCAGAGAGGGTTTCTTAAGCTGTGTGATTCATTCACTTTCCAGTCGTTGCGGACACAAGGGTTAGAAAAACATCGATGAGTTTGAACTCAAAAGGTGAAGTGATGGCTGTCAGTAGCCTAGAGTGGGCAAACGCAGCACATCTGTACAGCTGTGATCTCAGGAGAACGCCACACCTGGCACAGGGTAATGTTGATTGAATGGCTAATGACATCACCTGGACATTTCGTGACCTTTGTTTCCTTGTATGTGATTGGTTTAAGCCTTTTCTGTCGCTGAGAGATTTTTAAAAAATCGACATCGAAACAAAAAATATAAACGTTGTTTTTTCGCCGCAGCACATTCGCGGTTGGTGTGGAAGCTCTCATTACACACACAGCTGATCAAAAAGATAAAACCATTGCACGGATTATTCTCAATCGCGTTCAGCGTGAAATGACCCTAACACTCGACTGACCACGCCGCTGAAGACAGGGAAGTGCCCAACCAGGCATTGCTATTGTGCGTTCACACCAGACGCGACGTGTGTGAATAAATCGAGCTCTTCGCGTGTAGTTGGACGCTTGAACATGAGTGTACTCGCTTCATTCGCGTCATGGGCGGGGCTTCTGCCAGCGGCTCGTCTCCGTGTCAAATGGCTGACATGGGTTGTTTTAAAATACGGTGAATAAGCTCAATGTGCGGCTTTAGCTAGCTGTAGTCTCAAAATAGAGCGAACCCCCCAGACTGTCCGACCTCCTCACTCACTTTCTTCCAAGCAAGATCCTCACTATCCCTGTTGCTCTAAAGTATGGAGATGTGTCGTACAGCTCCGGGTTACACAACTTCATTTGTCCTCATTGTTGTCACTACTACAGACTTAACTTGTAAATCACTCGAGCTAAACGCTTCATTAGCATCTGGTGCACTCTCAGAACAAAAGGTACAGTGGAGGTTCCTCGGGGAACTAAACGTATAACTGTACCTTTAAAGGTACACAATTGGTCTTTAGGGTACACTTACACCATCGGCAGGTCCTCGAGAGCCGCTGTCCTGCAGAGTTCGGCTCCAACCCTGAAAGACGTCTACAGATGTTTCGTTGAGGATGTTTGGTCACCATTATGGAGATCAGTGTTTCCTTTAGTTGGACAGTTTGACTCTTGGCTTTTTGTGTAAGGTTGTGGTTTTTGTTACAGTGTTAACAAAGCACATAATCTATTCATCTCAAAATAAGCCATAAACAAAAATGATCGTGAAGAAAAATGATTTGATGATGATGACTGAACTCAATTGGGTTGTTTTTAACCCAGCATTTTTCGAGTGTAGATCCGGCAGAAACCAGCGGAGGGATATAAACACTTCTACACATCTACACTTCTACACTTCTACACATCTACACTTCTACACATCTACACTTCTACACATCTACACTTCTACACATTTACACTTCTACACTTCTA
>CM042247.1:994240-1003232 GCA_023566225.1 Romanogobio albipinnatus | reverse complement strand
CACTTCTACACATCTACACATCTACACATCTACACTTCTACACATCTACACTTCTACACTTCTACACATCTACACATCTACACTTCTACACTTCTACACATCTACACTTCTACACATCTACACTTCTACACTTCTACACATCTACACTTCTACACATCTACACATCTACACATCTACACTTCTACACTTCTACACTTCTACACATCTACACATCTACACATCTACACATCTACACTTCTACACATCTACACTTCTACACTTCTACACATCTACACATCTACACTTCTACACATCTACACATCTACACATCTACACTTCTACACTTCTACACATCTACACATCTACACATCTACACTTCTACACATCTACACATCTACACATCTACACTTCTACACTTCTACACATCTACACATCTACACATCTACACATCTACACATCTACACATCTACACTTCTACACATCTACACATCTACACTTCTACACTTCTACACATCTACACATCTACACTTCTACACATCTACACATCTACACTTCTACACTTCTACACATCTACACTTCTACACTTCTACACATCTACACTTCTACACTTCTACACATCTACACATCTACACTTCTACACATCTACACATCTACACTTCTACACTTCTACACATCTACACTTCTACACATCTACACTTCTACACTTCTACACATCTACACTTCTACACTTCTACACATCTACACATCTACACATCTACACTTCTACACATCTACACATCTACACTTCTACACTTCTACACATCTACACATCTACACATCTACACTTCTACACTTCTACACATCTACACATCTACACATCTACACTTCTACACATCTACACATCTACACATCTACACTTCTACAATCTACCATCTACACTTCTACACTTCTACACATCTACACTTCTACACATCTACACTTCTACACATCTACACATCTACACTTCTACACTTCTACACATCTACACATCTACACATCTACACTTCTACACATCTACACATCTACACTTCTACACATCTACACATCTACACTTCTACACTTCTACACATCTACACTTCTACACTTCTACACATCTACACATCTACACTTCTACACATCTACACATCTACACTTCTACACTTCTACACATCTACACATCTACACTTCTACACATCTACACTTCTACACATCTACACATCTACACTTCTACACTTCTACACTTCTACACATCTACACATCTACACTTCTACACTTCTACACATCTACACTTCTACACTTCTACACATCTACACTTCTACACTTCTACACATCTACACATCTACACATCTACACTTCTACACTTCTACACATCTACACTTCTACACATCTACACATCTACACTTCTACACTTCTACACATCTACACTTCTACACATCTACACTTCTACACATCTACACATCTACACTTCTACACTTCTACACATCTACACATCTACACATCTACACTTCTACACATCTACACTCTACACTTACACTTCTACACATCTACACTTCTACACATCTACACTTCTACACTTCTACACTTCTACACATCTACACATCTACACTTCTACACTTCTACACATCTACACATCTACACATCTACACATCTACACTTCTACACATCTACACTTCTACACATCTACACTTCTACACTTCTACACATCTACACATCTACACATCTACACATCTACACTTCTACACTTCTACACATCTACACATCTACACATCTACACTTCTACACTTCTACACTTCTACACATCTACACTTCTACACTTCTACACTTCTACACTTCTACACATCTACACATCTACACTTCTACACATCTACACATCTACACATCTACACATCTACACTTCTACACATCTACACTTCTACACTTCTACACATCTACACTTCTACACATCTACACTTCTACACATCTACACTTCTACACATCTACACTTCTACACTTCTACACATCTACACTTCTACACATCTACACTTCTACACATCTACACTTCTACACTTCTACACTTCTACACTCTACACTTCTACACATCTACACTTCTACACTTCTACACATCTACACTTCTACACATCTACACTTCTACACATCTACACTTCTACACTTCTACACTTCTACACTTCTACACTTCTACACTTCTACACTTCTACACTTCTACACTTCTACACATCTACACTTCTACACTTCTACACATCTACACTTCTACACATCTACACTTCTACACATCTACACTTCTACACTTCTACACTTCTACACTTCTACACTTCTACACATCTACACTTCTACACATCTACACTTCTACACATCTACACTTCTACACATCTACACTTCTACACTTCTACACATCTACACTTCTACACATCTACACTTCTACACATCTACACTTCTACACATCTACACTTCTACACTTCTACACATCTACACTTCTACACATCTACACTTCTACACATCTACACTTCTACACTTTACACTTCTACACTTCTACACATCTACACTTCTACACTTCTACACATCTACACTTCTACACTTCTACACATCTACACTTCTACACTTCTACACATCTACACTTCTACACATCTACACTTCTACACATCTACACTTCTACACTTCTACACATCTACACTTCTACACATCTACACTTCTACACATCTACACTTCTACACATTTACACTTCTACACTTCTACACATCTACACTTCTACACTTCTACACATCTACACTTCTACACTTCTACACATCTACACTTCTACACTTCTACACATCTACACTTCTACACATCTACACTTCTACACATTACACTTCTACACTTCTACACTTCTACACTTCTACACTTCTACACTTCTACACATCTACACTTCTACACTTCTACACATCTACACTTCTACACATCTACACTTCTACACATCTACACTTCTACACTTCTACACTTCTACACTTCTACACTTCTACACTTCTACACATCTACACTTCTACACATCTACACTTCTACACTTCTACACTTCTACACTTCTACACTTCTACACATCTACACTTCTACACATCTACACTTCTACACATCTACACCTCTACACATCTACACATCTACACTTCTACACATCTACACTTCTACACTTCTACACATCTACACATCTACACTTCTACACATCTACACATCTACACTTCTACACTTCTACACATCTACACTTCTACACATCTACACATCTACACATCTACACATCTACACATCTACACATCTACACTTCTACACATCTACACTTCTACACATATACACATCTACACATCTACACTTCTACACTTCTACACTTCTACACATCTACACATCTACACATCTACACTTCTACACATCTACACATCTACACTTCTACACTTCTACACATCTACACATCTACACATCTACACATCTACACTTCTACACTTCTACACATCTACACTTCTACACATCTACACATCTACACATCTACACTTCTACACTTCTACACTTCTACACTTCTACACTTCTACACGTCTACACTTCTACACTTCTACACGTCTACACGTCTACACATCTACACATCTACACTTCTACACATCTACACATCTACACATCTACACTTCTACACTTCTACACTTCTACACATCTACACATCTACACTTCTACACATCTACACATCTACACATCTACACATCTACACATCTACACTTCTACACATCTACACTTCTACAAATCTACACTTCTACACATCTACACATCTACACTTCTACACTTCTACACATCTACACATCTACACTTCTACACATCTACACATCTACACTTTCTACACTTCTACACATCTACACTTCTACACTTCTACACATCTACACATCTACACATCTACACTTCTACACTTCTACACATCTACACATCTACACTTCTACACATCTACACATCTACACATCTACACTTCTACACATCTACACATCTACACATCTACACTTCTACACTTCTACACATCTACACATCTACACATCTACACTTCTACACTTCTACACATCTACACATCTACACTTCTACACATCTACACATCTACACATCTACACATCTACACTTCTACACATCTACACATCTACACAGCTACACATCTACACTTCTACACATCTACACATCTACACATCTACACTTCTACACTTCTACACATCTACACATCTACACTTCTACACATCTACACATCTACACATCTACACATCTACACTTCTACACATCTACACATCTACACAGCTACACATCTACACTTCTACACATCTACACATCTACACATCTACACTTCTACACTTCTACACATCTACACATCTACACTTCTACACATCTACACATCTACACATCTACACATCTACACTTCTACACATCTACACATCTACACATCTACACATCTACACTTCTACACATCTACACATCTACACATCTACACTTCTACACATCTACACTTCTACACTTCTACACATCTACACATCTACACTTCTACACTTCTACACATCTACACATCTACACATCTACACTTCTACACTTCTACACATCTACACTTCTACACATCTACACATCTACACATCTACACTTCTACACTTCTACACTTCTACACATCTACACATCTACACATCTACACATCTACACTTCTACACTTCTACACGTCTACACGTCTACACATATACACATCTACACTTCTACACATCTACACATCTACACATCTACACTTCTACACTTCTACACATCTACACATCTACACATCTACACTTCTACACATCTACACATCTACACATCTACACTTCTACACATCTACACATCTACACTTCTACACTTCTACACATCTACACTTCTACACATCTACACTTCTACACATCTACACATCTACACTTCTACACTTCTACACATCTACACATCTACACTTCTACACATCTACACATCTACACTTTACACTTCTACACATCTACACTTCTACACTTCTACACATCTACACTTCTACACTTCTACACATCTACACATCTACACTTCTACACATCTACACATCTACACTTCTACACTTCTACACATCTACACTTCTACACATCTACACTTCTACACTTCTACACATCTACACATCTACACTTCTACACATCTACACATCTACACATCTACACTTCTACACATCTACACTTCTACACTTCTACACTTCTACACATCTACACATCTACACTTCTACACTTCTACACATCTACACATCTACACTTCTACACATCTACACATCTACACATCTACACATCTACACTTCTACACATCTACACATCTACACAGCTACACATCTACACTTCTACACTTCTACACATCTACACATCTACACATCTACACTTCTACACTTCTACACATCTACACATCTACACTTCTACACATCTACACATCTACACATCTACACATCTACACTTCTACACATCTACACATCTACACAGCTACACATCTACACTTCTACACATCTACACATCTACACATCTACACTTCTACACTTCTACACATCTACACATCTACACTTCTACACATCTACACATCTACACATCTACACATCTACACTTCTACACATCTACACATCTACACAGCTACACATCTACACTTCTACACATCTACACATCTACACATCTACACTTCTACACTTCTACACATCTACACATCTACACTTCTACACATCTACACATCTACACATCTACACATCTACACTTCTACACATCTACACATCTACACATCTACACATCTACACTTCTACACATCTACACATCTACACATCTACACTTCTACACATCTACACTTCTACACTTCTACACATCTACACATCTACACTTCTACACTTCTACACATCTACACATCTACACATCTACACTTCTACACTTCTACACATCTACACTTCTACACATCTACACATCTACACATCTACACTTCTACACTTCTACACTTCTACACATCTACACATCTACACATCTACACATCTACACTTCTACACTTCTACACGTCTACACGTCTACACATATACACATCTACACTTCTACACTTCTACACATCTACACATCTACACTTCTACACTTCTACACATCTACACATCTACACATCTACACTTCTACACATCTACACATCTACACATCTACACTTCTACACATCTACACATCTACACTTCTACACTTCTACACATCTACACTTCTACACATCTACACTTCTACACATCTACACATCTACACTTCTACACTTCTACACATCTACACATCTACACTTCTACACATCTACACATCTACACTTTACACTTCTACACATCTACACTTCTACACTTCTACACATCTACACTTCTACACTTCTACACATCTACACATCTACACTTCTACACATCTACACATCTACACTTCTACACTTCTACACATCTACACTTCTACACATCTACACTTCTACACTTCTACACATCTACACTTCTACACTTCTACACATCTACACATCTACACATCAACACTTCTACACATCTACACTTCTACACTTCTACACTTCTACACATCTACACATCTACACATCTACACTTCTACACTTCTACACATCTACACATCTACACATCTACACTTCTACACATCTACACATCTACACATCTACACATCTACACTTCTACACTTCTACACATCTACACTTCTACACATCTACACTTCTACACATCTACACATCTACACTTCTACACTTCTACACATCTACACATCTACACATCTACACTTCTACACATCTACACATCTACACTTTACACTTCTACACATCTACACTTCTACACTTCTACACATCTACACTTCTACACTTCTACACATCTACACATCTACACTTCTACACATCTACACATCTACACATCAACACTTCTACACATCTACACTTCTACACTTCTACACTTCTACACATCTACACATCTACACATCTACACTTCTACACTTCTACACATCTACACATCTACACATCTACACTTCTACACATCTACACATCTACACATCTACACATCTACACTTCTACACATCTACACATCTACACTTCTACACTTCTACACATCTACACTTCTACACATCTACACTTCTACACATCTACACATCTACACTTCTACACTTCTACACATCTACACATCTACACATCTACACTTCTACACATCTACACATCTACACTTTTACACTTCTACACATCTACACTTCTACACTTCTACACATCTACACTTCTACACTTCTACACATCTACACATCTACACTTCTACACATCTACACATCTACACTTCTACACTTCTACACATCTACACATCTACACTTCTACACATCTACACTTCTACACATCTACCCATCTACACTTCTACACTTCTACACTTCTACACATCTACACATCTACACTTCTACACTTCTACACATCTACACTTCTACACTTCTACACATCTACACTTCTACACTTCTACACATCTACACATCTACACATCTACACTTCTACACTTCTACACATCTACACTTCTACACATCTACACATCTACACTTCTACACTTCTACACATCTACACTTCTACACATCTACACTTCTACACATCTACACATCTACACTTCTACACTTCTACACATCTACACATCTACACATCTACACATCTACACATCTACACTTTTACACTTCTACACATCTACACTTCTACACATCTACACTTCTACACTTCTACACTTCTACACATCTACACATCTACACTTCTACACTTCTACACATCTACACATCTACACATCTACACATCTACACTTCTACACATCTACACTTCTACACATCTACACTTCTACACTTCTACACATCTACACATCTACACATATACACATCTACACTTCTACACTTCTACACATCTACACATCTACACATCTACACTTCTACACTTCTACACTTCTACACATCTACACTTCTACACTTCTACACTTCTACACTTCTACACATCTACACATCTACACTTCTACACATCTACACATCTACACATCTACACATCTACACTTCTACACATCTACACTTCTACACTTCTACACATCTACACATCTACACATATACACATCTACACTTCTACACTTCTACACATCTACACATCTACACATCTACACTTCTACACTTCTACACTTCTACACTTCTACACTTCTACACATTTACACTTCTACACTTCTACACATCTACACTTCTACACATCTACACATCTACACTTCTACACATCTACACATCTACACTTCTACACATCTACACATCTACACTTCTACACATATACACATCTACACTTCTACACTTCTACACATCTACACATCTACACATCTACACTTCTACACTTCTACACATCTACACATCTACACATATACACATCTACACTTCTACACTTCTACACATCTACACATCTACACATCTACACTTCTACACTTCTACACTTCTACACTTCTACACATCTACACTTCTACACTTCTACACTTCTACACTTCTACACTTCTACACATCTACACATCTACACTTTTACACTTCTACACATCTACACTTCTACACTTCTACACATCTACACTTCTACACTTCTACACATCTACACATCTACACTTCTACACATCTACACATCTACACATCAACACTTCTACACATCTACACTTCTACACTTCTACACTTCTACACATCTACACATCTACACATCTACACTTCTACACATCTACACATCTACACATCTACACATCTACACATCTACACATCTACACTTCTACACATCTACACATCTACACTTCTACACTTCTACACATCTACACTTCTACACATCTACACTTCTACACATCTACACATCTACACTTCTACACTTCTACACATCTACACATCTACACATCTACACTTCTACACATCTACACTTTTACACTTCTACACATCTACACTTCTACACTTCTACACATCTACACTTCTACACTTCTACACATCTACACATCTACACTTCTACACATCTACACATCTACACTTCTACA
>CM042247.1:976740-984240 GCA_023566225.1 Romanogobio albipinnatus | reverse complement strand
TCAGAGCTTGCGTGAAGGACCGCACATTCTCCCGTCAAGTTTGCTTTTTATAAATACCAATTACTGCGTAGAGAGCGGCGTACGCCTTCTTCTGTGCGCACGCAACATTTATAAATGAGGCCCCAGGACTCCAGTTCCTCCACACCAAACTCCTCATCCATGTCTTTATGGAGCGATGCTTTGAGCACTGGAGCGCAGGCATGCTGGGACAGGAAGGGGCCGTCCCCAAACTGCTCCCACAAAGATGGGAGCATGAAATTGTCCAAAATGTCTTGGTGAAGCATTAAGAGTTCCTTTCACTGGAACTAACCCCTGAAAAACAACCTAGTGTGTTTATATACAGGTGCTGGTCATATAATTAGAATATCATCAAAAAGTTGATTTATTTCACTAATTCCATTCAAAAAGTGAAACTTGTATATTATAATGACTAAATATTATATTCATTCATTACACACAGACTGATATATTTCAAACATTTATTTCTTTTAATTTTGATGATTATAACTGACAACTAAGGAAAATCCCAAATCTATTATCTCATAAAATTAGAATATTGTGGAAAGGTTGAATATTGAAGACACCTGGTGCCACACTCTCATCAGCTGATGAACTCAAAACACCTGCACAGGCCTTTAATGGTCTCTCAGTCGAGTTCTGTAGGCCACACAATCATGGGGAAGACTGCTGACCTGACAGCTGTCCAGAAGACGACCATTGACCCCTTGCACAAGGAGGGCAAGACACAAAAGGTCATTGCAAAAGAGGCTGGCTGTTCCCAGAGCTCTGTGTCCAAGCACATTAATAGAGAGGCGAAGGGAAGGAAAAGATGTGCTAGAAAAAAAGTGTACAAGCAATAGGGATAACCGCACACTGGAGAAGATTGTGAAGGATTGTTTGATATCCTCGTCGGAGCCCCAGCTGTGTCTTTTAAACGCGCGGCCAGATCCAGATGTGGAAAGCGAGCCGGTGTGCTGGTTAAACTCCACGCGCGCAGCTTCCGCACTGCACTCCCTGGTATTCTTGCGAATCTCCGATCCCTTCCTAACAAAACGGACAAACTTCTTCTCCTCACCCGCATTAACAAAGATTTTTCAAACTCTGCTGCTCTGTGCTTCACTGAAACCTGGCTGAGTGAAGCCATCCCGGACAACGCACTATATCTGCCGGGCTTCCAGCTGTTCCGAGCGGATCGCATCGCGGAACTAACAGGGAAAACGAGAGGCGGTGGATTGTGTTTCTAAATTAACGAAAGTTGGTGTTCAGATGTAACAACGCTGAAGAAGATGTGTTCTCCTAATCTAGAGGCGCACTTCATAAACTGTAAACCCTTCTACTCGCCGCGGGAGTTTTCCTCGTTCATTCTCGTGAATGTGTACATCCCTCCAGACGCGTGTGTGAGCAACAGCTGGCTGAACAAATAGCTGAGACTGAACAAAAGGTACCCAGACTCTCTTTTAATCATTCTTGTGGATTTTAATAAAGCAAATCTCTCCCGTGAACTGCCAAAATACAGACAGCACATTACATGTCCCACCAGAGACAGTAATATACTGGACCACTGTTACACCACAATAAGGAATGCATATCACTCCGTCCCACGGGCAGCTTTGGGGCTCTCTGATCACTGTGTGGTTCATCTTATACCGACCTACAGGCAGAAACTGAAATCAGCTAAACCTGTAATAAAGACTGTAAAAAGATGGACTAATGAAGCAGAGCTGGACTTACAAGCCTGCTTCGATTGCTCTGTTTCAGATCAGCTGCTACCACTGATCTGGATGAGCTCACAGAGACTGTAACATCATACATCAGTTTCTGTGAGGATACATGCATTCCTACCAGCACATTCTTATCATTCACTAATGATAAACCATGGTTTACTGGGAAACTCAAACAGCTTCGTCATGCCAAAGAGGATGCTTACAGAAGTCGGGATAAATCTTGTATAACCAGGCCAGAAACAGACTGACAAAGGAGATCAGAGCTGCTAAAAGAAGCTACTCTGAAAAGTTGAGAAACCAGTTTTCTTCCAACGACCCAGTGGACTGCAGCTGGAGTCAGTGCTTCAAGAACCACTACACACAGACGTATGCGAGACATGGGTTTCAGCTGTCACACTCTTGAACAACAGAAGCATCAGAAGCGTCTCGCCTGGGCTAAAGACAAAAAGGACTGGACTGCTGCTGAGTGCTCCAAAGTTATGTTCTCTTTCCTTTGGAGATCAGGGTCCCAGAGTCTGGAGGAAGAGAGGAGAGGCACACAATCCACGTTTCTTGAGGTCCAGTGTAAAGTTCCCACAGTCAGTGATGGTTTGGGGTGCCATGTCATCTGCTGGTGTTGGTCCACTGTGTGTTCTGAGGTCAGAGGTCAACGCAGCCGTATACCAGGAAGTTTTAGAGCTCTTCATGCTTCCTGCTGCTGACCAACTTTATGGAGATGCAGATTTCATTTTCCAACAGGACTGGGCACCTGCACACAGAGCCAAAGCAACCAGTGCCTGTTTAAGGACCATGGTATCCCTGTTCCTGATTGGCCAGCAAACTCGCCTGACCTGAACCCCATAGAAAACCCAACAATGCAGAAGAGCTGAAGGCCACTATCAGAGCTGGGCTCTCAGAACACCTGAGCAGAGCCACAGACTGATGGACTCATGCCACGCCGCATCACTGCAGTAATTCAGGCAAAACCAGCCGCAGCTAAAGCACTGAGTGCTGGACATGCTCACACTCTTCACGCTCACACTCTTCAGTTGGCCAAGATTTCTAAAAATCCTTTCTTTGTATTGGTCTTGAGTAATATTCTAATTTTCTGAGATCCTGAATTTGGGATTTTCCTTAGTTGTCTGTTATAATCATCAAAATTAAAATAAATAAACATTTGAAATATATCAGTCTGTGTGTAATGAATGAATATAATATACAAGTTTCACTTTTTGAATGGAATTAGTGAAATAAATCAACTTTTTTATTAAATATTCTAATTAGTAAAGGAACAGGCAAGTTTTATGGCATCTGACTGAACTTTGATCAAACGTAACAATCACTCCTGCGTCTCTGAACCAGATGAAGATCCCTCAAGTGCGTGAGTGTGTGTGTGTGTGTGTGTGTGTGTGTGTGTGTGTGTGTGTGTGTGTGTGTTTCACATGGAGATTTGACACATTACAGAAGTCAAACGGCTCATATCTGAATCAGTGAATCTGATCATCAGCGCTCAGAGCGGCGTTCACACATCACATCATCTGTCATTCATGAGCCTTCATTAAAGCACTGATGCTCATCTCTGCTCTCCACAGGAGCCGGACTTCAGAAAACACCCCGCGAATCACAGCAGTCTGAGGAGAAACTTTGTTCTCAAGGACACAGATAAGAGTGAGTTTCATGAGAAGCGTCTGGCAGCTGTCTGGACGCATGAGCCCTTAACCGAGCGGAGAACATCAGCACTCAGAGGTCTGGACGTCCTTCAGTCAGAGCGAGATCAACGCCGTCAGAATCAGACAAACACACGGATCCTGAGGAATACACACTCACACCTCATTGGTCCAGGCGTCTGCAACATCAAAGACGTTTGATGCATTACATCACATTTAATGAGCGAACATTATATACATATATTTTCATCAGATATATATCTTTTCTATTTTCTGCTTCTCTGCTGTGAATCAAAGGCCTGATTTCATTAAGAGCCCGTGAATAATAAAAGCTCCTTTAATTAGGTCTTAGAAAAAGGGCTTTTTGTTCACAAGCCTCATGTTTTATGTTCCTTCAGAAGTTACTCGTCAGAAAACGAGTGGAGCTGTTGTTTTTGTGCAGTAATAATGCAACGAGATCATAAAGCTCTGAGACGCGCGGATGTGCTGCGGTCAGGACTCGCTGACCGCCACTGGATAACTGAGCAGATCGAACAGAGACGAGCGGCCATTTGAGTCTGAGCTAACCAACAAAACCTCCAGAGAAGGGCTTTATGACCACCGCACGCATGAACTCCAGAGATGACCCGAGAACACGCCACCGCTAGGCAGTGAACACACCACTAATGGTCAAAAGGACAGACATTGAGACGAAGATCCCACGACAGACCTTCTTCTTCTCAGTTCGACCTGAGCTCTGAAAACATTTACATCGAATAGACACACTTATAATCAAACATCCTTCAGTTCTACATCATGTCTATTACGCTTCTATCATGCAATGAATGGTTGATTGAATGATTTGATGATACCCAACTGGTCAGAACCTCTCAAGAACGCTGGACGCAGTTCTGAGATTAAAGGATCAGTTCACTTCAAAATTAGCATCTCCTGATAGTTTCCTCGCCCCATCTCATCCCAGATGGTCATGTAGTTTTTGAGGAACACATTCCAGGATTTTTCTGCACATAATGGACTTCAATGGGAACCGACGGCTGAAGGTCCAGAGGAAGGGCTTCAGAGGCTCTGACCGATCCCAGACGAGGAATAGAGTCTGATCTACACAAACCATCGCCACATTTACAACACAAACACACACTCCGTTGAGTCTCGTGTTGTAAGTTCAGTTTTGACGTAAAACCCACAAGACATTCCATCCCTCCGCCGACACACCGCGTGATTGGCTTCCCAAGACAAGACCGCCAGCGAATCAAAGCACCTGGGAATTTTGGAGTCTCTAAAACAATCCCTCTAGCGCCACCACCTGTCCAAAGTTGCACTCATGTTTATGTTAATAACTTTTGAACCATAAGGGATAGAGACAAAATTCCTTGGCTCAAGCCGATTCGATTGCACACTATGAAGTCATTTTCATCATGACCTCATTTCCTGATTTTCACGAAAATTTTATCAGATCAGCTTCAGTCAGTGCTGAAAAAAAGTTATGGAATTCAAGTTGATTCGTCAAATTGTTTTAGATCGTTTACGTAGCAAAAGGCTATGTCGAGTCGACTGATATCCAATTTTACCATATTGGCCATTTTGAATGATGTGCTAAAATGCTGTATTTTATGAACACATGAACGGATTGTTATGAAACTCGGTATGGGTCATCAGCTCGATGCCCTGAAGGAGCCTGAGAAGTTTCGAAACAGCGCCACCTAGTGGAGAATTTCCCCCCCCAAACGCTTATAACTTTGGGTGTGATTTACTTATTTTCATGGGAGTAACTTTTTTGTCTCCTGAATCCTTGCCGAGTCCAACGATACCAGACTTGTCAGGTTTCGGCGTATGGTTTGTGCAGCGTTGTAATTAAGCGCTTATAAAACATTAGCTGATATCTTCAAAACCGCTAGTCCGATCGAGACGAAACCAGCGTCAGAAGTTCAGAAACACAGGTCGATAGCTGAACGCTGATGCCCAAATGTCAAAATATTGATAGTAAGGGGCAGTAAAATCCAATCAAAGTCAGGTGTCAGTCACTTTTTACCTGTCTATAACTCCAAAAACGAAATGAGATATTTTCACCAAAATTGGCACACACATGTATGGGCTCACTCCGAGGACACATACAAAAAATGGTAGGATTGTGCCTCTTGGTGGCGCTATAATAGAACAAAACATGAAATTCCTATGGACTACAATGCATTTTTCTGCCTTTTTGCCTAAAATCATCTTTAAATGTGTTTAACTGCTCATTGCTGCCATTGATCTGACACTCCCAGCCATTTTGGGATGTCTTGTCTTCTTCTTTGCGCTTGTGTTAGATATTAGTCTTATGTGTTGGAATAATCAATAAAGTCTTGTTTGTATTTAAAGATAAGTGTTCTTACGAATGTCTTAAACTGCTGATCTGTGTTACCTGGCCGTTAAATTTGTTTTCACTATCGTATCCGCTGCAGAGTCGACTTCGCTGGACCAATCATTTGCTCGGCTGTAAAATAAGTGACTTCAAAATCTCCTAATGAATGAATGAATAATTCCTTTGAGCTAAATTGACGTGTTTTCAGGATGAACACGGGGCATCCAGCAACTTTATTAGCAGCTGTTTCCGAGACATATGTAGAATATTACTCAAATCAAGACACACAAAACGAAAACGTGTGGAACAAACTCACGATGGTTCACTATTACAAGTGCATAAGTTTACACCCCCTGCAGAATCTGCCCACCGGGAACACCCCACCAGAGCTGCAGTTCTGGAGATGCTCTTTTTCTGAACGAAGGAGCGTCTCTCTCCTCGGTGCGGATCAAAGACTCGCGCGCACAGGTTTGGCTCGTGTGAGGAAGCGTTTCTTCAGCGTTTGTGAAGTTCTGCTCACTGCAGGGAGTCAGAAATCCTCCTGAAGCCCGAGGAGCTTCGACTCTGATCTCCGACGGATCAAACCGACAGCAGATCCCAACACAGCCATCAATAAGTGAGTGTTTGTGTCTGTTTGTACAGTCGTGAAAGCTCAAGCAGAGTGTGTGTCTGAGGTTTACCTTCATTGTGTCACATCATGTCCCCGTAATGACTGAAATCATCAAGACGAGCAGCGGAGGAAACGATTCACACACGTCATAAATAATGAACATCTACAGGACGGGTTGAGGAGAGTTTAGAGGAGATGGCAGAGTTAAGTCTAACACTAATTGCACATTCACACAGATGCTAGCTGTATCTTCTTATTGAGGTAATTGGATGTTTTACAGCATTACAGAGCAACACATTTTTATAAAGTCTCGCGTTTGTTTTCTCCCGTATGACGGATCTGAGCTCATGTCAGTCCACGTCAGATCCAGCTGATCACACACAATCAGAGCTAATGACCGACATCTGCATCTGCTCCTCACATTACCTTCTCTCAGAGCTCGTGCTGTCCTATAACACACACACACAGAGACTCCATGAGTGTGTGATGAGTGAACTCTCGGTCCACTACAGGACTGAGCCTGACTGAAGAAGATGTGTAGAGGTTTATCCGGCTCGATCTTCAGCTGTGTGTCTGATAAATTCGTCCATCTCTCGGCTTCACACTTGATGAAGTTTAATAGCCGAGATCCATCATGAAGAGAATCCTCCGACATGCTCATTAACCCGAGACACAAACAGAGCAGCGTCAGTGATGGAGGAGTATTGATGAATCAATGACAGACAAGATCTGAGATCTCCAACAGAACCACAGCGAGTCCAGAGGATCAGATGCAGCGCTGCAGACACACACACAGACAGACACACACACACACAGACAGACACACGGACAGACACACACACAGACAGACACACACACAGACAGACACACAGACAGACACACACACAGACAGACACACACACAGACACACGGACACACACAGACAGACACACAGACACAGACAGACACACAGACACAGACAGACACACGGACACAGACAGACACACACACAGACAGACACACACACAGACACACAGACAGACACACAGACAGACACACGGACACACACAGACAGACACACAGACACAGACAGACACACGGACACACACAGACAGACACACAGACACAGACAGACACACAGACAGACACACAGACAGACACACAGACAGACACACAGACAGACACACAGACAGACACACG
>CM042247.1:954240-974240 GCA_023566225.1 Romanogobio albipinnatus | reverse complement strand
ATGGCTTCAGAAAGACACTGGGCTGCCTGGAAACCGTCTCTCGCTCTCAGTGAAGAGATCAAAGAGAAACACAGATGAGAAGCGGAGGAGAAAACGCCTCTCCAGCGCTTCAGTAGAGCCGCAGTGCCTGTACAGGCGTCCGTCTGTGTGCTAAAGGTCAGGCGGAGAAGCCATGTGTCAGTTTAATAAATGCCATCGGTCAGCCGTCATGATCGCCTCTCCCCGAGTGTGTCCAGGAGAGACGCACCTCTGCTCTGACTGTTGTTTGGCTGATCGGAGCATCACAGATGTGAAGAGACGGGACGGTATCCATCACACTCACCGCAGCAGCTGTCGCTCATCACTGCTGTGTATCAGAGCAATAACGTGAGGAGATTTGCATCATGAGAATCTGTGCTTTATCATGAAGCTCAGCACGAGAGAAACCCAGAGAAAGAAAGTCTATCCTGAGGCGCACAATGAAAGCACAGTGTGACACTGAGAGATGATATTCTCCTATGAAATATTTAGTGTGATGTGCGGAAGATCCTCAGATTGACACATGATGAGCTGCAGGATCTGTGTGTGTGTGTGTGTGTGTGTGTCGCAGTACGCGAGTGATCATGGAGAACATCATTAATGAGCTCTTTCTTATCTCAGAGAACCTCCTCAGTCTGGAGAATCTCATATTCACACACTCATCCTGATGACAATTCATGACATCGGTCAAATCATTTCCTCCTGCTAACACAGACTCTATTAAAACATCAACGCGTCTGATGTGATGAAAGTGGAATAAATGAGGTTTTCTGCAGGGTGGAAGCGTCTCATGACCAGCCGTTGAACAGAGAAGAGCCACATAAACACATGTACAGATTTCATGAGACATTTGAAGACCATCACGTTAATGAGGATGATGGTAAACACGAGCGCGCTCTGGAGCGTCTCTTCATATCTGATATGGACCTTTATTGACCGCTTCTCCCTGGACTCTTCCTTAATTGAAACACTTTAAAGATCAACACAGGGAGGAATGGCAAACATGCCTGAGGGTCCCGAGCGCACATCTGTCATCTGACCAGACTCCAGTATCTCTCTCTCTCTGTCATATCCCTTCTTCCTCATCCAGACCGAAGGAATGCTCAGTGATCTGAACTACAAGCACACAACACTCCCTGAGATCTGACTCACACTCATTAATCAGCACAGACTCGAGCTTCCAGAAACCTGCTGAGGAACTCACATACTCCAAACATCTGCAGACAGACAGAGAGAGAGACAGATGGAGAGACGGATGGACAGACGACAGCCAAACAGGCATAGACAGACGGACGGAGAGGCGGATGGACAGAGAGAGAGACAGGTAGATGTAAGGACCAGAGGAGAACTGCCCCCCCGACTGAGCCTGGTTTCTCCAAGGTTTATTTTCCTCCATTCTGCTCCTGATGGGGTTTTGGTTTCCTTGCCACTGTTGCCTCTGGCTTGGCGTGCTCAGTTGGGGACACTACATGTTCAACTAAATATCCAAATAAATCTATTTATTAAACTAAATTACTGATCTAATAATTGATCTAAAGCCCACACTGTCACCGTATGATAATTGAAATGAACTGATGACATCAAAAGGCTATACAGCTGAATAAAATGATGCTGCATTATTTTCCTGTTTAACACTGTAAAGCTGCTTTGAAACAATCTGCATTGTTAAAAGCGCTATATAAATAAAGCTGACTTGACTTGACTAAGGACGGACAGACAGATGGACGGACGGACAGACAGTCAGACACTGTGACCCTCAGCATGCGCTGACCACGCTCTGTGACCCTCAGCATGCGCTGACTCCGCTCTGTGACCCTCAGCATGCGCTGACCCCGCTCTGTGGCCCTCAGCATGCGCTGACCCCGCTCTGTGACCCTCAGCATGCGCTGACCCCGCTCTGTGGCCCTCAGCATGCGCTGACCCTGCTCTGTGGCTGAGTTGCTGTTGTTCCCAATGGCTTCCACTTTGTTCTAATCCCACTAACAGTTGAGCGTGGAATATTTAGTAGTGAGGAAATGTCCCGAATGGACTTATTGCACAGGTGTCCAGCGATCACGGCCCCACGCTTGAGTTCTCTGAGCTCCTGAGAGCGGCCCATTCTCTCACTGATGTGTGTAGAAGCGTCTGCAGGACTAGAGCTTGAGTTCTCTGAGCTCCTGAGAGCGGCCCATTCTCTCACTGATGTGTGTAGAAGCGTCTGCAGGTCTAGAGCTTGAGTTCTCTGAGCTCCTGAGAGCGGCCCATTCTCTCACTGATGTGTGTAGAAGCGTCTGCAGGACTAGAGCTTGAGTTCTCTGAGCTCCTGAGAGCGGCCCATTCTCTCTCTGATGTGTGTAGAAGCGTCTGCAGGACTAGAGCTTGAGTTCTCTGAGCTCCTGAGAGCGGCCCATTCTCTCACTGATGTGTGTAGAAGCGTCTGCAGGTCTAGAGCTTGAGTTCTCTGAGCTCCTGAGAGCGGCCCATTCTCTCACTGATGTGTGTAGAAGCGTCTGCAGGACTAGAGCTTGAGTTCTCTGAGCTCCTGAGAGCGGTCCATTCTCTCTCTGATGTGTGTAGAAGCGTCTGCAGGACTAGAGCTTGAGTTCTCTGAGCTCCTGAGAGCGGCCCATTCTCTCACTGATGTGTGTAGAAGCGTCTGCAGGTCTAGAGCTTGAGTTCTCTGAGCTCCTGAGAGCGGTCCATTCTCTCACTGATGTGTGTAGAAGCGTCTGCAGGACTAGAGCTTGAGTTCTCTGAGCTCCTGAGAGCGGCCCATTCTCTCACTGATGTGTGTAGAAGCGTCTGCAGGTCTAGAGCTTGAGTTCTCTGAGCTCCTGAGAGCGGCCCATTCTCTCACTGATGTGTGTAGAAGCGTCTGCAGGACTAGAGCTTGAGTTCTCTGAGCTCCTGAGAGCGGCCCATTCTCTCACTGATGTGTGTAGAAGCGTCTGCAGGACTAGAGCTTGAGTTCTCTGAGCTCCTGAGAGCGGCCCATTCTCTCACTGATGTGTGTAGAAGCGTCTGCAGGACTAGAGCTTGAGTTCTCTGAGCTCCTGAGAGCGGCCCATTCTCTCACTGATGTGTGTAGAAGCGTCTGCAGGTCTAGAGCTTGAGTTCTCTGAGCTCCTGAGAGCGGTCCATTCTCTCACTGATGTGTGTAGAAGCGTCTGCAGGACTAGAGCTTGAGTTCTCTGAGCTCCTGAGAGCGGCCCATTCTCTCACTGATGTGTGTAGAAGCGTCTGCAGGACTAGAGCTTGAGTTCTCTGAGCTCCTGAGAGCGGTCCATTCTCTCACTGATGTGTGTAGAAGCGTCTGCAGGTCTAGAGCTTGAGTTCTCTGAGCTCCTGAGAGCGGCCCATTCTCTCACTGATGTGTGTAGAAGCGTCTGCAGGTCTAGAGCTTGAGTTCTCTGAGCTCCTGAGAGCGGCTCATTCTCTCACTGATGTGTGTAGAAGCGTCTGCAGGTCTAGAGCTTGAGTTCTCTGAGCTCCTGAGAGCGGCCCATTCTCTCACTGATGTGTGTAGAAGCGTCTGCAGGTCTAGAGCTTGAGTTCTCTGAGCTCCTGAGAGCGGTCCATTCTCTCACTGATGTGTGTAGAAGCGTCTGCAGGACTAGAGCTTGAGTTCTCTGAGCTCCTGAGAGCGGCCCATTCTCTCACTGATGTGTGTAGAAGCGTCTGCAGGTCTAGAGCTTGAGTTCTCTGAGCTCCTGAGAGCGGCCCATTCTCTCACTGATGTGTGTAGAAGCGTCTGCAGGACTAGAGCTTGAGTTCTCTGAGCTCCTGAGAGCGGCCCATTCTCTCACTGATGTGTGTAGAAGCGTCTGCAGGACTAGAGCTTGAGTTCTCTGAGCTCCTGAGAGCGGTCCATTCTCTCACTGATGTGTGTAGAAGCGTCTGCAGGACTAGAGCTTGAGTTCTCTGAGCTCCTGAGAGCGGCCCATTCTCTCACTGATGTGTGTAGAAGCGTCTGCAGGACTAGAGCTTGAGTTCTCTGAGCTCCTGAGAGCGGCCCATTCTCTCACTGATGTGTGTAGAAGCGTCTGCAGGCCTAGAGCTTGAGTTCTCTGAGCTCCTGAGAGCGGCTCATTCTCTCACTGATGTGTGTAGAAGCGTCTGCAGGACTAGAGCTTGAGTTCTCTGAGCTCCTGAGAGCGGCCCATTCTCTCACTGATGTGTGTAGAAGCGTCTGCAGGACTAGAGCTTGAGTTCTCTGAGCTCCTGAGAGCGGCCCATTCTCTCACTGATGTGTGTAGAAGCGTCTGCAGGACTAGAGCTTGAGTTCTCTGAGCTCCTGAGAGCGGCCCATTCTCTCACTGATGTGTGTAGAAGCGTCTGCAGGACTAGAGCTTGAGTTCTCTGAGCTCCTGAGAGCGGCCCATTCTCTCACTGATGTGTGTAGAAGCGTCTGCAGGACTAGAGCTTGAGTTCTCTGAGCTCCTGAGAGCGGCCCATTCTCTCACTGATGTGTGTAGAAGCGTCTGTAGGTCTAGAGCTTGAGTTCTCTGAGCTCCTGAGAGCGGTCCATTCTCTCACTGATGTGTGTAGAAGCGTCTGCAGGTCTAGAGCTTGAGTTCTCTGAGCTCCTGAGAGCGGCTCATTCTCTCACTGATGTGTGTAGAAGCGTCTGCAGGACTAGAGCTTGAGTTCTCTGAGCTCCTGAGAGCGGCCCATTCTCTCACTGATGTGTGTAGAAGCGTCTGCAGGTCTAGAGCTTGAGTTCTCTGAGCTCCTGAGAGCGGTCCATTCTCTCACTGATGTGTGTAGAAGCGTCTGCAGGTCTAGAGCTTGAGTTCTCTGAGCTCCTGAGAGCGGCTCATTCTCTCACTGATGTGTGTAGAAGCGTCTGCAGGACTAGAGCTTGAGTTCTCTGAGCTCCTGAGAGCGGCCCATTCTCTCACTGATGTGTGTAGAAGCGTCTGCAGGACTAGAGCTTGAGTTCTCTGAGCTCCTGAGAGCGGCCCATTCTCTCACTGATGTGTGTAGAAGCGTCTGCAGGACTAGAGCTTGAGTTCTCTGAGCTCCTGAGAGCGGCCCATTCTCTCACTGATGTGTGTAGAAGCGTCTGCAGGACTAGAGCTTGAGTTACACACCTGTGGCCATGAAGGGCTGAACACCTGAACTCAGGGATGTGGATGTGGCACAGTGTACAGTATATACTGTACATTATGTGCCTATACTTTATATATATTTCTCATAAATGTTCATGTGTAAACGTGTTTTTCCCGTGTCTCTCTCGCTCTCCTTTTAAAACTGCTGGAGGAAACGGTGGGTCTGTCCATTCTTACTTTCTTTCTTCAAATCAAAACATTTCTTTCGTTCTTCATTTCCTCTGAGGATCGGGCACATGAATATGAACACTGAGGTTCATGGCGTATCACATCATATACTCTTGAAAGCGCTGGAGGCTTCAGCGCGGCTTTCATCTCCAGCGAGTGTTTCACTGCCAAACATCAAAGCCTCTGCGCTTCTGTTTGTCTGAGCGCCGCAGCCCAGATTAATTGTGCTTTAACAATCCCGCGCGGTTCAACCGCGGCCCTCCGTCGCCAAATGAAATGATTTTCTGTGAAAGTCCAGTTTTAAAGACAAAGTGAAATAGATTCACGTCACACTGATGGAAGGTGACAGTTTCATATTGACTCTGACTGAGGAGAGAAAACCACTTTCAATATATTAAATATCAGAGCGGCCCACCGGCTCAATGAGACCAAACCAGCCGAACACAGAGAGAACAAACGGATGAGCTCGTCCTCTCGCCTCATTTCTGTCATTTATTCACATACAAGTTTGTCCTCAATATCACTTTTATCCTAAGCCACTTCCTTCATGAGCCTCCAGGAAGTGACATCATCCACTGCTGGATGTCAACACATCTCAGATCCATTAAGAAAACACAGCTCAAACCCGAGCCATGGTTTACAGCAGCACCAAACAAACAGACGCTAAATTAATCATTCGGATGAAACATCTGCGCTTTCTGCTCGACAGCAAAAAAGGAGCATTAACAGGCAGAAAAAGCAAATAAATAAAAATAAAATCAGTTGATGCAAGCAAATGCTTTAATAAAAACTCCTTTATTTGCCAGAGTTCTGCTGGCCATTCTTCTATTCTACACCATTAAACAGTGTGAGTGTGTGTGTGTGTGTGTGTGTGAGTGTGTGTGTGTGAGTGTGTGTGTGTGTGTGTGTGTGTGTGTGTGTGTGTGTGTGTGTGTGTGTGTGTGTGTGTGTGTGTGTGTGTGTGTGTGTGTGAGAGTGTGTGTGTGAGTGTGTGTGAGTGTGTGTGTGTGTGTGTGTGTGTGTGAGTGTGTGTGTGTGTGTGAGTGTGTGTGTGTGAGTGTGTGTGTGTGTGTGTGTGTGTGTGTGTGTGTGTGTGTGTGTGTGTGTGTGTGTGTGTGTGTGAGTGTGAGTGTGTGTGTGTGTGTGTGTGTGTGTGTGTGTGTGTGTGTGTGTGTGTGTGTGTGAGTGTGTGTGTGTGTGTGTGTGTGTGTGTGTGAGAGTGTGTGTGTGAGTGTGTGTGAGTGTGTGTGTGTGTGTGAGTGTGTGTGTGTGTGTGTGAGTGTGTGTGTGTGAGTGTGTGTGTGTGTGTGTGTGTGTGTGTGTGTGTGTGTGTGTGTGTGTGTGTGTGTGTGTGTGTGTGTGTGTGAGTGTGAGTGTGTGTGTGTGTGTGTGTGTGTGTGTGTGTGTGTGTGTGTGTGTGAGAGAGAGTGTGTGTGTGTGTGTGTGTGAGTGTGTGTGTGTGTGTGTGTGTGTGTGTGTGTTGGCTGTACAGCAGATCTAGAGGAAAGTCATTGTCCAGCTGTAGTTTTGTGACTGATTAATTTACGTTGTAAAAATCATTAGTTATTAACTTAGGGCCGCTTACACAACTGTCTCCAACTGAAAACACACAGATTTTAATGCGTTCTGGCCGTTCATTTACACGACAACAGTCATGATTGTGAATGTGTGAATGTGTATGAGTGCGGGCGTGTAGTTTTTCTTTACAAAGTGACCGTCAAAATGCTAGTATTTTGGAAATCTGGCAATCCTCACAGATACCATTTCTTTCTAAAAAGGAGCATAATTGTGAAGACACTGCCTTTTCTAGTGTTTCTGACAGAAAGGGTAGATTTGAGATTGGACTATAATTGACTAATTCTGTAGGATCAAGTTGTGTTTTTTTAATAAGTGGTTTAGTAATAGCCAACTTAAAAGTTTTTGGTACATATCCTAATGACAAAGATGAATTAATGATATTAAGAAGAGGATCTATGACCTCTGGTAGCATCTCTTTTAATAGCCTAGTCGGTACAGGGTCAAGCATACATGTTGCTGATTTTGATGATTTAACGAGTTTAGATAATTCTTCTTCTCCTATAGCAGTGAATGAGTGTGTGTGTGTGTCTTCTCCTATAGCAGTGAATGAGTGTGTGTGTGTGTGTGTGTGTGTGTGTGTGTGTGTGTGTCTTCTCCTATAGCAGTGAATGAGTGTAATTTTTCCTCAGTGACACTACAATGCTCTGTCTGATGTGATACTGTAGTAGACGCTGCATGGTTAAAATGTTCTTCCTAATATTATCAATCTTACATGTGAAGAAGTTCATAAAGTCATTACTGCTGTGCTGTTTACAATCATCAGAAGTTGAAGCTTTATTTTTGGTTAATTTAGCCACTGTATCGAATAAATACCTTGGGTTGTGTTTGTTTTCTTCCAAGAGAGTTGAGAAATAAGCGGATCTAGCAGTTTTTACGGCCTTTCTGTATGCGATCATGTGCTCTTTCCACGAATTACAAAGGCCTCTAGTTTTGTTTTCTGTGATGTTAAATTCTGATACTGAAACAGCTAAAGCTCCGGTTGATAATGGGTCGACAGCCTGAACACTAAACCAGAAACGCTTCGTCTGATTCACACAGGTTTATTATAAAGTTCCAGATGGCTACAGCAACACTTCAGAGGAAGAAGTAGATCCAGTCACATCAAATCATACAGAAGCTGAAGAGTGTGCAGCTCCATCAGATAACACACACGGCCGGTCAATGTGCAAACGCTCATCTGCTGTATGAGGAGCATAACCAATCTAAAAACACTCACAAACTTCCCCTCAATTTACATGAAATGACTAAAAAGCTTTTGGACGGTCAATTAAATCCTGCAGCAACACCTGGCGGCCCTGGACACAGAAGACGAGCACAGGAGAACCACAGCACTGAAGACTGAGCTCATGTCTGCATGTGTGCGAGTAGATGACCAGCTCAACACTAAAGCACAAGATGTTCAGAAACAGCCTCTGATCTGATGGCACCCGTGTGGGATGTGCGGTCAGCGCTCATGATTCTTGCCGTGGGCTTTCGGAGGACAGAGGCATGATTGGCTGCAGACACACGGGAGATTGTTCTTCCTCCAGAGAAATCATTTTTTTCCTGCACATTCCTTCATTCTGTGCTTTGAGTGGCAGCTGACAGGGAGCAGTTGACCGCGTGTCCTCCTGCGCAGGGGCGAGTGAGGTCAAAACACCCCCTCACTCCAGACAGAGAGAGAACCAAAGAACGAGCATTCACACACACTCTCACACAAACACCATCACACAAAACTTTCAGCATTTTTACATTTTCACAAAAACTCATTTAGTCTGATTTATAAGCTTGTTTCCTCATGGGGACTCAATTTAGGGCCCCACAGTGACACAAGTCTGTGTGCCGGGATAGAAAAGATGAACACACACACACACACACACACACACACACACACTTGAGCGCCTTATGAATGTTGGCTGTGACCAGTCCATCTCTGATTCCGGTCTGTAATTGTGTGGTTTTCTGCAGAGAATGTGCAGACGAGCTGATCTCCTTATAAACACACAGATCAGAGAGAAACACACACACACACACACACACACACACACACACACATGCACACACATGCACACGAGTTCCCTGGTTAACCTGCAGAAAGTCCCTCTTTTGGGTTAGTGTTTAAGTTAAGCGGCTCTACAGCAGATGCAGAAATATTGACGGTGATGATGAAAAGCTGATGACATTAATAGAGTAGTGAAAACACAAAGGATTAATTCTGTCCTTGTCCAATATTACCAGCAATTACATCACAAACAGTGCAAACATCATGAGGAAACTACACACTACACCTACAGAAAATACTGATGCCTATGTTGCAACGGCCTGGTAACCACCCACAACACCCTAGTACCTGCATAGCAACACCCTGGCAACCCCCTATGACACCCTAGTACCTGCATAGCAATGGCCTTGTAAGCACCAACAACAACCTAGCACCTGGATAGCAACACCCTGGTAACCACCCATGGCACCCTAGTACCTGCATAGTAACACCCTGGCAACCACCCATGACACCCTAGTACCTGCATAGCAATGCTCTGTAACCACTCACAACACCCTAGTAACTGCATTGCAATGGCCTTGTAAGCACAAACAACAACCTAGTAACTGGATAGCAACACCCTGGCATCCACCCATGGCACCCTAGTATCTGCATAGCAACGGCCAGGCAACCACCCACAACAGCCTAGAATTTGCATAGCAACTCCCTGGCAAACACCTACAACACCCCAGTATCTGCATAGCAATGCCATGGCAATCACCCACAACACCCTAGTATCTGCATAGCAACACCTTGGCAACCACCCATGAATCCTAGTATCTGCATAGCAACGCACTGGCAACACCCCCCTAGTAACTGCATTGCAACGGCCTGATAACCACCCACAACAGCCTAGTATCGGCGTAGCAACGTCCTGGCAACAACACCCTAGTAACTGCATAGAAACGCCCTGGCTTCAACACACAAGACCCTAGTATCGGGATAGCAACACTCTGGCAACCACCCACAAAACCCTAGTGACTGATAGCAATGCCATGGCAACAACACACAACAACCTAGTAACTGCATAGCAATGCCATGGCAACAACACCCTAGTAACTGCATAGAAACGCCCTGGCTTCAACACACAAGACCCTAGTATCGGCATAGCAACACTCTGGCAACCACCCACAAAACCCTAGTGACTGATAGCAATGCCATGGCAACAACACACAACAACCTAGTAACTGCATAGCAACACCCTGGCAACCACCCATAACACCCTAGTAACTGCATAGCAATGCCATGGCAACAACACACAACACCCTAGCAACTCCATAGCAATGCCATGGCAACAACACACAACACCCTAGTAACTGCATAGCAATGGCATGGCAACAACACACAACATCCTAGAATCTGCATAGCAACACCCTGGCAACCACTCACAACACCCTAGAATCTGCATAGCAACGCCCAGGTAACCACCCACAACATCCTAGTATCTGCATAGCAACATCATGGCAACCACCCATGAATCCTAGTATCTGAATAGCAACACCCTGGCAACCACCCACAACACCCTAGTAACTGCATAGCAACACACTGGCAACCACCCACAACACCCTAGTAACTGCATAGCAATGTCATGGCAACAACATACAACACCCTAGTAACTGCATAGCAACACCCTGGCAACCACCCACAACACCCTAGTATCAGCATAGCAATGCACTGGAAACAACACCTTAGTAACTGCATCGCCACGGCCTGGTACCCACACACAACAGCCTAGTATCGGCGTAGCAACGTCCTGGCAACAACACCCTAGTAACTGCATAGCAACACCCTGGCAACCACCCACAACACCCTAGTAACTGCATAGCAACACCCTGGCAACCACCCATGCCACCCTAGTAACTGCATAGCAACACCCTGGCAACCACCCACAACACCCTAGTAACTGCATAGCAATGTCATGGCAACAACATACAATACCCTAGTAACTGCATACAACACCCTGGCAACCACCCACAACACCCTAGTAACTGCATAGCAATGTCATGGCAACAACATACAACACCCTAGTATCAGCATAGCAACGCACTGGAAACAACACCTTAGTAACTGCATCGCCACGGCCTGGTACCCACACACAACAGCCTAGTATCGGCGTAGCAACGTCCTGGCAACAACACCCTAGTAACTGCATAGCAACACCCTGGCAACCACCCACAACACCCTAGTAACTGCATAGCAACACCCTGGCAACCACCCATGCCACCCTAGTAACTGCATAGCAACACCCTGGCAACCACCCACAACACCCTAGTAACTGCATTGCAATGGCCTTGTAAGCACAAACAACAACCTAGTAACTGGATAGCAACACCCTGGCATCCACCCATGGCACCCTAGTATCTGCATAGCAACGGCCAGGCAACCACCCACAACAGCCTAGAATTTGCATAGCAACTCCCTGGCAAACACCTACAACACCCCAGTATCTGCATAGCAATGCCATGGCAATCACCCACAACACCCTAGTATCTGCATAGCAACACCTTGGCAACCACCCATGAATCCTAGTATCTGCATAGCAACGCACTGGCAACACCCCCCTAGTAACTGCATTGCAACGGCCTGATAACCACCCACAACAGCCTAGTATCGGCGTAGCAACGTCCTGGCAACAACACCCTAGTAACTGCATAGAAACGCCCTGGCTTCAACACACAAGACCCTAGTATCGGGATAGCAACACTCTGGCAACCACCCACAAAACCCTAGTGACTGATAGCAATGCCATGGCAACAACACACAACAACCTAGTAACTGCATAGCAATGCCATGGCAACAACACCCTAGTAACTGCATAGAAACGCCCTGGCTTCAACACACAAGACCCTAGTATCGGCATAGCAACACTCTGGCAACCACCCACAAAACCCTAGTGACTGATAGCAATGCCATGGCAACAACACACAACAACCTAGTAACTGCATAGCAACACCCTGGCAACCACCCATAACACCCTAGTAACTGCATAGCAATGCCATGGCAACAACACACAACACCCTAGCAACTCCATAGCAATGCCATGGCAACAACACACAACACCCTAGTAACTGCATAGCAATGGCATGGCAACAACACACAACATCCTAGAATCTGCATAGCAACACCCTGGCAACCACTCACAACACCCTAGAATCTGCATAGCAACGCCCAGGTAACCACCCACAACATCCTAGTATCTGCATAGCAACACCATGGCAACCACCCATGAATCCTAGTATCTGAATAGCAACACCCTGGCAACCACCCACAACACCCTAGTAACTGCATAGCAACACACTGGCAACCACCCACAACACCCTAGTAACTGCATAGCAATGTCATGGCAACAACATACAACACCCTAGTAACTGCATAGCAACACCCTGGCAACCACCCACAACACCCTAGTATCAGCATAGCAATGCACTGGAAACAACACCTTAGTAACTGCATCGCCACGGCCTGGTACCCACACACAACAGCCTAGTATCGGCGTAGCAACGTCCTGGCAACAACACCCTAGTAACTGCATAGCAACACCCTGGCAACCACCCACAACACCCTAGTAACTGCATAGCAACACCCTGGCAACCACCCATGCCACCCTAGTAACTGCATAGCAACACCCTGGCAACCACCCACAACACCCTAGTAACTGCATAGCAATGTCATGGCAACAACATACAATACCCTAGTAACTGCATACAACACCCTGGCAACCACCCACAACACCCTAGTAACTGCATAGCAATGTCATGGCAACAACATACAACACCCTAGTATCAGCATAGCAACGCACTGGAAACAACACCTTAGTAACTGCATCGCCACGGCCTGGTACCCACACACAACAGCCTAGTATCGGCGTAGCAACGTCCTGGCAACAACACCCTAGTAACTGCATAGCAACACCCTGGCAACCACCCACAACACCCTAGTAACTGCATAGCAACACCCTGGCAACCACCCATGCCACCCTAGTAACTGCATAGCAACACCCTGGCAACCACCCACAACACCCTAGTAACTGCATAGCAATGTCATGGCAACAACATACAATACCCTAGTAACTGCATACAACACCCTGGCAACCACCCACAACACCCTAGTAACTGCATAGCAATGTCATGGCAACAACATACAACACCCTAGTATCAGCATAGCAACGCACTGGAAACAACACCTTAGTAACTGCATCGCCACGGCCTGGTACCCACACACAACAGCCTAGTATCGGCGTAGCAACATCCTGGCAACAACACCCTAGTAACAGCATAGCAACACCCTGGCAACCAACTGAAAACGCTAAATTATCTAAACTGACAGCGTGTGTTGAAGATATTAAATACTGGATGACGTGTAATTTTCTGCTATTAAATTCAGATAAAACGGAGGTATTACTTATTGGTCCAAAAAACTGCCCACAAAACCTTGCACAATACAACTTTACCTTGGAAGGATGTCCTGTCACTTTATCCACTACAGTAAAAGACCTGGGTGTTATACTAGACCTCAACCTGACATTCGAAAATCATATTTCATATGTTACAAGAACGGCATTTTTCCACCTTAGAAACATTGCTAAGCTACGTAACATGCTATCTATTCCCGATGCAGAAAAGTTAGTTCATGCATTCATGACCTCGAGATTAGATTACTGTAATGCTTTATTAGCTGGTTGTCCTGCATCCTCAATAAACAAACTACAGTTAGTCCAAAACGCAGCTGCTAGAGTTCTTACTAGGTCAAGAAAATATGACCATATAACACCAATTTTATCATCTCTACACTGGTTACCTATTAAGTTCCGTATCAATTACAAATTATTGCTACTGACCTATAAAGCCCTAAATGGTTTAGCTCCAGTGTATCTAACGGATCTTCTATCGCCCTACAACCCATCGCGCTCTTTAAGGTCACTAAACTCTAGGCTTCTGGTCATTCCTAGGATATCTAAGTCCACTAAAGGAGGGAGGGCTTTTTCACATTTGGCTCCTAAACTCTGGAATAGTCTTCCTGATATTGTTCGAGGTTCAGACTCGCTGTCCCAGTTTAAAACTACATTAAAGACACATCTCTTTAGCCAAGCATTCACATTATAATTACCTTTTATACTACAGTTAAATGGGAACAACAGCATTAATATAATATTCTGAACAGCAGCTACGCTAATTATTTCCCATCTGCTTTTCTGTTGTTATCTCGGGACACTACTCCTGAGGTAAATAGTTTGTCAGCTCCGGTTGGTATCCAGCCTCTCATGAAGACTTCGGATGCCCCAACACCTGTGATGAGACGACTCCACGCCAGTGAAGAGACGACTCAACGCCAGTGAAGAGACGACTCAACGCCTGTGAAGAGACGACTCAACGCCTGTGAAGAGACGACTCAACGCCTGTGAAGAGACGACTCAACGCCTGTGAAGAGACGACTCAACGCCTGTGAAGAGACGACTCAACGCCTGTGAAGAGACGACTCAACGCCAGTGAAGAGACGACTCAACGCCTGTGAAGAGACGACTCAACGCCTGTGAAGAGACGACTCAACGCCAGTGAAGAGACGACTCAACGCCTGTGAAGAGACGACTCAACGCCTGTGAAGAGACGACTCAACGCCAGTGAAGAGACGACTCAACGCCAGTGAAGAGACGACTCAACGCCAGTGAAGAGACGACTCAACGCCTGTGAAGAGACGACTCAACGCCAGTGAAGAGACGACTCAACGCCTGTGAAGAGACGACTCAACGCCTGTGAAGAGACGACTCAACGCCAGTGAAGAGACGACTCAACGCCTGTGAAGAGACGACTCAACGCCTGTGAAGAGACGACTCAACGCCTGTGAAGAGACGACTCAACGCCAGTGAAGAGACGACTCAACGCCAGTGAAGAGACGACTCAACGCCAGTGAAGAGACGACTCAACGCCAGTGAAGAGACGACTCAACGCCAATGAAGAGACGAATCAACGCCAGTGAAGAGACGACTCAACGCCTGTGAAGAGACGACTCAACGCCAGTGAAGAGACGACTCAACGCCAGTGAAGAGACGACTCAACGCCAGTGAAGAGACGACTCAACGCCAGTGAAGAGACGACTCAACGCCAGTGAAGAGACGAATCAACGCCAGTGAAGAGACGACTCAACGCCTGTGAAGAGACGACTCAACGCCAGTGAAGAGACGACTCAACGCCAGTGAAGAGACGACTCAACGCCAGTGAAGAGACGACTCAACGCCAGTGAAGAGACGACTCAACGCCTGTGAAGAGACGACTCCACGCCTGTGAAGAGACGACTCAACGCCTGTGAAGAGACGACTCAACGCCAGTGAAGAGACGACTCAACGCCAGTGAAGAGACGACTCAACGCCAGTGAAGAGACGACTCAACGCCAGTGAAGAGACGACTCAACGCCAGTGAAGAGACGAATCAACGCCAGTGAAGAGACGACTCAACGCCTGTGAAGAGACGACTCCACGCCTGTGAAGAGACGACTCAACGCCTGTGAAGAGACGACTCAACGCCTGTGATGAGACGACTCAACGCCAGTGAAGAGACGACTCCACGCCAGTGAAGAGACGACTCAACGCCAGTAAAGAGACGACTCCACGCCAGTGAAGAGACGACTCAACGCCTGTGAAGAGACGACTCAACGCCTGTGAAGAGACGACTCCACGCCTGTGAAGAGACGACTCAACGCCAGTGAAGAGACGACTCCACGCCAGTGAAGAGACGACTCAACGCCAGTGAAGAGACGACTCCACGCCAGTGAAGAGACGACTCCACGCCAGTGAAGAGACGACTCAACGCCTGTGAAGAGACGACTCAACGCCTGTGAAGAGACGACTCCATGCCAGTGAAGAGACGACTCCACGCCAGTGAAGAGACGACTCAACGCCTGTGAAGAGACGACTCAACGCCTGTGAAGAGACGACTCAACGCCAGTGAAGAGACGACTCAACGCCAGTGAAGAGACGACTCCACGCCTGTGAAGAGACGACTCAACGCCAGTGAAGAGACGACTCAACGCCTGTGAAGAGACGACTCAACGCCTGTGAAGAGACGACTCAACGCCAGTGAAGAGACGACTCAACGCCAGTGAAGAGACGACTCAACGCCAGTGAAGAGACGACTCCACGCCAGTGAAGAGACGACTCAACGCCTGTGAAGAGACGACTCCACGCCTGTGAAGAGACGACTCAACGCCTGTGATGAGACGACTCAACGCCTGTGATGAGACGACTCAACGCCTGTGAAGAGACGACTCCACGCCTGTGAAGAGACGACTCCACGCCTGTGAAGAGACGACTCAACGCCTGTGAAGAGACGACTCCACGCCTGTGAAGAGACGACTCCACGCCTGTGAAGAGACGACTCAACGCCAGTGAAGAGACGACTCAACGCCTGTGAAGAGACGACTCCACGCCACGTGAAGAGACGACTCCACGCCACGTGAAGAGACGACTCCACGCCAGTGAAGAGACGACTCAACGCCAGTGAAGAGACGACTCAACGCCTGTGAAGAGACGACTCAACGCCAGTGAAGAGACGACTCAACGCCTGTGAAGAGACGACTCAACGCCTGTGAAGAGACGACTCAACGCCAGTGAAGAGACGACTCAACGCCAGTGAAGAGACGACTCAACGCCTGTGAAGAGACGACTCAACGCCTGTGAAGAGACGACTCAACGCCAGTGAAGAGACGACTCAACGCCTGTGAAGAGACGACTCAACGCCTGTGAAGAGACGACTCAACGCCAGTGAAGAGACGACTCAACGCCAGTGAAGAGACGACTCAACGCCAGTGAAGAGACGACTCAACGCCTGTGAAGAGACGACTCAACGCCTGTGAAGAGACGACTCAACGCCTGTGAAGAGACGACTCAACGCCTGTGAAGAGACGACTCAACGCCTGTGAAGAGACGACTCAACGCCTGTGAAGAGACGACTCAACGCCAGTGAAGAGACGACTCAACGCCAGTGAAGAGACGACTCAACGCCAGTGAAGAGACGACTCAACGCCAGTGAAGAGACGACTCAACGCCTGTGAAGAGACGACTCAACGCCTGTGAAGAGACGACTCAACGCCTGTGAAGAGACGACTCAACGCCAGTGAAGAGACGACTCAACGCCAGTGAAGAGACGACTCAACGCCAGTGAAGAGACGACTCAACGCCAGTGAAGAGACGACTCAACGCCAGTGAAGAGACGAATCAACGCCAGTGAAGAGACGACTCAACGCCTGTGAAGAGACGACTCAACGCCAGTGAAGAGACGACTCAACGCCAGTGAAGAGACGACTCAACGCCAGTGAAGAGACGACTCAACGCCAGTGAAGAGACGACTCAACGCCAGTGAAGAGACGACTCAACGCCAGTGAAGAGACGACTCAACGCCTGTGAAGAGACGACTCAACGCCTGTGAAGAGACGACTCCACGCCAGTGAAGAGACGACTCAACGCCAGTGAAGAGACGACTCAACGCCTGTGAAGAGACGACTCAACGCCAGTGAAGAGACGACTCAACGCCTGTGAAGAGACGACTCAACGCCTGTGAAGAGACGACTCAACGCCAGTGAAGAGACGACTCAACGCCAGTGAAGAGACGACTCAACGCCAGTGAAGAGACGACTCAACGCCAGTGAAGAGACGACTCAACGCCAGTGAAGAGACGACTCAACGCCTGTGAAGAGACGACTCAACGCCAGTGAAGAGACGACTCCACGCCTGTGAAGAGACGACTCAACGCCTGTGAAGAGACGACTCAACGCCAGTGAAGAGACGACTCAACGCCAGTGAAGAGACGACTCAACGCCTGTGAAGAGACGACTCAACGCCTGTGAAGAGACGACTCAACGCCTGTGAAGAGACGACTCAACGCCTGTGAAGAGACGACTCAACGCCAGTGAAGAGACGACTCAACGCCAGTGAAGAGACGACTCAACGCCAGTGATGAGACGACTCCACGCCAGTGAAGAGACGACTCCACGCCTGTGAAGAGACGACTCCACGCCTGTGAAGAGACGACTCAACGCCTGTGAAGAGACGACTCAACGCCTGTGAAGAGACGACTCAACGCCTGTGAAGAGACGACTCAACGCCAGTGAAGAGACGACTCAACGCCTGTGAAGAGACGACTCAACGCCAGTGAAGAGACGACTCAACGCCTGTGAAGAGACGACTCAACGCCAGTGAAGAGACGACTCAACGCCAGTGAAGAGACGACTCAACGCCAGTGAAGAGACGACTCAACGCCAGTGAAGAGACGACTCCACGCCTGTGAAGAGACGACTCCACGCCTGTGAAGAGACGACTCAACGCCTGTGAAGAGACGACTCAACGCCTGTGAAGAGACGACTCCACGCCTGTGAAGAGACGACTCAACGCCAGTGAAGAGACGACTCAACGCCTGTGAAGAGACGACTCAACGCCAGTGAAGAGACGACTCAACGCCAGTGAAGAGACGACTCTACGCCTGTGAAGAGACAACTCAACGCCAGTGAAGAGACGACTCAACGCCTGTGAAGAGACGACTCCACGCCTGTGAAGAGACGACTCAACGCCAGTGAAGAGACGACTCCACGCCTGTGAAGAGACGACTCAACGCCAGTGAAGAGACGACTCAACGCCAGTGAAGAGACGACTCAACGCCTGTGAAGAGACGACTCCACGCCTGTGAAGAGACGACTCAACGCCAGTGAAGAGACGACTCTACGCCTGTGAAGAGACAACTCAACGCCAGTGAAGAGACGACTCAACGCCTGTGAAGAGACGACTCCACGCCTGTGAAGAGACGACTCAACGCCAGTGAAGAGACGACTCCACGCCTGTGAAGAGACGACTCAACGCCTGTGAAGAGACGACTCAACGCCAGTGAAGAGACGACTCAACGCCTGTGAAGAGACGACTCAACGCCAGTGAAGAGACGACTCCACGCCTGTGAAGAGACGACTCCACGCCTGTGAAGAGACGACTCAACGCCTGTGAAGAGACGACTCAACGCCTGTGAAGAGACGACTCAACGCCTGTGAAGAGACGACTCAACGCCAGTGAAGAGACGACTCAACGCCAGTGAAGAGACGACTCAACGCCAGTGAAGAGACGACTCAACGCCAGTGAAGAGACGACTCAACGCCAGTGAAGAGACGACTCAACGCCTGTGAAGAGACGACTCAACGCCAGTGAAGAGACGACTCCACGCCTGTGAAGAGACGACTCAACGCCTGTGAAGAGACGACTCAACGCCAGTGAAGAGACGACTCAACGCCAGTGAAGAGACGACTCAACGCCTGTGAAGAGACGACTCAACGCCTGTGAAGAGACGACTCAACGCCTGTGAAGAGACGACTCAACGCCTGTGAAGAGACGACTCCACGCCTGTGAAGAGACGACTCCACGCCTGTGAAGAGACGACTCAACGCCTGTGAAGAGACGACTCCACGCCTGTGAAGAGACGACTCCACGCCTGTGAAGAGACGACTCAACGCCTGTGAAGAGACGACTCAACGCCTGTGAAGAGACGACTCAACGCCTGTGAAGAGACGACTCAACGCCAGTGAAGAGACGACTCAACGCCTGTGAAGAGACGACTCAACGCCAGTGAAGAGACGACTCAACGCCAGTGAAGAGACGACTCAACGCCTGTGAAGAGACGACTCAACGCCTGTGAAGAGACGACTCAACGCCTGTGAAGAGACGACTCAACGCCAGTGAAGAGACGACTCAACGCCAGTGAAGAGACGACTCAACGCCTGTGAAGAGACGACTCAACGCCTGTGAAGAGACGACTCAACGCCTGTGAAGAGACGACTCCACGCCTGTGAAGAGACGACTCCACGCCTGTGAAGAGACGACTCAACGCCAGTGAAGAGACGACTCCACGCCTGTGAAGAGACGACTCCACGCCTGTGAAGAGACGACTCAACGCCTGTGAAGAGACGACTCAACGCCTGTGAAGAGACGACTCAACGCCTGTGAAGAGACGACTCAACGCCAGTGAAGAGACGACTCAACGCCTGTGAAGAGACGACTCAACGCCAGTGAAGAGACGACTCAACGCCTGTGATGAGACGACTCAACGCCAGTGAAGAGACGACTCAACGCCAGTGAAGAGACGACTCAACGCCAGTGAAGA
>CM042247.1:946740-949240 GCA_023566225.1 Romanogobio albipinnatus | reverse complement strand
ACTCCAGCCTCTCAAATCAACTCTGGACTCGTCTTGCCTATAATACAATCCATAGATATCAAACCCTTCAAGCATCACAATGTGAGTTTAAACTACCCCCCCCCCCCCCCCCCCACCACTACAGTAAAAAGGCATTTTTAATAAGTTGAGGTTAGGCGTAGGCGCTCGCAAACGAAACGGGCTACACAATCTAAAAAAATAAAAACATGCAGGTTGTCTTGCCTTACACCTCTTCACAATACGAATATAATCCGATCTTCAATTCCCGCGCTATTTGCACATTTAACGGAGTTCACGTCAACGAAAGCAAAAGATATGAGCTGCATTTCATTACCAGCTAAAAGATCAAAGACCGCAACATGAGAGAGCGAACTAAGCACTGCTAAGATCATTTAGTCTCATTGGTTTTAATGAAGATGATTGTATTTTTGTTTCTCTGGTGGCAGGTTGCGTGTTGGCTTGCTTTACTCGCATGTTGCACCTTCTGAATTGGTTTGTTTGAGTAATCGGATATAAATTAGTCTCGAAAAAATCTCAGAAGGCATTTACTGGTCTGGTCTTTTCCCAATCTGATAGATATCTGGTCAGAGAAAACGAATGAAGTGAGCAGGTGTAAAAAGGCCCAAAGTCCTTTTGCCCTGTTGATCACAATAAATAGGTCTACAAATTATGTTTATTGTGTTTGACTGGTCAGTACTGTTCATATTTACATTTAAAAAGCAGACATAAAAGTAACTTAAAAGTTACTTTCCCTAGTAACTAATTATGGACCCACTTTATATTAGGTGGCCTTAACTACTATGTACTAACATTTTAATTAATCATTTGATTGAATGCAATTATTGTGTACATACATGTTTTTACATTGTACTTACATTTTTAAAAATACCTGCATGTAATTATGTCTGTAATTAATTTCTGTAGTTACATTTGTAATTACACTGACACTTCCCTTACACCAAACCCTACCCTTAAACTGACCCACACCACCACACCTGTCCCTAACCCTACCCTTAAACTTACCCACACCTGTCCCTAACCCTACCCTTAAACTGACCCACACCACCACACCTGTCCCTAACCCTACCCTTAAACTGACCCACACCACCACACCTGTCCCTAACCCTACCCTTAAACTTACCCACACCTGTCCCTAACCCTACCCTTAAACTGACCCACACCACCACACCTGTCCCTAACCCTACCCTTAAACTGACCCACACCTGTCCCTAACCCTACCCTTAAACTTACCCACACCTGTCCCTAACCCTACCCTTAAACTGACCCACACCACCACACCTGTCCCTAACCCTACCCTTAAACTTACCCACACCTGTCCCTAACCCTACCCTTAAACTGACCCACACCACCACACCTGTCCCTAACCCTACCCTTAAACTTACCCACACCTGTCCCTAACCCTACCCTTAAACTGACCCATACCCCCACACCTGTCCCTAACCCTACCCTTAAACTGACCCATACCCCCACACCTGTCCCTAACCCTACCCTTAAACTGACCCATACCACCACACCTGTCCCTAACCCTACCCTTAAACTGACCCATACCACCACACCTGTCCCTAACCCTACCCTTAAACTGACCCACACCACCACACCTGTCCCTAACCCTACCCTTAAACTGACCCACACCACCACACCTGTCCCTAACCCTACCCTTAAACTGACCCATACCACCACACCTGTCCCTAACCCTACCCTTAAACTTACCCACACCACCACACCTGTCCCTAACTCTACCCTTAAACTTACCCACACCACCACACCTGTCCCTAACTCTACCCTTAAACTGACCCATACCACCACACCTGTCCCTAACTCTACCCTTAAACTGACCCATACCACCACACCTGTCCCTAACTCTACCCTTAAACTGACCCATACCCCCACACCTGTCCCTAACCCTACCCTTAAACTGACCCATACCACCACACCTGTCCCTAACCCTACCCTTAAACTGACCCATGCCACCACACCTGTCCCTAACCCTACCCTTAAACTGACACACACCACCACACCTGTCCCTAACCCTACCCTTAAACTGACCCATACCACCACACCTGTCCCTAACCCTACCCTTAAACTTACCCACACCACCACACCTGTCCCTAACTCGACCCTTAAACTGACCCATACCACCACACCTGTCCCTAACCCTACCCTTAAACTTACCCACACCACCACACCTGTCCCTAACTCTACCCTTAAACTGACCCACACCACCACACCTGTCCCTAACCCTACCCTTAAACTGACCCATATCACCACACCTGTCCTTAACCCTACCCTTAAACTGACCCATACCACCACACCTGTCCCTAACCCTACCCTTAAACTGACCCATATCACCACACCTGTCCCTAACTCTACCCTTAAACTGACCCATATCACCACACCTGTCCCTAACCCTACCCTTAAACTGACCCATACCACCACACCTGTCCTTAACCCTACCCTTAAACTGACCCATACCACCACA
>CM042247.1:884240-939240 GCA_023566225.1 Romanogobio albipinnatus | reverse complement strand
GAGACAGGGCGAGGGGTGAGAAAGGGTGGGGGTGAGACAGGGCGAGAGGTGAGACAGGGCGAGCGGTGAGACAGGGTGGGGGTGAGACAGGGAGCGAGGTGAGACAGGGCGAGGGGTGAGAAAGGGTGGGGGTGAGACAGGGCAAGGGGTGAGACAGGGTGGGGGTGAGACAGGGTGGGGGTGAGACAGGACGAGAGGTGAGACAGGGCGAGGGGTGAGACAGGGCGAGGGGTGAGACAGGGCGAGAGGTGAGACAGGGTGAGGGGCGAGACAGGGCGAGGGGTGAGAAAGGGTGGGGGTGAGACAGGGTGGGGGTGAGACAGGGCGAGAGGTGAGACAGGGCGAGGGGTGAGAAAGGGTGGGGGTGAGACAGGGTGGGGGTGAGACAGGGTGGGGGTGAGACAGGGTGAGGGGTGAGACATGGTGGGGGTGAGACAGGGCGAGAGGTGAGACAGGGCGAGGGGTGAGACAGGGAGGGGGTGAGACAGGGCGAGATGTGAGACAGGGCGAGGGGTGAGACAGGGCGAGGGGTGAGACAGGGTGGGGGTGAGACAGGGCGAGGGGTGAGACAGGGTGAGAGGTGAGACAGGGCGAGGAGTGAGACAGGGCGAGGGGTGAGACAGGGCTGCCCACTATCACCCACCCTCTTCAAGATTTACACCAATGAACTGGGGAAACTCCTAGACCAATCAGCAGCTCCTGGCCTCACACCACATGACTCCTCTATAAAGTTCCTAAAGATCATGCCACAACTACACACACCTCGGGTTGAAACTCAGTGTGGAAACTTCAGCTCGGCTGTGAATGAACTGAAAGAGAAGCAAGAAGGGCGTCTATACCATCAAAAACTCAATCCAATCAGAATCTGGCTCAAAATATCCCCGTCAGTGATAGAACCGACTGCACTATAGGGCAGTGGAGTTAGGGGTCCGCTCCTAAACCCAACAGAAGCCCTGCATGAGTTGTGTACGGGTGTTTCCACACTTGGGGCCCCTCAAACTCAGCCTTCCCTAACCCTCTGCTGCTCTTCCTTTAGGGGTCATTGGTCATCTTCCCGGTCAGAAGTGACCGGACACCGATAAATTAAACTTCCTCCACCCCAGTAAAACCAATGCAATTTATCTTTCTCCAATCATATTTTTCTTTTTAATTTTGTATTTTGAGATGATTTTATGGTGTTTATTAATATGTATGCAATAATTATGCTCTATTTTTGCCATTGAAAATTATACAAAAATAATTTTTTGTAATTTTTTTATATATATATTTTTTTGTTATTGCAGTATTTCAGGTTAAAATAAAGACTAGGCCTTCAAAATATATTTTTTGAAGGCAGATTAGCGCCTCTTGTGGAATTATTAAAGAAATCATGCAGCCATGTGTGTGACCACTAGAGGTCTCTGTGGAGAGGCTTGAGAATTCACTAGTTCTCTTTTGAACACATTTAATGATTTTTTTTGATGGATCTGAATATATATTTAAAATATAGCTGCAAGCAGCAATTATCGGGGTTCAAGCCAATTAAGGCATTTAAGCACATTTGCATAAAAAGTTATTGTGTTTTATTTAGCCATTAAATGTAACCTTTAAAATCATAGAGAGAAAATGCCCATTTACAGCTAAAATGGGTATTTTACATTTTGAAATATGCTTATTAAATGTTTGGTGGTTTTGTAATTTTAAGGAATATGTAATAGGCACATTTTCCATGTTAACTCATTTAAACATTAATTTTGTTGCAGATATATTTGAAATAAATTATTTTGACAAAATGTGATTGTAAATATTGTAATAGTGACTTTATAATGTCTAAATAGGAATTATAGAACATGATAAGTAAATAGTATGAAAAAAATGACTATTTAAGCCCAGCAGGTGGCAGCAGAGAAGTACTCATTGGCTCATTTTCATTTTAATTGTCTGTTTTTCATTTAATGGGCACATTTTGCAAGTTAATGCCTTCAAATGTGCTAACTCACATGCACATTTAGTTGGAGATAGAGATATTTGAAATTAATGATAGGTAACAAATAGCTTATTCCAGGTTTTCCCCTTTAAATCATATTTTCAGGCATTATTTTAATTGTAATATAATAATTATTGTAAAACATTAATCAAATGAACAAATTAATTGCTAAACATTGACAAAATGACATTTGCAACATTATTATAATGATTTTATAAAGTTTAAATATGCTTAGTAAGCAAAATGAACCAATGAGTGGTCTTCTGCTGCCATCTGGTGGTAATTTTAGGTAATACGTTTTGAACATAATTGTGAATAAATAAAAAACAATTTGATTGACAGTATTGGTTCTTGAGGCAAAGTTGTTCAGTATGAGGAGATCTATCATAATTTCTGCATATTATGTGGATGTTTTTTTACCCCACCTGATTACAGAGATGGAAAATACCATTTACAGCCAATACAGGCAATTCACCATAGGGAATACATGGTTTTCAAAGCTTTTTAACAGTTATAGCGCCACCTATGATCCGATCTCCATGAAACTTTGCATGCTTCTTCAGCATGTTATGTCACATATACATAACAATTTTCGTGAAGTTTTGAGTTTTCCTTTAGGATTTATAGGCTTTTGAGTGTATTTTGCTACGCCCCTCTTCTAAATGACCCTGTTATAGCCATCCAAATGCAAAAGTTCAACTTTTTTTCAATGATTATTGATCTAGAGAGTCCAGAGAATTGTCCTAGACTGGTTTGGTTCCGATCAATGAAAAATCCAGGGACTAGTTCGCAAAAGTAGGTTTTAAACATAATTACAAATATTTAATGAAAGTAGTGTTTTTTGAGATAGGCCAATGTCCTCATAGACATACATGGGACCTTGGACCAAGACACTGCATACCAATTTTCAAGTCAATCGGACTAGCGGTCGGGTAGTTATAGCCATTTTCATGTTTTTTTCATGTTATAGCGCCACCATGTATTCAATCATCGCGATTTCTTTATCCTGACCAAAGACTGAGCCCATACACATGTGTACCAAGTTTGGTGAAGATATCTCATTTCTTTCTTGAGTTATAGCCATTTTAGTAAAATAGGCTCCTCCCACAACAGTCGTTTTCCGCCCCTTAGCGACCGTGAATAGAAATTTAAACTTTTTTTCGATTATTATTGATATTCAGACTCCAGAGAACATTTCTGCACTGGTTTGGTTCCGATCAAGCAAGAAACCTAGGACTAGTTTGCAAAAGTAGTTTTTTAACAAAATTCAAAATGGCGGAAAATCTATCATGGCGCAAATGAAATCGGAGATAGAAATTTTGTTCGTCATGGACTCACCTTTCCAATGATATAAGACACTTGAGTCTACGACATACGGTTTAGGAGTTATGAGCAGTTTCGCGCAATTGATTGCTATAGCGCCACCTATAGGCCAATCTGGCTCATAATTTGATAACCTCTCCTCTATGTTTGTACTACCTATTGGCCAAGTTTCAAGTCTCTAGCCCTTACGGTTTGGGCTGCACAATGTGTTTTACTGCAGAATAATATTATTTTGTGTGTAGTACAATAAAATGAACAGCGGGGGGCAGCAAACGACCACTTATTGGCTTAATATACCAGAACTCTGTAATGTTAACATTTTTTAACTTTTATAGAGGCAAATATTGTCCGATCTGTCTGAAATTTTTCATGCTTGTTTAGAGGCATAGGATACATGTTCTGACTTGTTTTTAAGTAGATCTGAACATTCATTGAATAGAGAGATGGAAAATACAATTTACAGCCAATACAGGCAATTCACCATAGGGAATACATGGTTTTCAAAGCTTTTTAACAGTTTTAGCGCCACCTATGGTCCGATCTCCATGAAACTTTGCATGCTTCTTCAGCATGTTATGTCACATATACATAACAATATTCGTGACGTTTTGAGTTTTCCTTTTATATTTATAGGCTATTGAGTGTATTTTGCTATGTCCCTCTTCTAAATGACCCTGTTATAGCCATTTAAATGCAAAAGTTAAACTTTTTTTCGATAATTATTAACCTAGAGAGTCCAGAGAATTGTTCTAGACTGGTTTGGTTCCGATCGGGCAAAAAACCAGGGACTAGTTCGCGAAAGTAGGTTTTTAACATAATTGCAAATATTTAATGAACGATTTGATTGACAGCAATGGTTCTAGAAGCAAAGTTGTTCAATATGAAGAGATCTATCCAATGATATGCATATTTTGTGGATGTGTGCAAAACCACGTGATTACAGAGCCATAAAACTCATTAGCGCCAACTAGTGGCCTATTTGTTTCAAAATTCTTACAGACCTCTAGGGCCATGAGTCAAACATGCCCATCGAGTTTCGTTCTGATCGGCCTCCATTAACCTTGTCTAATAGGTGCTCAAATTTAATTGGTTGTGGCGGCCATGTTTTTTGAGATACGCCAATATCCTCATAGATATACATGGTACCTTGGACCAAGACACTGCATACCAATTTTCAAGTCAATCGGACTAGCGGTCGGGTGGTTATAGCCCTTTTCATGTTTTTTTCCTGTTATAGCGCCACCAAGTGTTCAATCATCGCTATTTTTTTATCGAGACCAAAGACTGAGCCCATACACATGTGTACCAAGTTTGGTAAAGATATCTCATTTTCTTCTTGAATTATAGCTGTTTTAGTAAAATAGGCTCCTCCCACAACATTCGTTTTCCGCCCCTTAGCGACCGTGAATCGAATTTTCAACTTTTTTTCGATAATTTTTGATATTCAGACTCCAGAGAACATTTCTGCACTGGTTTGGTTCCGATCAAGCGAAAATCCTAGGACTAGTTCGCAAAAGTAGTTTTTTGACAAAATTCAAAATGGCGGAAAATCTATCATGGCGCAAATGAAATCGGAGATATACGTTTTGTTCGTTATAGACTCACCTTTCCAATGATATAAGACACTTGAGTCTACGACATACGGTTTAGGAGTTATGATCAGTTTCGCGCAATTGATTGCTATAGCGCCACCTATAGGCCAATCTGGCTCATAATTTGATAACCTCTCCTCGATTTTTGTACTACCTATTGGCCAAGTTTCAAGTCTCTAGCCCTTACGGTTTGGGCTGCACGATGCGTTTTAGGTCTGAATAATAATAATAATAATTAAAGCTGCGAGCAGCATTTAGCGGGGTTCAAGCCTTTAAGGCCTTTAAGCACACAAGCATCAAAAGACATCAAGTTTTATTTAGCAAGATTTTAAACACTGAAATAATTTAATTGGCTGTGGCGGCAATGTTTTTTGAGATAGGCCAATGTCCTCATAGACATACATGGGACCTTGGACCAAGACACTGCATACCAATTTTCAAGTCAATCGGACTAGCGGTCGGGTAGTTATAGCCATTTTCATGTTTTTTTCATGTTATAGCGCCACCAAGTGTTCAATCGTCGCGATTTCTTTATCCTGACCAAAGACTGAGCCCATACACATGTGTACCAAGTTTGGTGAAGATATCTCATTTCTTTCTTGATTTATAGCCATTTTAGTAAAATAGGCTCCTCCTACAACAGTCGTTTTCCGCCCCTTAGCGACCGTGAATAGAAATTTAAACTTTTTTTCAATTATTATTGATATTCAGACTCCAGAGAACATTTCTGCACTGGTTTGGTTCCGATCAAGCAAGAAACCTAGGACTAGTTTGCAAAAGTAGTTTTTTAACAAAATTCAAAATGGCGGAAAATGTATCATGGTGCAAATGAAATCGGAGATAAACATTTTGTTCGTCATGGACTCAGCTTTCCAATGATATAAGACACTTGAGTCTACGACATACGGTTTAGGAGTTATGAGCAGTTTCGCGCAATTGATTGCTATAGCGCCACCTATAGGCCAATCTGGCTCATAATTTGATAACCTCTCCTCTCTGTTTGTACTACCTATTGGCCAAGTTTCAAGTCTCTAGCCCTTACGGTTTGGGCTGCACGATGTGTTTTACTGCAGAATAATATTATTTTGTGTGTAGTACAATAAAATGAACAGCGGGGGGCAGCAAACAACCACTTATTGGCTTAATATACCAGAACTCTGTAATGTTAACATTTTTTAACTTTTATAGAGGCAAATATTGTCCGAACTGTCTGAAATTTTTCATGCTTGTTTAGAGGCATAGGATACATGTTCTGACTTGTTTTTAAGTAGATCTGAGCATTCATTGAATAGAGAGATGGAAAATACCATTTACAGCCAATACAGGCAATTCACCATAGGGAATACATGGTTTTCAAAGCTTTTTAACAGTTTTAGCGCCACCTATGGTCCGATCTCCATGAAACTTTGCATGCTTCTTCAGCATGTTATGTCACATATACATAACAATATTCGTGACGTTTTGAGTTTTCCTTTAAGATGTATAGGCTATTGAGTGTATTTTGCTACGTCCCTCTTCTAAATGATCCTTTTATAGCCATGTAAATGCAAAAGTTGAACTTTTTTTGATAATTATTGATCTAGAGAGTCCATAGAATTGTCCTAGACTGGTTTGGTTCCGATCGGGCAAAAAACCAGGGACTAGTTTGTAAAAGTAGGTTTTTAACATAATTGCAAATATTTAATGAACGATTTGATTGACAGCAATGGTTCTAGAGGCAAAGTTGTTCAATATGAAGAGATCTATCAAATGATATGCATATTTTGTGGATGTGTGCAACACCACGTGATTACAGAGCCATAAAACTCATTAGCGCCAACTAGTGGCCGATTTGTTTCAAAATTCTTACAGACCTCTAGGGCCATGAGTCAAACATGCCCATCGAGTTTCGTTCCGATTGGCCTCCGTTAACCTTGTCTAATAGGTGCTTAAATTTAATTGGCTGTGGCGGCCATTATTTTTGAGATACGCCAATGTCCTCATAGACATACATGGGACCTTGGACCAAGACACTGCATACCAATTTTCAAGTCAATCGGACTAGCGCTCGGCAGGTTATAGCCATTTTCATGTTTTTTTCGTGTTATAGCGCCACCAAGTGTTCAATCGTCGTTATTTTTTTATCGAGACCAAATACTGAGCCCATACACATGTGTACCAAGTTTGGTGAAGATATCTCATTTTGTTCTTGAGTTATAGCTGTTTTAGTAAAATAGGCTCCTCCCACAACATTCGTTTTCCGCCCCTTAGCGAACGTGAATCGAAATTTCAACTTTTTTTCGATAATTATTGATATTCAGACTCCAGAGAACATTTCTGCACTGGTTTGGTTCCAATCAAGCAAAAAACCTAGGACTAGTTCGCAAAAGTAGTTTTTTGACAAAATTCAAAATGGCGGAAAATGTGTCATGGCGCAAATGAAATCGGAGATATACGTTTTGTTCGTCATGGACTCACCTTGCCAATGATATAAGACACTTGAGTCTACGACTTACGGTTTAGGAGTTATGAGCAGTTTCGCGCAATTGATTGCTATAGCGCCACCTATAGGCCAATCTGGCTCATAATTTGATAACCTCTCCTCGTTTTGTGTACTACCATCTGACAAAGTTTCAAAGTTCCAGCCCTTACGGTTTGGGCTGCACGATGCGTTTTAGCGGAGAATAATAATAATAATAATAATAATAATAAAAATCAGTACAATTACAATAGGGTTTCAGCACTTCGTGCTTGAACCCCTAATAATAAAAATCAGCACAAATACAATAGGTGTTCAGCACTTCGTGCTTGAACCCCTAATAATAAAAATCAGTACAATTACAATAGGGTTTCAGCACTTCGTGCTTGAACCCCTAATTAAGGCCTTTAAGCACACAAGCATCAAAAGACATCAAGTTTTATTTAGCAAGATTTTAAACACTGAAATAATTTAATTGGCTGTGGCGGCAATGTTTTTTGAGATAGGCCAATGTCCTCATAGACATACATGGGACCTTGGACCAAGACACTGCATACCAATTTTCAAGTCAATCAGACTAGCGGGCGGGTAGTTATAGTCATTTTCATGTTTTTTTCATGTTATAGCGCCACCAAGTGTTCAATCATCGCGATTTCTTTATCCTGACCAAAGACTGAGCCCATACACATGTGTACCAAGTTTGGTGAAGATATCTCATTTCTTTCTTGATTTATAGCCATTTTAGTAAAATAGGCTCCTCCCACAACAGTCGTTTTCCGCCCCTTAGCGACCGTGAATAGAAATTTTAACTTTTTTTCAATTATTATTGATAGTCAGACTCCAGAGAACATTCCTGCACTGGTTTGGTTCCGATCAAGCAAGAAACCTAGGACTAGTTTGCAAAAGTAGTTTTTTAACAAAATTCAAAATGGCGGAAAATGTGTCATGGCGCAAATGAAATCGGAGATATACATTTTGTTCGTCATGGACTCACCTTTCCAATGCTATAAGACACTTGAGTCTACGACATACGGTTTAGGAGTTATGAGCAGTTTCGCGCAATTGATTGCTATAGCGCCACCTATAGGCCAATCTGGCTCATAATTTGATAACCTCTCCTCTCTGTTTGTACTACCTATTGGCCAAGTTTCAAGTCTCTAGCCCTTACGGTTTGGGCTGCACGATGTGTTTTACTGCAGAATAATATTATTTTGTGTGTAGTACAATAAAATGAACAGCGGGGGGCAGCAAACGACCACTTATTGGCTTAATATACCAGAACTCTGTAATGTTAACATTTTTAAACTTTTATAGAGGCAAATATTGTCCGAACTGTCTGAAATTTTTCATGCTTGTTTAGAGGCATAGGATACATGTTCTGACTTGTTTTTAAGTAGATCTGAGCATTCATTGAATAGAGAGATGGAAAATACCATTTACAGCCAATACAGGCAATTCACCATAGGGAATACATGGTTTTCAAAGCTTTTTAACAGTTTTAGCGCCACCTATGGTCCGATCTCCATGAAACTTTGCATGCTTCTTCAGCATGTTATGTCACATATACATAACAATATTCGTGACGTTTTGAGTTTTCCTTTAAGATTTATAGGCTATTGAGTGTATTTTGCTACGTCCCTCTTCTAAATGATCCTTTTATAGCCATGTAAATGCAAAAGTTGAACTTTTTTTTGATAATTATTGATTTAGAGAGTCCATAGAATTGTCCTAGACTGGTTTGGTTCCGATCGGGCAAAAAACCAGGGACTAGTTTGTAAAAGTAGGTTTTTAACATAATTGCAAATATTTAATGAACGATTTGATTGACAGCAATGGTTCTAGAGGCAAAGTTGTTCAATATGAAGAGATCTATCAAATGATATGCATATTTTGTAGATGTGTGCAACACCACGTGATTACAGAGCCATAAAACTCATTAGCGCCAACTAGTGGCCGATTTGTTTCAAAATTCTTACAGACCTCTAGGGCCATGAGTCAAACATGCCCATCGAGTTTCGTTCCGATTGGCCTCCGTTAACCTTGTCTAATAGGTGCTTAAATTTAATTGGCTGTGGCGGCCATGATTTTTGAGATACGCCAATGTCCTCATAGACATACATGGGACCTTGGACCAAGACACTGCATACCAATTTTCAAGTCAATCGGACTAGCGCTCGGCAGGTTATAGCCATTTTCATGTTTTTTTCGTGTTATAGCGCCACCAAGTGTTCAATCGTCGTTATTTTTTTATCGAGACCAAATACTGAGCCCATACACATGTGTACCAAGTTTGGTGAAGATATCTCATTTTGTTCTTGAGTTATAGCTGTTTTAGTAAAATAGGCTCCTCCCACAACATTCGTTTTCCGCCCCTTAGCGAACGTGAATCGAAATTTCAACTTTTTTTCGATAATTATTGATATTCAGACTCCAGAGAACATTTCTGCACTGGTTTGGTTCCGATCAAGCAAAAAACCTAGGACTAGTTTGCAAAAGTAGTTTTTTGACAAAATTCAAAATGGCGGAAAATCTATCATGGCGCAAATGAAATCGGAGATATACGTTTTGTTCGTCATGGACTCACCTTTCCAATGATATAAGACACTTGAGTCTACGACATAGGGTTTAGGAGTTATGAGCAGTTTCGCGCAATTGATTGCTATAGCGCCACCTATAGGCCAATCTGGCTCATAATTTGATAACCTCTCCTCGTTTTGTGTACTACCATCTAACAAAGTTTCAAAGTTCCAGCCCTTACGGTTTGGGCTGCACGATGCGTTTTAGCGGAGAATAATAATAATAATAATAATAATAATAATAATAATAATAATAAAAATCAGTACAATTACAATAGGGTTTCAGCACTTCGTGCTTGAACCCCTAATAAATATAGCTGCAAGCAGCAATTATCGGGGTTCAAGCCAATTAAGGCATTTAAGCACATTTGCATAAAAAGTTATTGTGTTTTATTTAGCCATTAAATGTAACCTTTAAAATCATAGAGAGAAAATGCCCATTTACAGCTAAAATGGGTATTTTACATTTTGAAATATGCTTATTAAATGTTTGGTGGTTTTGTAATTTTAAGGAATATGTAATAGGCACATTTTCCATGTTAACTCATTTAAACATTAATTTTGTTGCAGATATATTTGAAATAAATTATTTTGACCAAATGTGATTGTAAATATTGTAATAGTGACTTTATAATGTCTAAATAGGAATTATAGAACATGATAAGTAAATAGTATGAAAAAAATGACTATTTAAGCCCAGCAGGTGGCAGCAGAGAAGTACTCATTGGCTCATTTTCATTTTAATTGTCTGTTTTTCATTTAATGGGCACATTTTGCAAGTTAATGCCTTCAAATGTGCTAACTCACATGCACATTTAGTTGGAGATAGAGATATTTGAAATTAATGATGGGTAACAAATAGCTTATTCCAGGTTTTCCCCTTTAAATCATATTTTCAGGCATTATTTTAATTGTAATATAATAATTATTGTAAAACATTAATCAAATGAACAAATTAATTGCTAAACATTGACAAAATGTCATTTGCAACATTATTATAATGATTTTATAAAGTTTAAATATGCTTAGTAAGCAAAATGAACCAATGAGTGGTCTTCTGCTGCCATCTGGTGGTAATTTTAGGTAATACGTTTTGAACATAATTGTGAATAAATAAAAAACAATTTGATTGACAGTATTGGTTCTTGAGGCAAAGTTGTTCAGTATGAGGAGATCTATCATAATTTCTGCATATTATGTGGATGTTTTTTTACCCCACCTGATTACAGAGATGGAAAATACCATTTACAGCCAATACAGGCAATTCACCATAGGGAATACATGGTTTTCAAAGCTTTTTAACAGTTATAGCGCCACCTATGATCCGATCTCCATGAAACTTTGCATGCTTCTTCAGCATGTTATGTCACATATACATAACAATTTTCGTGAAGTTTTGAGTTTTCCTTTAGGATTTATAGGCTTTTGAGTGTATTTTGCTACGCCCCTCTTCTAAATGACCCTGTTATAGCCATCCAAATGCAAAAGTTCAACTTTTTTTCAATGATTATTGATCTAGAGAGTCCAGAGAATTGTCCTAGACTGGTTTGGTTCCGATCAATGAAAAATCCAGGGACTAGTTTGCAAAAGTAGGTTTTAAACATAATTACAAATATTTAATGAAAGATTTGATTGACAGCAATAGTTCAAGAGGCAAAGTTGTTCAGTATGAGGAGATCTATCAAATGATATGCATATTTTGGGGATGTGTGCAACACCACGTGATCACAGAGCCATAAAACTCGTTAGCGCCAACTAGTGGCCGATTTCTTTCAAAAATCTTACAGACCTCTAAGGCCATGAGTCGAACATGCCCATCGAGTTTCGTTCCGATCGACCTTCGTTAACCTTGTCTAATAGGTGCTCAAATTTAATTGGCTGTGGCGGCCATGTTTTTTGAGATACGCCAATGTCCTCATAGACATACTTGGCACCTTGGACCAAGACACTGCATACTAATTTTCAAGTCAATCGGACTAGCGGTCGGGTGGTTATAGCCCTTTTCATGTTTTTTTCATATTATAGCGCCACCAAGTGTTCAATCATCGCATTTTTTTTATTGTGACCAAAGATTGAGCCCTTACACATGTGTACCAAGTTTGGTGAAGATATCTCATTGTAATCTTGAGTTATAACCTTTTTAGTAAAATAGGCTCCGCCCTGAACGTCTATTATTACGCCCCTTAATAACCGTGAATCGAAATTATTACTTTTTTTCAATGATTATTGATATTCAGACTCCAGAGAACATTTCTGTACTGGTTTGGTTCCGATCGGACTAAAATCCAGGGACTAGTTCGCAAAAGTAGTTTTTTGACAAAATTCAAAATGGCGGAAAATCTATCATGGCGGAAATGAAATCGGAGATATACGTTTTGTTCGTCAGGGACTCACCTTTCCAATGATATAAGACACTTGAGTCTACGACATACGGTCTAGGAGTTATGAGCAGTTTCGCGCAATTGATTGCTATAGCGCCACCTATAGGCCAATGTGGCTCATAATTTGATAACCTTTCCTCGATTTTTGTACTACCTATTGGCCAAGTTTCAAGTCTCTAGCCCTTACAGTTTGGTCTGCACGATGCGTTTTACGGCTGAATAATAATAATAATAATAATTAAAGCTGCGAGCAGCATTTAGCGGGGTTCAAGCCTTTAAGGCCTTTAAGCACACAAGCATCAAAAGACATCAAGTTTTATTTAGCAAGATTTTAAACACTGAAATAATTTAATTGGCTGTGGCGGCAATGTTTTTTGAGATAGGCCAATGTCCTCATAGACATACATGGGACCTTGGACCAAGACACTGCATACCAATTTTCAAGTCAATCGGACTAGCGCTCGGGTAGTTATAGCCATTTTCATGTTTTTTTCATGTTATAGCGCCACCAAGTGTTCAATCATCGCGATTTCTTTATCCTGACCAAAGACTGAGCCCATACACATGTGTACCAAGTTTGGTGAAGATATCTCATTTCTTTCTTGATTTATAGCCATTTTAGTAAAATAGGCTCCTCCCACAACAGTCGTTTTCCGCCCCTTAGCGACCGTGAATAGAAATTTAAACTTTTTTTCAATTATTATTGATATTCAGACTCCAGAGAACATTTCTGCACTGGTTTGGATCCGATCAAGCAAGAAACCTAGGACTAGTTTGCAAAAGTAGTTTTTTAACTAAATTCAAAATGGCGGAAAATTTGCCATGGCGCAAATGAAATCGGAGATATACATTTTGTTCGTCATGGACTCACCTTTCCAATGCTATAAGACACTTGAGTCTACGACATACGGTTTAGGAGTTATGATCAGTTTCGCGCAATTGATTGCTATAGCGCCACCTATAGGCCAATCTGGCTCATAATTTGATAACCTCTCCTCTCTGTTTGTACTACCTATTGGCCAAGTTTCAAGTCTCTAGCCCTTACGGTTTGGGCTGCACGATGTGTTTTACTGCAGAATAATATTATTTTGTGTGTAGTACAATAAAATGAACAGCGGGGGGCAGCAAACGACCACTTATTGGCTTAATATACCAGAACTCTGTAATGTTAACATTTTTAAACTTTTATAGAGGCAAATATTGTCCGAACTGTCTGAAATTTTTCATGCTTGTTTAGAGGCATAGGATACATGTTCTGACTTGTTTTTAAGTAGATCTGAACATTCATTGAATAGAGAGATGGAAAATACCATTTACAGCCAATACAGGATATTCACCATAGGGAATACATGGTTTTCAAAGCTTTTTAACAGTTTTAGCGCCACCTATGGTCCGATCTCCATGAAACTTTGCATGCTTCTTCAGCATGTTATGTCACATATACATAACAATATTCGTGACGTTTTGAGTTTTCCTTTAAGATTTATAGGCTATTGAGTGTATTTTTCTACGTCCCTCTTCTAAATGATCCTTTTATAGCCATGTTAATGCAAAAGTTGAACTTTTTTTTGATAATTATTGATCTAGAGAGTCCATAGAATTGTCCTAGACTGGTTTGGTTCCGATCGGGCAAAAAACCAGGGACTAGTTTGTAAAAGTAGGTTTTTAACATAATTGCAAATATTTAATGAACGATTTGATTGACAGCAATGGTTCTAGAGGCAAAGTTGTTCAATATGAAGAGATCTATTAAATGATATGCATATTTTGTGGATGTGTGCAACACCACGTGATTACAGAGCCATAAAACTCATTAGCGCCAACTAGTGGCCGATTTGTTTCAAAATTCTTACAGACCTCTAGGGCCATGAGTCAAACATGCCCATCGAGTTTCGTTCCGATTGGCCTCCGTTAACCTTGTCTAATAGGTGCTTAAATTTAATTGGCTGTGGCGGCCATGATTTTTGAGATACGCCAATGTCCTCATAGACATACATGGGACCTTGGACCAAGACACTGCATACCAATTTTCAAGTCAATCGGACTAGCGCTCGGCAGGTTATAGCCATTTTCATGTTTTTTTCGTGTTATAGCGCCACCAAGTGTTCAATCGTCTTTATTTTTTTATAGAGACCAGATACTGAGCCCATACACATGTGTACCAAGTTTGGTGAAGATATCTCATTTTGTTCTTGAGTTATAGCTGTTTTAGTAAAATAGGCTCCTCCCACAACATTCGTTTTCCGCCCCTTAGCGAACGTGAATCGAAATTTCAACTTTTTTTCGATAATTATTGATATTCAGACTCCAGAGAACATTTCTGCACTGGTTTGGTTCCGATCAAGCAAAAAACCTAGGACTAGTTCGCAAAAGTAGTTTTTTTACAAAATTCAAAATGGCGGAAAATCTATCATGGCGCAAATAAAATCGGAGATATACGTTTTGTTCGTCATGGACTCACCTTTCCAATGATATAAGACACTTGAGTCTACGACATACGGTTTAGGAGTTATGAGCAGTTTCGCGCAATTGATTGCTATAGCGCCACCTATAGGCCAATCTGGCTCATAATTTGATAACCTCTCCTCGTTTTGTGTACTACCATCTGACAAAGTTTCAAAGTTCCAGCCCTTACGGTTTGGGCTGCACGATGCGTTTTAGCGGAGAATAATAATAATAATAATAAATATAGCTGCGAGCAGCAATTATCGGGGTTCAAGCCAATTAAGGCATTTAAGCACATTTGCATAAAAAGTTATTGTGTTTTATTTAGCCATTAAATGTAACCTTTAAAATCATAGAGAGAAAATGCCCATTTACAGCTAATATGGGTATTTTACATTTTGAAATATGCTTATTAAATGTTTGGTGGTTTTGTAATTTTAAGGAATATGTAATAGGCACATTTTCCATGTTAACTCATTTAAACATTAATTTTGTTGCAGATATATTTGAAATAAATTATTTTGACAAAATGTGATTGTAAATATTGTAATAGTGACTTTATAATGTCTTAATAGGAATTATAGAACATGATAAGTAAATAGTATGACAAAATGACTATTTAAGCCCAGCAGGTGGCAGCAGAGAAGTACTCATTGGCTCATTTTCATTTTAATTGTCTGTTTTTCATTTAATGGGCACATTTTGCAAGTTAATGCCTTCAAATGTGCTAACTCACATGCACATTTTGTTGGAGATATAGATATTTGAAAAAAATTATTGGTAACAAATTGCTTATTCCAGGTTTTCCCCTTAAAAACATATTTTTTAGGTGTTATTTTAATTGTGATATAATATTATTGTAAAAACATACATCAAATGAACAAATTAATTGGTAAACATTGACAAAATATGATTTGTAATGTTATTATAATGATTTTATACAGTTTAAATATGATATATAATTATATTAGTGAGCATAATAAACCAATGAGTGGTCTTCTAATGCCCTCTGGTGGTTTTGTAATTGTAAGGAACATGGAATAGGCACATTTTCCATGTTAACTCATTTAAACGTTAATTTTGTTGCAGATATATTTGAAATACATTATTTTGACAAAATGTGATTGTAAATATTGTAATAGTGACTTTATAATGTCTAAATAGGAATTATAGAACATGATAAGTAAATAGTATGAAAAAAATGACTATTTAAGCCCAGCAGGTGGCAGCAGAGAACCACTCATTGGCTCATTTTCATTTTGTCTGTTTTTCATTTAATGGGCACATTTTCCAAGTTAATGTCTTCAAACGTGCTTAACTCAAATGCACATTTTGTTGGAGATAGAGATATTTGAAATTAATGATGGGTAACAAATAGCTTATTCCAGGTTTTCCCCTTTAAAACATATTTTCAGGCATTATTTTAATTGTAATATAATAATTATTGTAAAACATTAATCAAATGAACAAATTAATTGCTAAACATTGACAAAATGTCATTTGCAACATTATTATAATGATTTTATAAAGTTTAAATATGCTTAGTAAGCAGAATGAACCAATGAGTGGTCTTCTGCTGCCATCTGGTGGTAATTTTAGGTAATACGTTTTGAACATAATTGTGAATAAATAAATAACAATTTGATTGACAGTATTGGTTCTTGAGGCAAAGTTGTTCAGTATGAGGAGATCTATCATAATTTCTGCATATTATGTGGATGTTTTTTACCCCACCTGATTACAGAGATGGAAAATACCATTTACAGCCAATACAGGCAATTCACCATAGGGAATACATGGTTTTCAAAGCTTTTTAACAGTTATAGCGCCACCTATGGTCCGATCTCCATGAAACTTTGCATGCTTCTTCAGCATGTTATGTCACATATACATAACAATTTTCGTGAAGTTTTGAGTTTTCCTTTAGGATTTATAGGCTTTTGAGTGTATTTTGCTACGCCCCTCTTCTAAATGACCCTGTTATAGCCATGCAAATGCAAAAGTTCAACTTTTTTTCAATAATTATTGATCTAGAGAGTCCAGAGAATTGTCCTAGACTGGTTTGGTTCCGATCAATGAAAAATCCAGGGACTAGTTTGCAAAAGTAGGTTTTAAACATAATCACAAATATTTAATGAAAGATTTGATTGACAGCAATAGTTCAAGAGGCAAAGTTGTTCAGTATGAGGAGATATATCAAATGATATGCATATTTCGGGGATGTGTGCAACACCACGTGATCACAGAGCCATAAAACTCGTTAGCGCCAACTAGTGGCCGATTTCTTTCAAAATTCTTACAGACCTCCAGGGCCATGAGTCAAACATGCCCATCGAGTTTCGTTCCGATCGGCCTCCGTTAACCTTGTCTAATAGGTGCTCAAATTTAATTGGCTGTGGCGGCCATGTTTTTTGAGATACGCCAATGTCCTCATAGACGTACTTGGTACCTTGGACCAAGACACTGCATACCAATTTTCAAGTCAATCGGACTAGCGGTCGGGTGGTTATAGCCCTTTTCATGTTTTTTTCATATTATAGCGCCACCAAGTGTTCAATCATCGCATTTTTTTTATTGTGACCAAAGATTGAGCCTTTACACATGTGTACCTAGTTTGGTGAAGATATCTCATTGTAATCTTGAGTTATAACCTTTTTAGTAAAATAGGCTCCGCCCTGAACGTCTATTATTACGCCCCTTAATAACCGTGAATCGAAATTATTACTTTTTTTCAATGATTATTGATATTCAGACTCCAGAGAACATTTCTGCACTGGTTTGGTTCCGATCAAGCAAAAAACCTAGGACTAGTTCGCAAAAGTAGTTTTTTGACAAAATTCAAAATGGCGGAAAATCTATCATGGCGCAAATGAAATCGGAGATATACGTTTTGTTCGTCATGGACTCACCTTTCCAATGATATAAGACACTTGAGTCTACGACATACGGTTTAGGAGTTATGAGCAGTTTCGCGCAATTGATTGCTATAGCGCCACCTATAGGCCAATCTGGCTCATAATTTGATAACCTCTCCTCGATTTGTGTACTACCATCTGACAAAGTTTCAAAGTTCCAGCCCTTACGGTTTGGGCTGCACGATGCGTTTTAGCGGAGAATAATAATAATAATAATAATAATTAAAGCTGCGAGCAGCATTTAGCGGGGTTCAAGCCTTTAAGGCCTTTAAGCACACAAGCATCAAAAGACATCAAGTTTTATTTAGCAAGATTTTAAACACTGAAATAATTTAATTGGCTGTGGCGGCAATGTTTTTTGAGATAGGCCAATGTCCTCATAGACATACATGGGACCTTGGACCAAGACACTGCATACCAATTTTCAAGTCAATCGGACTAGCGGTCGGGTAGTTATAGCCATTTTCATGTTTTTTTCATGTTATAGCGCCACCAAGTGTTCAATCATTTTTTTTTTAATCCTGACCAAAGACTGAGCCCATACACATGTGTACCAAGTTTGGTGAAGATATCTCATTTCTTTCTTTATTTATAGCCATTTTAGTAAAATAGGCTCCTCCCACAACAGTCGTTTTCCGCCCCTTAGCGACCGTGAATAGAAATTTAAACTTTTTTTCAATTATTATTGATATTCAGACTCCAGAGAACATTTCTGCACTGGTTTGGTTCCGATCAAGCAAGAAACCTAGGACTAGTTTGCAAAAGTAGTTTTTTAACAAAATTCAAAATGGCGGAAAATGTGTCATGGCGCAAATTAAATCGGAGATAAACATTTTGTTCGTCATGGACTCAGCTTTCCAATGCTATAAGACACTTGAGTCTACGACATACGGTTTAGGAGTTATGAGCAGTTTCGCGCAATTGATTGCTATAGCGCCACCTATAGGCCAATCTGGCTCATAATTTGATAACCTCTCCTCAATGTTTGTACTACCTATTGCCCAAGTTTCAAGTCTCTAGCCCTTACGGTTTGGGCTGCACGATGTGTTTTACTGCAGAATAATATTATTTTGTGTGTAGTACAATAAAATGAACAGCGGGGGGCAGCAAACGACCACTTATTGGCTTAATATACCATTATTATCAAATGAACTCTGTAATTTTAACCTTTTTTAACTTTTATAGAGGCAAATATTGTCCGATCTGTCTGAAATTTTTCATGCTTGTTTAGAGGCATAGGATACATGTTATGACTTGTTTTTAAGTAGATCTGAACATTCATTGAATAGAGAGATGGAAAATACAATTTACAGCCAATACAGGCAATTCACCATAGGGAATACATGGTTTTCAAAGCTTTTTAACAGTTTTAGCGCCACCTATAATCCGATCTCCATGAAACTTTGCATGCTTCTTCAACATGTTATGTCACATATACATAACAATTTCCGTGAGGTTTTGAGTTTTCCTTTAGGATTTAAAGGCTATTGAGTGTATTTTGCTACGTCCCTCTTCTAAATGATCCTGTTATAGCCATTTAAATGCAAAAGTTCAACTTTTTTTCAATAATTATTAACCTAGAGAGTCCAGAGAATTGTTCTAGACTTGTTTGGTTCCGATCGGGCAAAAAACCAGGGACTAGTTCGCGAAAGTAGGTTTTTAACATAATTGCAAATATTTAATGAACGATTTGATTGACAGCAATGGTTCTAGAGGCAAAGGTGTTCAATATGAGGAGATCTATCAAATGATATGCATATTTTGTGGATGTGTGCAACACCACGTGATTACAGAGCCATAAAACTCATTAGAGCCAACTAGTGGCCGATTTGTTTCAAAATTCTTACAGACCTCTAGGGCCATGAGTCAAACATGCCCATCGAGTTTCGTTCCGATTGGCCTCCGTTAACCTTGTCTAATAGGTGCTTAAATTTAATTGGCTGTGGCGGCCATGATTTTTGAGATACGCCAATGTCCTCATAGACATGCATGGTACCTTGGACCAAGACACTGCATACCAATGTTCAAGTCAATCGGACTAGCGCTCGGCAGGTTATAGCCATTTTCATGTTTTTTTCGTGTTATAGCGCCACCAAGTGTTCAATCGTCGCTATTTTTTTATCGAGACCAAATACCGAGCCCATACACATGTCTACCAAGTTTGGTGAAGATATCTCATTTTGTTCTTGAGTTATAGCTGTTTTAGTAAAATAGGCTCCTCCCACAACATTCGTTTTCCGCCCCTTAGCGACCGTGAATCGAAATTTCAACTTTTTTTCGATAATTATTGATATTCAGACTCCATAGAACATTTCTGCACTGGTTTGGTTTCAATCAAGCGAAAAACCTAGGACTAGTTTGCAAAAGTAGTTTTTTGACAAAATTCAAAATGGCGGAAAATCTATCATGGCGCAAATGAAATCGGAGATATACGTTTTGTTCGTCATGAACTCACCTTTCCAATGATATAAGACACTTGAGTCTACGACATACGGTTTAGGAGTTATGAGCAGTTTCGCGCAATTGATTGCTATAGCGCCACCTATAGGCCAATCTGGCTCATAATTTGATAACCTCTCCTCGATTTTTCTACTATCTATTGGCCAAGTTTCAAGTCTCTAGCCCTTACGGTTTGGGCTGCACGATGCGTTTTACGGCAGAATAATAATAATAATTAAAGCTGCAAGCAGCATTTAGCGGGGTTCAAGCCTTTAAGGCCTTTAAGCACACAAGCATCAAAATACATTAAGTTTTATTTAGCAAGATTTTAAACACTGAAATAATTTAATTGGCTATGGCGGCAATGTTTTTTGAGATAGGCCAATGTCCTCATAGACATACATGGGACCTTGGGCCAAGACACTGCATACCAATTTTCAAGTCAATCGGACTAGCGGTCGGGTAGTTATAGCCATTTTCATGTTTTTTTTGTGTTATAGCGCCACCAAGTGTTCAATCGTCGCTATTTTTTTATCGAGACCAAAGATTGAGCCCATACACATGTGTACCAAGTTTGGTGAAGATATCTCATTTTGTTCTTGAGTTATAGCTGTTTTAGTAAAATAGGCTCCTCCCACAACATTCGTTTTCCGCCCCTTAGCGACCGTGAATCGAAATTTCAACTTTTTTTCGATAATTATTGATATTCAGACTCCAGAGAACATTTCTGCACTGGTTTGGTTCCGATCAAGCGAAAAACCTAGGACTAGTTCGCAAAAGTAGTTTTTTGACATAATTCAAAATGGCGGAAAATCTATCATGGCGCAAATGAAATCGGAGATATACGTTATGTTCGTCATGGACTCACCTTTCCAATGATATAAGACACTTGAGTCTACGATATACGGTTTAGGAGTTATGAGCAGTTTTGCGCAATTGATTGCTATAGCGCCACCTATAGGCCAATCTGGCTCATAATTTGATAACCTCTCCTCTATGTTTGTACTACCTATTGGCCAAGTTTCAAGTCTCTAGCCCTTACGGTTTGGGCTGCACGATGTGTTTTACTGCAGAATAATATTATTTTGTGTGTAGTACAATAAAATGAACAGCGGGGGGCAGCAAACGACCACTTATTGGCTTAATATACCATTATTATCAAATGAACTCTGTAATTTTAACCTTTTTTAACTTTTATAGAGGCAAATATTGTCCGATCTGTCTGAAATTTTTCATGCTTGTTTAGAGGCATAGGATACATGTTCTGACTTGTTTTTAAGTAGATCTGAACATTCATTGAATAGAGAGATGGAAAATACAATTTACAGCCAATACAGGCAATTCACCATAGGGAATACATGGTTTTCAAAGCTTTTTAACAGTTTTAGTGCCACCTATGGTCCGATCTCCATGAAACTTTGCATACTTTTTCAGCATGCTATGTCACATATACATAACAATTTTCGTGAAGTTTTGAGTTTTCCTTTAAGATTTATAGGCTATTGAGTGTATTTTGCTACGTCCCTCTTCTAAATGATTCTGTTATAGCCATGTAAATGCAAAAGTTGAACTTTTTTTGATAATTATTGATCTAGAGAGTCCAGAGAATTGTCCTAGACTGGTTTGCTTCCGATCGGGCAAAAAACCAGGGACTAGTTTGCAAAAGTAGGTTTTTAACATAATTGCAAATATTTAATAAACGATTTGATTGACAGCAATGGTTCTAGAGGCAAAGGTGTTCAATATGAGGAGATCTATCAAATGATATGCATATTTTGTGGATGTGTGCAACACCACGTGATTACAGAGCCATAAAACTCATTAGAGCCAACTAGTGGCCGATTTGTTTCAAAATTCTTACAGACCTCTAGGGCCATGAGTCAAACATGCCCATCGAGTTTCGTTCCGATTGGCCTCCGTTAACCTTGTCTAATAGGTGCTTAAATTTAATTGGCTGTGGCGGCCATGATTTTTGAGATACGCCAATGTCCTCATAGACATGCATGGTACCTTGGACCAAGACACTGCATACCAATTTTCAAGTCAATCGGACTAGCGCTCGGCAGGTTATAGCCATTTTCATGTTTTTTTCGTGTTATAGCGCCACCAAGTGTTCAATCGTCGCTATTTTTGTATCGAGACCAAATATCGAGCCCATACACATGTCTACCAAGTTTGGTGAAGATATCTCATTTTGTTCTTGAGTTATAGCTGTTTTAGTAAAATAGGCTCCTCCCACAACATTCGTTTTCCGCCCCTTAGCGACCGTGAATCGAAATTTCAACTTTTTTTCGATAATTATTGATATTCAGACTCCATAGAACATTTCTGCACTGGTTTGGTTTCGATCAAGCGAAAAACCTAGGACTAGTTTGCAAAAGTAGTTTTTTGACAAAATTCAAAATGGCGGAAAATCTATCATGGCGCAAATGAAATCGGAGATATACGTTTTGTTCGTCATGAACTCACCTTTCCAATGATATAAGACACTTGAGTCTACGACATACGGTTTAGGAGTTATGAGCAGTTTCGCGCAATTGATTGCTATAGCGCCACCTATAGGCCAATCTGGCTCATAATTTGATAACCTCTCCTCGATTTTTCTACTATCTATTGGCCAAGTTTCAAGTCTCTAGCCCTTACGGTTTGGGCTGCACGATGCGTTTTACGGCAGAATAATAATAATAATAATAATAATAATAATAATTAAAGCTGCGAGCAGCATTTAGCGGGGTTCAAGCCTTTAAGGCCTTTAAGCACACAAGCATCAAAAGACATCAAGTTTTATTTAGCAAGATTTTAAACACTGAAATAATTTAATTGGCTGTGGCGGCAATGTTTTTTGAGATAGGCCAATGTCCTCATAGACATACATGGGACCTTGGACCAAGACACTGCATACCAATTTTCAAGTCAATCGGACTAGCGGTCGGGTAGTTATAGCCATTTTCATGTTTTTTTCATGTTATAGCGCCACCAAGTGTTCAATCATCGCGATTTCTTTATCCTGACCAAAGACTGAGCCCATACACATGTGTACCAAGTGTGGTGAAGATATCTCATTTCTTTCTTGATTTATAGCCATTTTAGTAAAATAGGCTCCTCCCACAACAGTCGTTTTCCGCCCCTTAGCGACCGTGAATAGAAATTTAAACTTTTTTTCAATTATTATTGATATTCAGACTCCAGAGAACATTTCTGCACTGGTTTGGTTCCGATCAAGCAAGAAACCTAGGACTAGTTTGCAAAAGTAGTTTTTTAACAAAATTCAAAATGGCGGAAAATGTATCATGGCGCAAATGAAATCGGAGATATACGTTTTGTTCGTCATGGACTCACCTTTCCAATGATATAAGACACTTGAGTCTACGACATACGGTCTAGGAGTTATGAGCAGTTTCGCGCAATTGATTGCTATAGTGCCACCTATAGGCCAATGTGGCTCATAATTTGATAACCTCTCCTCGATTTTTGTACTACCTATTGGCCAAGTTTCAAGTCTCTAGCCCTTACGGTTTGGGCTGCACGATGCGTTTTACTGCAGAATAATATTATTTTGTGTGTAGTACAATAAAATGAACAGCGGGGGGCGGCAAACGACCACTTATTGGCTTAATATACCAGAACTCTGTAATGTTAACATTTTTTTACTTTTATAGAGGCAAATATTGTCCGAACTGTCTGAAATTTTTCATGCTTGTTTAGAGGCATAGGATACATGTTCTGACTTGTTTTTAAGTAGATCTGAGAATTCATTTAATAGAGAGATGGAAAATACTATTTACAGCCAATACAGGCAATTCACCATAGGGAATGCATGGTTTTCAAAGCTTTTTAACAGTTTTAGCGCCACCTATGGTCCGATCTCCATGAAACTTTGCATGCTTCTTCAGCATGTTATGTCACATATACATAACAATATTCGTGACGTTTTGAGTTTTCCTTTAAGATTTATAGGCTATTGAGTGTATTTTGCTACGTCCCTCTTCTAAATGATCCTTTTATAGCCATGTAAATGCAAAAGTTGAACTTTTTTTGATAATTATTGATCTAGAGAGTCCATAGAATTGTCCTAGACTGGTTTGGTTCCGATCGGGCAAAAAACCAGGGACTAGTTCGTAAAAGTAGGTTTTTAACATAATTGCAAATATTTAATGAACGATTTGATTGACAGCAATGGTTCTAGAGGCAAAGGTGTTCAATATGAAGAGATCTATCAAATGATATGCATATTTTGTGGATGTGTGCAACACCACGTGATTACAGAGCCATAAAACTCATTAGCACCAACTAGTGGCCGATTTGTTTCAAAATTCTTACAGACCTCTAGGGCCATGAGTCAAACATGCCCATCGAGTTTCGTTCCGATTGGCCTCCGTTAACCTTGTCTAATAGGTGCTTAAATGTAATTGGCTGTGGCGGCCATGATTTTTGAGATACGCCAATGTCCTCATAGACATACATGGTACCTTGGACCAAGACACTGCATACCAATTTCCAAGTCAATCGGACTAGTGCTCGGCAGGTTATAGCCATTTTCATGTTTTTTTCGTGTTATAGCGCCACCAAGTGTTAAATCGTCGTTATTTTTTTATCGAGACCAAATACTGAGCCTATACACATGTGTACCAAGTTTGGTGAAGATATCTCATTTTGTTCTTGAGTTATAGCTGTTTTAGTAAAATAGGCTCCTCCCACAACATTCGTTTTCCGCCCCTTAGCGAACGTGAATCGAAATTTAAACTTTTTTTCGATAATTATTGATATTCAGACTCCAGAGAACATTTCTGCACTGGTTTGGTTCCGATCAAGCAAAAAACCTAGGACTAGTTCGCAAAAGTAGTTTTTTGACAAAATTCAAAATGGCGGAAAATATATCATGGCGCAAATGAAATCGGAGATATACGTTTTGTTCGTCATGGACTCACCTTTCCAATGATATAAGACACTTGAGGCTACGACATACGGTTTAGGAGTTATGAGCAGTTTCGCGCAATTGATTGCTATAGCGCCACCTATAGGCCAATCTGGCTCATAATTTGATAACCTCTCCTCGTTTTGTGTACTACCATCTGACAAAGTTTCAAAGTTCCAGCCCTTACGGTTTGGGCTGCACGATGCGTTTTAGCGGAGAATAATAATAATAATAATAAATATAGCTGCAAGCAGCAATTATCGGGGTTCAAGCCACTTAAGGCATTTAAGCACATTTGCATAAAAAGTTATTATGTTTTATTTAGCCATCAAATGTAACCTTTAAAATCATAGAGAGAAAATGCCATTTACAGCTAATACCGGTATTTTACCTTTTCAAATATGCTTATTAAATGTTTAACAGTTATAGTCCCACTTGTGGTTTGATCTCTATTTTAAATAATTATTTTGAATAAATGATAAAATGTAAGCAGATATGTGTAGCATGAATTACCATGATATATCACTTTCTAGTATGATTAACCATAGTTAATTATGATTATAGCATCATTTACCATATTTTACCATGATTTACCATATATTACCATGATTTACTATTATTAGTATTAGCATGATTTAACAACATTGCTAGCATTGATGTGATATGTCAGTACAAATGAAGTGGTAAACCTTAACAAAATGTGATTTTATACAATTCATATATTCAACTTTATTAGTGAGCAGAATGGGCCAATGAGTGGTCCTCTGCTGGTGGTTTTGTGGCAATTGTAGGGAACATGTAATAAACACATTTTCCATGTTAACTCATTTAAACTTTATTTTTGTTGCAGATATATTTGAAATAAATTATTTTGACTAAATGTGATTGTAAATATTGTAATAGTGACTTTATAATGTCTAAATAGGAATAATAGTACATGATAAGTAAATAGTATGACAAAATGACTATTTAAGCCCAGCAGGTGGCAGCAGAGAACCACTCATTGGCTCATTTTCATTTTGTCTGTTTTTCATTTAATGGGCACATTTTCCAAGTTAATGTCTTCAAACGTGCTTAACTCAAATGCACATTTTGTTGGAGATATAGATATTTGAAATTAATGATGGGTAACAAATAGCTTATTCCAGGTTTTCCCCTTTAAAACATATTTTCAGGCATTATTTTAATTGTAATATAATAATTATTGTAAAACATTAATCAAATGAACAAATTAATTGCTAAACATTGACAAAATGTCATTTGCAACATTATTATAATGATTTTATAAAGTTTAAATATGCTTAGTAAGCAGAATGAACCAATGAGTGGTCTTCTGCTGCCATCTGGTGGTAATTTTAGGTAATACGTTTTGAACATAATTGTGAATAAATAAATAACAATTTGATTGACAGTATTGGTTCTTGAGGCAAAGTTGTTCAGTATGAGGAGATCTATCATAATTTCTGCATATTATGTGGATGTTTTTTACCCCACCTGATTACAGAGATGGAAAATACCATTTACAGCCAATACAGGCAATTCACCATAGGGAATACATGGTTTTCAAAGCTTTTTAACAGTTATAGCGCCACCTATGGTCCGATCTCCATGAAACTTTGCATGCTTCTTCAGCATGTTATGTTACATATACATAACAATTTTCGTGAAGTTTTGAGTTTTCCTTTAGGATTTATAGGCTTTTGAGTGTATTTTGCTACGCCCCTCTTCTAAATGACCCTGTTTTAGCCATCCAAATGCAAAAGTTCAACTTTTTTTCAATAATTATTGATCTAGAGAGTCCAGAGAATTTTCCTAGACTGGTTTGGTTCCGATCAATGAAAAATCCAGGGACTAGTTCGCAAAAGTAGGTTTTAAACATAATCACAAATATTTAATGAACGATTTGATTGACAGCAATAGTTCAAGAGGCAAAGTTGTTCAGTATGAGGAGATCTATCAAATGATATGCACATTTTGGGGATGTGTGCAACACCACGTGATCACAGAGCCATAAAACTCGTTAGCGCCAACTAGTGGCCGATTTCTTTCAAAATTCTTACAGACCTCTAGGGCCATAAGTCAAACATACCCATCGAGTTTCGTTCTGATCGGCCTCCATTAACCTTGTCTAATAGGTGCTCAAATTTAATTGGCCTTGGCGGCCATGTTTTTTTAGATACGCCAATGTCCTCATAGACATACATGGTACCTTGGACCAAGACACTGCATACCAATTTTCAAGTCAATCGGACTAGCGGTCGGGTGGTTATAGCCATTTTCAAGTTTTTTTCGTGTTATAGCGCCACCAAGTGTTCAATCGTCGCGGTTTTTTTATCGTGACCAAAAACTGAGCTCATACACATGCGTACCAAGTTTGGTGAAGATATCTCATTTTGTTCTTGAGTTATAGCTGTTTTAGTAAAATAGGCTCCTCCCACAACATTCGTTTTCCGCCCCTTAGCGAACGTGAATCGAAATTTCAACTTTTTTTCGATAATTATTGATATTCAGACTCCAGAGAACATTTCAGCACTGGTTTGGTTCCGATCAAGCAAAAAACCTAGGACTAGTTCGCAAAAGGAGTTTTTTGACAAAATTCAAAATGGCGGAAAATCTATCATGGCGCAAATGAAATCGGAGATATACGTTTTGTTCGCCATGGACTCACCTTTCCAATGATATAAGACACTTGAGTCTACGACATACGGTTTAGGAGTTATGAGCAGTTTCGCGCAATTGATTGCTATAGCGCCACCTATAGGCCAATCTGGCTCATAATTTGATAACCTCTCCTCGTTTTGTGTACTACCATCTGACAAAGTTTCAAAGTTCCAGCCCTTACGGTTTGGGCTGCACGATGCGTTTTAGCGGAGAATAATAATAATAATAATAATAATAATTAAAGCTGCAAGCAGCATTTAGCGGGGTTCAAGCCTTTAAGGCCTTTAAGCACACAAGCATCAAAATACATTAAGTTTTATTTAGCAAGATTTTAAACACTGAAATAATTTAATTGGCTGTGGCGGCAATGTTTTTTGAGATAGGCCAATGTCCTCATAGACATACATGGGACCTTGGACCAAGACACTGCATACCAATTTTCAAGTCAATCGGACTAGCGGTCGGGTAGTTATAGCCATTTTCATGTTTTTTTTGTGTTATAGCGCCACCAAGTGTTCAATCGTCGCGATTTTTTTATCGTGACCAAAGACTCAGACCATACATATATGTACCAAGTTTGGTGAAGACATCTCATTTCTTTCTTGAGTTATAGCCATTTTAGTAAAATAGGCTCCTCCCACAACAGTCGTTTTCCGCCCCTTAGCGACCGTGAATAGAAATTTAAACTTTTTTTCGATTATTATTGATATTCAGACTCCAGAGAACATTTCTGCACTGGTTTGGTTCCGATCAAGCAAGAAACCTAGGACTAGTTTGCAAAAGTAGTTTTTTAACAAAATTAAAAATGGCGGAAAATCTATCATGGCGCAAATGAAATCGGAGATATACGTTTTGTTCGTCATGGACTCACCTTTCCAATGATATAAGACACTTGAGTCTACGACATACGGTTTAGGAGTTATGAGCAGTTTCGCGCAATTGATTGCTATAGCGCCACCTATAGGCCAATCTGGCTCATAATTTGATAACCTCTCCTCTATGTTTGTACTACCTATTGGCCAAGTTTCAAGTCTCTAGCCCTTACGGTTTGGGCTGCACGATGTGTTTTACTGCAGAATAATATTATTTTGTGTGTAGTACAATAAAATGAACAGCGGGGGGCAGCAAACGACCACTTATTGGCTTAATATACCATTATTATCAAATGAACTCTGTAATTTTAACATTTTTTAACTTTTATAGAGGCAAATATTGTCTGATCTGTCTGAAATTTTTCATGCTTGTTTAGAGGCATAGGATACATGTTCTGACTTGTTTTTAAGTAGATCTGAACATTCATTGAATAGAGAGATGGAAAATACAATTTACAGCCAATACAGGCAATTCACCATAGGGAATACATGGTTTTCAAAGCTTTTTAACAGTTTTAGCGCCACCTATGGTCCGATCTCCATGAAACTTTGCATGCTTCTTCAGCATGTTATGTCACATATAAATAACAATATTTGTGACGTTTTGAGTTTTCCTTTAAGATTTATAGGCTATTGAGTGTATTTTGCTACATCCCTCTTCTAAATAATCCTTTTATAGCCATCTAAATGCAAAAGTTCAACTTTTTTTCGATAATTATTAACCTAGAGAGTCCAGAGATTTATTCTAGACTTGTTTGGTTCCGATCGGGCAAAAAACCAGGGACTAGTTCGCGAAAGTAGGTTTTTAACATAATTGCAAATATTTAATGAACGATTTGATTGACAGCAATGGTTCTAGAGGCAAAGTTGTTCAATATGAAGAGATCTATCAAATGATATGTATATTTTGTGGATGTGTGCAACACCACGTGATTACAGAGCCATAAAACTCATTAGCGCCAACTAGTGGCCGATTTGTTTCAAAATTCTTACAGACCTCTAGGGCCATGAGTCAAACATGCCCATCGAGTTTCGTTCTGATTGGCCTCCATTAACCTTGTCTAATAGGTGCTCAAATTTCATTGGCTGTGGCGGCCATGTTTTTTGAGATACGCCAATATCCTCATAGATATACATGGCACCTTGGACCAAGACACTGCATACCAATTTTCAAGTCAATCGGACTAGCGCTCGGGTGGTTATAGCCATTTTCATGTTTTTTTCGTGTTATAGCACCACCAAGTGTTCAATCATCGCTATTTTTTTATCGAGACCAAAAACTGAGCCCATACACATGTCTACCAAGTTTGGTGAAGATATCTCATTTTGTTCTTGAGTTATAGCTGTTTTAATAAAATAGGCTCCTCCCACAACAGTCGTTTTCCGCCCCTTAGCGACCGTGAATAGAAATTTAAACTTTTTTTCGATTATTATTGATATTCAGACTCCAGAGAACATTTCTGCACTGGTTTGGTTCCGATCAAGCAAGAAACCTAGGACTAGTTTGCAAAAGTAGTTTTTTAACAAAATTCAAAATGGCGGAAAATCTATCATGGCGCAAATGAAATCGGAGATATACGTTTTGTTCGTCATGGACTCACCTTTCCAATGATATAAGACACTTGAGTCTACGACATACGGTTTAGGAGTTATGAGCAGTTTCGCGCAATTGATTGCTATAGCGCCACCTATAGGCCAATCTGGCTCATAATTTGATAACCTCTCCTCTATGTTTGTACTACCTATTGGCCAAGTTTCAAGTCTCTAGCCCTTACGGTTTGGGCTGCACGATGTGTTTTACTGCAGAATAATATTATTTTGTGTGTAGTACAATAAAATGAACAGCGGGGGGCATCAAACGACCACTTATTGGCTTAATATACCATTATTATCAAATGAACTCTGTAATTTTAACCTTTTTTAACTTTTATAGAGGCAAATATTGTCCGATCTGTCTGAAATTTTTCATGCTTGTTTAGAGGCATAGGATACATGTTCTGACTTGTTTTTAAATAGATCTGAACATTCATTGAATAGAGAGATGGAAAATACAATTTACAGCCAATACAGGCAATTCACCATAGGGAATACATGGTTTTCAAAGCTTTTTAACAGTTTTAGCGCCACCTATGGTCCGATCTCCATGAAACTTTGCATGCTTCTTCAGCATGTTATGTCACATATACATAACAATATTCGTGACGTTTTGAGTTTTCCTTTAAGATTTAAAGGCTATTGAGTGTATTTTGCTACGTCCCTCTTCTAAATGACCCTGTTATAGCCATCCAAATGCAAAAGTTCAACTTTTTTTTGATAATTATTACCCTAGAGAGTCCAGAGAATTGTTCTAGACTTGTTTGGTTCCGATCGGGCAAAAAACCAGGGACTAGTTCGCGAAAGTAGGTTTTTAACATAATTGCAAATATTTAATGAACGATTTGATTGACAGCAATGGTTCTAGAGGCAAAGTTGTTCAATATGAAGAGATCTATCAAATGATTTGCATATTTTGTGGATGTGTGCAACACCACGTGATTACAGAGCCATAAAACTCATTAGCGCCAACTAGTGGCCGATTTGTTTCAAAATTCTTACAGACCTCTAGGGCCATGAGTCAAACATGTCCATCGAGTTTCGTTCCGATCGGCCTCCATTAACCTTGTCTAATAGGTGCTCAAATTTAATTGGCTGTGGCGGCCATGTTTTTTTAGATACGCCAATGTCCTCAGAGACATACATGGTACCTTGGACCAAGACACTGCATACCAATTTTCAAGTCAATCGGACTAGCGGTCGGGTAGTTATAGCCATTTTCATGTTTTTTTTGTGTTATAGCGCCACCAAGTGTTCAATCGTCGCGATTTTTTTATCGTGACCAAAGACTCAGACCATACATATATGTACCAAGTTTGGTGAAGACATCTCATTTCTTTCTTGAGTTATAGCCATTTTAGTAAAATAGGCTCCTCCCACAACAGTCGTTTTCCGCCCCTTAGCGACCGTGAATAGAAATTTAAACTTTTTTTCGATTATTATTGATATTCAGACTCCAGAGAACATTTCTGCACTGGTTTGGTTCCGATCAAGCAAGAAACCTAGGACTAGTTTGCAAAAGTAGTTTTTTAACAAAATTAAAAATGGCGGAAAATCTATCATGGCGCAAATGAAATCGGAGATATACGTTTTGTTCGTCATGGACTCACCTTTCCAATGATATAAGACACTTGAGTCTACGACATACGGTTTAGGAGTTATGAGCAGTTTCGCGCAATTGATTGCTATAGCGCCACCTATAGGCCAATCTGGCTCATAATTTGATAACCTCTCCTCTATGTTTGTACTACCTATTGGCCAAGTTTCAAGTCTCTAGCCCTTACGGTTTGGGCTGCACGATGTGTTTTACTGCAGAATAATATTATTTTGTGTGTAGTACAATAAAATGAACAGCGGGGGGCAGCAAACGACCACTTATTGGCTTAATATACCATTATTATCAAATGAACTCTGTAATTTTAACATTTTTTAACTTTTATAGAGGCAAATATTGTCCGATCTGTCTGAAATTTTTCATGCTTGTTTAGAGGCATAGGATACATGTTCTGACTTGTTTTTAAGTAGATCTGAACATTCATTGAATAGAGAGATGGAAAATACAATTTACAGCCAATACAGGCAATTCACCATAGGGAATACATGGTTTTCAAAGCTTTTTAACAGTTTTAGCGCCACCTATGGTCCGATCTCCATGAAACTTTGCATGCTTCTTCAGCATGTTATGTCACATATAAATAACAATATTTGTGACGTTTTGAGTTTTCCTTTAAGATTTATAGGCTATTGAGTGTATTTTGCTACATCCCTCTTCTAAATAATCCTTTTATAGCCATCTAAATGCAAAAGTTCAACTTTTTTTCGATAATTATTAACCTAGAGAGTCCAGAGATTTGTTCTAGACTTGTTTGGTTCCGATCGGGCAAAAAACCAGGGACTAGTTCGCGAAAGTAGGTTTTTAACATAATTGCAAATATTTAATGAACGATTTGATTGACAGCAATGGTTCTAGAGGCAAAGTTGTTCAATATGAAGAGATCTATCAAATGATATGTATATTTTGTGGATGTGTGCAACACCACGTGATTACAGAGCCATAAAACTCATTAGCGCCAACTAGTGGCCGATTTGTTTCAAAATTCTTACAGACCTCTAGGGCCATGAGTCAAACATGCCCATCGAGTTTCGTTCTGATTGGCCTCCATTAACCTTGTCTAATAGGTGCTCAAATTTCATTGGCTGTGGCGGCCATGTTTTTTGAGATACGCCAATATCCTCATAGATATACATGGCACCTTGGACCAAGACACTGCATACCAATTTTCAAGTCAATCGGACTAGCGCTCGGGTGGTTATAGCCATTTTCATGTTTTTTTCGTGTTATAGCACCACCAAGTGTTCAATCATCGCTATTTTTTTATCGAGACCAAAAACTGAGCCCATACACATGTCTACCAAGTTTGGTGAAGATATCTCATTTTGTTCTTGAGTTATAGCTGTTTTAATAAAATAGGCTCCTCCCACAACAGTCGTTTTCCGCCCCTTAGCGACCGTGAATAGAAATTTAAACTTTTTTTCGATTATTATTGATATTCAGACTCCAGAGAACATTTCTGCACTGGTTTGGTTCCGATCAAGCAAGAAACCTAGGACTAGTTTGCAAAAGTAGTTTTTTAACAAAATTCAAAATGGCGGAAAATCTATCATGGCGCAAATGAAATCGGAGATATACGTTTTGTTCGTCATGGACTCACCTTTCCAATGATATAAGACACTTGAGTCTACGACATACGGTTTAGGAGTTATGAGCAGTTTCGCGCAATTGATTGCTATAGCGCCACCTATAGGCCAATCTGGCTCATAATTTGATAACCTCTCCTCTATGTTTGTACTACCTATTGGCCAAGTTTCAAGTCTCTAGCCCTTACGGTTTGGGCTGCACGATGTGTTTTACTGCAGAATAATATTATTTTGTGTGTAGTACAATAAAATGAACAGCGGGGGGCATCAAACGACCACTTATTGGCTTAATATACCATTATTATCAAATGAACTCTGTAATTTTAACCTTTTTTAACTTTTATAGAGGCAAATATTGTCCGATCTGTCTGAAATTTTTCATGCTTGTTTAGAGGCATAGGATACATGTTCTGACTTGTTTTTAAATAGATCTGAACATTCATTGAATAGAGAGATGGAAAATACAATTTACAGCCAATACAGGCAATTCACCATAGGGAATACATGGTTTTCAAAGCTTTTTAACAGTTTTAGCGCCACCTATGGTCCGATCTCCATGAAACTTTGCATGCTTCTTCAGCATGTTATGTCACATATACATAACAATATTCGTGACGTTTTGAGTTTTCCTTTAAGATTTAAAGGCTATTGAGTGTATTTTGCTACGTCCCTCTTCTAAATGACCCTGTTATAGCCATCCAAATGCAAAAGTTCAACTTTTTTTTGATAATTATTACCCTAGAGAGTCCAGAGAATTGTTCTAGACTTGTTTGGTTCCGATCGGGCAAAAAACCAGGGACTAGTTCGCGAAAGTAGGTTTTTAACATAATTGCAAATATTTAATGAACGATTTGATTGACAGCAATGGTTCTAGAGGCAAAGTTGTTCAATATGAAGAGATCTATCAAATGATTTGCATATTTTGTGGATGTGTGCAACACCACGTGATTACAGAGCCATAAAACTCATTAGCGCCAACTAGTGGCCGATTTGTTTCAAAATTCTTACAGACCTCTAGGGCCATGAGTCAAACATGTCCATCGAGTTTCGTTCCGATCGGCCTCCATTAACCTTGTCTAATAGGTGCTCAAATTTAATTGGCTGTGGCGGCCATGTTTTTTTAGATACGCCAATGTCCTCAGAGACATACATGGTACCTTGGACCAAGACACTGCATACCAATTTTCAAGTCAATCGGACTAGCGCTCGGGTGGTTATAGCCATTTTCATGTTTTTTTCGTGTTATAGCGCCACCAAGTGTTCAATCATCGCTATTTTTTTATCGAGACCAAATACTGAGCCCATACACATGTGTACCAAGTTTGGTGAAGATATCTCATTTTCTTCTTGAGTTATAGCTGTTTTAGTAAAATAGGCTCCTCCCACAACATTCGTTTTCCGCCCCTTAGCGACCGTGAATCGAAATTTCAACTTTTTTTCGATAATTATTGATATTCAGCCTCCAGAGAACATTTCTGCACTGGTTTGGTTTCGATCAAGCGAAAAACCTAGGACTAGTTTGCAAAAGTAGTTTTTTGACAAAATTCAAAATGGCGGAAAATCTATCATGGCGCAAATGAAATCGGAGATATACATTTTGTTCGTCATGGACTCACCTTTCCAATGATATAAGACACTTGAGTCTACGACATACGGTTTAGGAGTTATGATCAGTTTCGCGCAATTTATTGCTATAGCGCCACCTATAGGCCAATCTGGCTCATAATTTGATAACCTCTCCTCGATTTTTGTACTACCTATTGGACAAGTTTCAAGTCTCTAGCCCTTACGGTTTGGTCTGCACGATGCGTTTTAGGTCTGAATAATAATAATAATAATAATAATAATAATAATAATAATAAAAATCAGCACAAATACAATAGGTGTTCAGCACTTCGTGCTTGAACCCCTAAAAATCAATACAATTACAATAGGGTTTCAGCACTTCGTGCTTGAACCCCTAAATATAGCTGCAAGCAGCAATTATCGGGGTTCAAGCCAATTAAGGCATTTAAGCACATTTGCATAAAAAGTTATTGTGTTTTATTTAGCCATTAAATGTAACCTTTAAAATCATAGAGAGAAAATGCCCATTTACAGCTAAAATGGGTATTTTACATTTTGAAATATGCTTATTAAATGTTTGGTGGTTTTGTAATTTTAAGGAATATGTAATAGGCACATTTTCCATGTTAACTCATTTAAACATTAATTTTGTTGCAGATATATTTGAAATAAATTATTTTGACAAAATGTGATTGTAAATATTGTAATAGTGACTTTATAATGTCTAAATAGGAATTATAGAACATGATAAGTAAATAGTATGAAAAAAATGACTATTTAAGCCCAGCAGGTGGCAGCAGAGAAGTACTCATTGGCTCATTTTCATTTTAATTGTCTGTTTTTCATTTAATGGGCACATTTTGCAAGTTAATGCCTTCAAATGTGCTAACTCACATGCACATTTAGTTGGAGATAGAGATATTTGAAATTAATGATGGGTAACAAATAGCTTATTCCAGGTTTTCCCCTTTAAATCATATTTTCAGGCATTATTTTAATTGTAATATAATAATTATTGTAAAACATTAATCAAATGAACAAATTAATTGCTAAACATTGACAAAATGTCATTTGCAACATTATTATAATGATTTTATAAAGTTTAAATATGCTTAGTAAGCAAAATGAACCAATGAGTGGTCTTCTGCTGCCATCTGGTGGTAATTTTAGGTAATACGTTTTGAACATAATTGTGAATAAATAAAAAACAATTTGATTGACAGTATTGGTTCTTGAGGCAAAGTTGTTCAGTATGAGGAGATCTATCATAATTTCTGCATATTATGTGGATGTTTTTTTACCCCACCTGATTACAGAGATGGAAAATACCATTTACAGCCAATACAGGCAATTCACCATAGGGAATACATGGTTTTCAAAGCTTTTTAACAGTTATAGCGCCACCTATGATCCGATCTCCATGAAACTTTGCATGCTTCTTCAGCATGTTATGTCACATATACATAACAATTTTCGTGAAGTTTTGAGTTTTCCTTTAGGATTTATAGGCTGTTGAGTGTATTTTGCTACGCCCCTCTTCTAAATGACCCTGTTATAGCCATCCAAATGCAAAAGTTCAACTTTTTTTCAATGATTATTGATCTAGAGAGTCCAGAGAATTGTCCTAGACTGGTTTGGTTCCGATCAATGAAAAGTCCAGGGACTAGTTCGCAAAAGTAGGTTTTAAACATAATTACAAATATTTAATGAAAGATTTGATTGACAGCAATAGTTCAAGAGGCAAAGTTGTTGAGTATGAGGAGATCTATCAAATGATATGCATATTTTGGGGATGTGTGCAACACCACGTGATCACAGAGCCATAAAACTCGTTAGCGCCAACTAGTGGCCGATTTCTTTCAAAATTCTTACAGACCTCCAGGGCCATGAGTCGAACATGCCCATCGAGTTTCGTTCCGATCGACCTTCGTTAACCTTGTCTAATAGGTGCTCAAATTTAATTGGCTGTGGCGGCCATGTTTTTTGAGATACGCCAATGTCCTCATAGACATACTTGGCACCTTGGACCAAGACACTGCATACCAATTTTCAAGTCAATCGGACTAGCGGTCGGGTGGTTATAGCCCTTTTCATGTTTTTTTCATATTATAGCGCCACCAAGTGTTCAATCATCGCATTTTTTTTATTGTGACCTAAGATTGAGCCCTTACACATGTGTACCAAGTTTGGTGAAGATATCTCATTGTAATCTTGAGTTATAACCTTTTTAGTAAAATAGGCTCCGCCCTGAACGTCTATTATTACGCCCCTTAATAACCGTGAATCGAAATTATTACTTTTTTTCAATGATTATTGATATTCAGACTCCAGAGAACATTTCTGTACTGGTTTGGTTCCGATCGGACTAAAATCCAGGGACTAGTTCGCAAAAGTAGTTTTTTGACAAAATTCAAAATGGCGGAAAATCTATTATGGCGGAAATGAAATCGGAGATATACGTTTTGTTCGTCAGGGACTCACCTTTCCAATGATATAAGACACTTGAGTCTACGACATACGGTCTAGGAGTTATGAGCAGTTTCGCGCAATTGATTGCTATAGCGCCACCTATAGGCCAATGTGGCTCATAATTTGATAACCTTTCCTCGATTTTTGTACTACCTATTGGCCAAGTTTCAAGTCTCTAGCCCTTACAGTTTGGTCTGCACGATGCGTTTTACGGCTGAATAATAATAATAATAATAATAATAATAATAATAACAAGCAGCATTTAGCGGGGTTCAAGCCTTTAAGGCCTTTAAGCACACAAGCATCAAAATACATTAAGTTTTATTTAGCAAGATTTTAAACACTGAAATAATTTAATTGGCTGTGGCGGCAATGTTTTTTGAGATAGGCCAATGTCCTCATAGACATACATGGGACCTTGGGCCAAGACACTGCATACCAATTTTCAAGTCAATCGGACTAGCGGTCGGGTAGTTATAGCCGTTTTCATGTTTTTTTTGTGTTATAGCGCCACCAAGTGTTCAATCGTCGCGATTTTTTTTTCGTGACCAAAGACTCAGACCATACACATGTGTACCAAGTTTGGTGAAGACATCTCATTTCTTTCTTGAGTTATAGCCATTTTAGTAAAATAGGCTCCTCCCACAACAGTTGTTTTCCGCCCCTTAGCGACCGTGAATAGAAATTTAAACTTTTTTTCGATTATTATTGATATTCAGACTCCAGAGAACATTTCTGCACTGGTTTGGTTCCGATCAAGCAAGAAACCTAGGACTAGTTTGCAAAAGTAGTTTTTTAACAAAATTCAAAATGGCGGAAAATCTATCATGGCGCAAATGAAATCGGAGATATACGTTTTGTTCGTCATGACTCACCTTTCCAATGATATAAGACACTTGAGTCTACGACATACGGTTTAGGAGTTATGAGCAGTTTCGCGCAATTGATTGCTATAGCGCCACCTATAGGCCAATCTGGCTCATAATTTGATAACCTCTCCTCTCTGTTTGTACTACCTATTGGCCAAGTTTCAAGTCTCTAGCCCTTACGGTTTGGGCTGCACGATGTGTTTTACTGCAGAATAATATTATTTTGTGTGTAGTACAATAAAATGAACAGCGGGGGGCAGCAAACAACCACTTATTTGCTTAATATACCAGAACTCTGTAATTTTAACATTTTTTAACTTTTATAGAGGCAAATATTGTCCGATCTGTCTGAAATTTTTCATGCTTGTTTAGAGGCATAGGATACATGTTCTGACTTGTTTTTAAGTAGATCTGAACATTCATTGAATAGAGAGATGGAAAATACCATTTACAGCCAATACAGGCAATTCACCATAGGGAATACATGGTTTTCAAAGCTTTTTAACAGTTTTAGCGCCACCTATGGTCCGATCTCCATGAAACTTTGCATGCTTCTTCAGCATGTTATGTCACATATACATAACAATATTTGTGACGTTTTGAGTTTTCCTTTAAGATTTATAGGCTATTGAGTGTATTTTGCTACATCCCTCTTCTAAATAATCCTTTTATAGCCATCTAAATGCAAAAGTTCAACTTTTTTTCGATAATTATTAACCTAGAGAGTCCAGAGATTTGTTCTAGACTTGTTTGGTTCCGATCGGGCAAAAAACCAGGGACTAGTTCGCGAAAGTAGGTTTTTAACATAATTGCAAATATTTAATGAACGATTTGATTGACAGCAATGGTTCTAGAGGCAAAGTTGTTCAATATGAAGAGATCTATCAAATGATATGTATATTTTGTGGATGTGTGCAACACCACGTGATTACAGAGCCATAAAACTCATTAGCGCCAACTAGTGGCCGATTTGTTTCAAAATTCTTACAGACCTCTAGGGCCATGAGTCAAACATACCCATCGAGTTTCGTTCCGATTGGCCTCCGTTAACCTTGTCTAATAGGTGCTCAAATTTAATTGGCTGTGGCGGCCATGTTTTTTGAGATACGCCAATATCCTCATAGATATAGATGGCACCTTGGACCAAGACACTGCATACCAATTTTCAAGTCAATCGGACTAGCGCTCGGGTGGTTATAGCCATTTTCATGTTTTTTTGGTGTTATAGCGCCACCAAGTGATCAATCATCGCTATTTTTTTATCGAGACCAAAAACTGAGCCCATACACATGTCTACCAAGTTTGGTGAAGATATCTCATTTTGTTCTTGAGTTATAGCTGTTTTAGTAAAATAGGCTCCTCCCACAACAGTCGTTTTCCGCCCCTTAGCGACCGTGAATCGAAATTTCAACTTTTTTTCGATAATTATTGATATTCAGACTCCAGAGAACATTTCTGCACTGGTTTGGTTCCGATCAAGCGAAAAACCTAGGACTAGTTCGCAAAAGTAGTTTTTTGACAAAATTCAAAATGGCGGAAAATCTATCATGGCGCAAATGAAATCGGAGATATACGTTATGTTCGTCATGGACTCACCTTTCCAATGATATAAGCCACTTGAGTCTACGACATACGGTTTAGGAGTTATGAGCAGTTTCGCGCAATTGATTGCTATAGCGCCACCTATAGGCCAATCTGGCTCATAATTTGATAACCTCTCCTCGATTTTTGTACTACCTATTGGCCAAGTTTCAAGTCTCTAGCCCTTACGGTTTGGGCTGCACGATGCGTTTTAGGTCTGAATAATAATAATAATAATAATAATAATAATAATAATAATAATAATAAAAATCAGCACAAATACAATAGGTGTTCAGCACTTCGTGCTTGAACCCCTAATAATAATAATAAAAATCAGTACAATTACAATAGGGTTTCAGCACTTCGTGCTTGAACCCCTAATAATAATAATAATAATAATAAAAATCAGTACAATTACAATAGGGTTTCAGCACTTCGTGCTTGAACCCCTAATAATAATAATAATAAATATAGCTGCAAGCAGCAATTATCGGGGTTCAAGCCACTTAAGGCATTTAAGCACATTTGCATAAAAAGTTATTATGTTTTATTTAGCCATCAAATGTAACCTTTAAAATCATAGAGAGAAAATGCCATTTACAGCTAATACCGGTATTTTACCTTTTCAAATATGCTTATTAAATGTTTAACAGTTATAGTCCCACTTGTGGTTTGATCTCTATTTTAAATAATTATTTTGAATAAATGATAAAATGTAAGCAGATATGTGTAGCATGAATTACCATGATATATCACTTTCTAGTATGATTAACCATAGTTAATTATGATTATAGCATCATTTACCATATTTTACCATGATTTACCATAGATTACCATGATTTACTATTATTAGTATTAGCATGATTTAACAACATTGCTAGCATTGATGTGATATGTCAGTACAAATGAAGTGGTAAACCTTAACAAAATGTGATTTTATACAATTCATATATTCAACTTTATTAGTGAGCAGAATGGGCCAATGAGTGGTCCTCTGCTGGTGGTTTTGTGGCAATTGTAGGGAACATGTAATAAACACATTTTCCATGTTAACTCATTTAAACTTTATTTTTGTTGCAGATATATTTGAAATAAATTATTTTGACTAAATGTGATTGTAAATATTGTAATAGTGACTTTATAATGTCTAAATAGGAATAATAGTACATGATAAGTAAATAGTATGACAAAATGACTATTTAAGCCCAGCAGGTGGCAGCAGAGAACCACTCATTGGCTCATTTTCATTTTGTCTGTTTTTCATTTAATGGGCACATTTTCCAAGTTAATGTCTTCAAACGTGCTTAACTCAAATGCACATTTTGTTGGAGATATAGATATTTGAAATTAATGATGGGTAACAAATAGCTTATTCCAGGTTTTCCCCTTTAAAACATATTTTCAGGCATTATTTTAATTGTAATATAATAATTATTGTAAAACATTAATCAAATGAACAAATTAATTGCTAAACATTGACAAAATGTCATTTGCAACATTATTATAATGATTTTATAAAGTTTAAATATGCTTAGTAAGCAGAATGAACCAATGAGTGGTCTTCTGCTGCCATCTGGTGGTAATTTTAGGTAATACGTTTTGAACATAATTGTGAATAAATAAATAACAATTTGATTGACAGTATTGGTTCTTGAGGCAAAGTTGTTCAGTATGAGGAGATCTATCATAATTTCTGCATATTATGTGGATGTTTTTTTACCCCACCTGATTACAGAGATGGAAAATACCATTTACAGCCAATACAGGCAATTCACCATAGGGAATACATGGTTTTCAAAGCTTTTTAACAGTTATAGCGCCACCTATGATCCGATCTCCATGAAACTTTGCATGCTTCTTCAGCATGTTATGTCACATATACATAACAATTTTCGTGAAGTTTTGAGTTTTCCTTTAGGATTTATAGGCTTTTGAGTGTATTTTGCCACGCCCCTCTTCTAAATGACCCTGTTTTAGCCATCCAAATGCAAAAGTTCAACTTTTTTTCAATAATTATTGATCTAGAGAGTCCAGAGAATTTTCCTAGACTGGTTTGGTTCCGATCAATGAAAAATCCAGGGACTAGTTCGCAAAAGTAGGTTTTAAACATAATCACAAATATTTAATGAACGATTTGATTGACAGCAATAGTTCAAGAGGCAAAGTTGTTCAGTATGAGGAGATCTATCAAATGATATGCACATTTTGGGGATGTGTGCAACACCACGTGATCACAGAGCCATAAAACTCGTTAGCGCCAACTAGTGGCCGATTTCTTTCAAACATACCCATCGAGTTTCGTTCTGATCAATCGAGATCAGAGAACATTTCTGTACTGGTTTGGTTCCGATCGGGCTAAAATCCAGGGACTAGTTTGCAAAAGTAGTTTTTTAACAAAATTCAAAATGGCGGAAAATCTATCATGGCGGAAATGAAATCGGAGATATACGTTTTGTTCGTCATGGACTCACCTTTCCAATGATATAAGACACTTGAGTCTACGACATACGGTCTAGGAGTTATGAGCAGTTTCGCGCAATTGATTGCTATAGCGCCACCTATAGGCCAATGTGGCTCATAATTTGATAACCTCTCCTCGATTTTTGTACTACCTATTGGCCAAGTTTCAAGTCTCTAGCCCTTACAGTTTGGTCTGCACGATGCGTTTTACGGCTGAATAATAATAATAATAATAATAATAATAATAATAAAAATCAGCACAAATACAATAGGGTTTCAGCACTTCGTGCTTGAACCCCTAAAAATCAGCACAAATACAATAGGGTTTCAGCACTTCGTGCTTGAACCCCTAATAATAATAATAATAATAATAATAATAATAAAAATCAGCACAAATACAATAGGTGTTCAGCACTTCGTGCTTGAACCCCTAAATATCTCAAACACTATTTATTATAAAGTTTTAGATTTTTTTGTTAGAAATATAGATTTTTCCTAACATTTCCTATGGTGGTCATTTTTGACCGAAGAGAACAACTGGGAGTATTTTTTTACGACCCCTTAGAAGCTCGAATCATGCCCTCAATTTGTTGTGTGTTCACAGTCCTAATGCTAGAAAAGTCACCAAGGTTCATATCATTCTCATGAAGCTGTGATTTAAAAAAATTCAAAATGTGGTTCATAGGTTCAGTTTTTCATAGGTGTGTGTGTGTGTGTGTGTGTGTGTGTGTGTGACAGCAGGAGTGAGGACGTGTGAGTGTGACAGCAGGAGTGAGGACGTGTGTGAGTGTGACAGCAGGAGTGAGGACGTGTGTGAGTGTGACAGCAGGAGTGAGGACGTGTGTGAGTGTGACAGCAGGAGTGAGGACGTGTGTGTGTGTGACAGCAGGAGTGAGGACGTGTGTGTGTGTGACAGCAGGAGTGAGGACGTGTGTGAGTGTGACAGCAGGAGTGAGGACGTGTGTGAGTGTGACAGCAGGAGTGAGGACGTGTGTGTGTGTGACAGCAGGAGTGAGGACGTGTGTGTGTGTGACAGCAGGAGTGAGGACGTGTGAGTGTGACAGCAGGAGTGAGGACGTGTGTGAGTGTGACAGCAGGAGTGAGGACGTGTGTGAGTGTGACAGCAGGAGTGAGGACGTGTGTGAGTGTGACAGCAGGAGTGAGGACGTGTGTGTGTGTGACAGCAGGAGTGAGGACGTGTGTGTGTGTGACAGCAGGAGTGAGGACGTGTGTGAGTGTGACAGCAGGAGTGAGGACGTGTGTGAGTGTGACAGCAGGAGTGAGGACGTGTGTGAGTGTGACAGCAGGAGTGAGGACGTGTGTGTGTGTGACAGCAGGAGTGAGGACGTGTGTGAGTGTGACAGCAGGAGTGAGGACGTGTGTGTGTGTGACAGCAGGAGTGAGGACGTGTGTGAGTGTGACAGCAGGAGTGAGGACGTGTGTGAGTGTGACAGCAGGAGTGAGGACGTGTGTGAGTGTGACAGCAGGAGTGAGGATGTGTGTGAGTGTGACAGCAGGAGTGAGGACGTGTGTGTGTGTGACAGCAGGAGTGAGGACGTGTGTGTGTGACAGCAGGAGTGAGGACGTGTGTGTGACAGCAGGAGTGAGGACGTGTGTGTGTGTGACAGCAGGAGTGAGGACGTGTGTGAGTGTGACAGCAGGAGTGAGGACGTGTGTGTGTGTGACAGCAGGAGTGAGGACGTGTGTGAGTGTGACAGCAGGAGTGAGGATGTGTGTGAGTGTGACAGCAGGAGTGAGGACGTGTGTGAGTGTGACAGCAGGAGTGAGGACGTGTGTGTGTGTGACAGCAGGAGTGAGGATGTGTGTGAGTGTGACAGCAGGAGTGAGGACGTGTGTGTGTGTGACAGCAGGAGTGAGGACGTGTGTGAGTGTGACAGCAGGAGTGAGGACGTGTGTGAGTGTGACAGCAGGAGTGAGGACGTGTGTGAGTGTGACAGCAGGAGTGAGGACGTGTGTGAGTGTGACAGCAGGAGTGAGGACGTGTGTGTGTGTGTGTGACAGCAGGAGTGAGGATGTGTGTGAGTGTGACAGCAGGAGTGAGGACGTGTGTGAGTGTGACAGCAGGAGTGAGGACGTGTGTGTGTGTGACAGCAGGAGTGAGGACGTGTGAGTGTGACAGCAGGAGTGAGGACGTGTGTGAGTGTGACAGCAGGAGTGAGGACGTGTGTGAGTGTGACAGCAGGAGTGAGGACGTGTGTGAGTGTGACAGCAGGAGTGAGGACGTGTGTGTGTGTGACAGCAGGAGTGAGGACGTGTGTGTGTGACCGGAGGAGTGAGGACGTGTGTGTGTGACCGGAGGAGTGAGGACGTGTATGTGTGACCGGAGGAGTGAGGACGTGTGTGTGTGACAGCAGGAGTGAGGACGTGTGTGTGTGTGACAGCAGGAGTGAGGACGTGTGTGTGTGTGACAGCAGGACTGAGGATGTGTGTGTGTGTGTGACAGCAGGAGTGAGGATGTGTGTGTGTGTGACAGCAGGAGTGAGGATGTGTGTGTGTGTGTGTGACAGCAGGAGTGAGGACGTGTGTGTGTGACAGCAGGAGTGAGGACGTGTGTGTGTGACCGGAGGAGTGAGGACGTGTGTGTGTGACCGGAGGAGTGAGGACGTGTGTGTGTGACAGCAGGAGTGAGGACGTGTGTGTGTGTGACAGCAGGAGTGAGGCCGTGTGAGTGTGTGTGTGACAGCAGGAGTGAGGACGTGTGTGTGTGTGTGTGTGTGACAGCAGGAGTGAGGACGTGTGTGTGTGTGACAGCAGGAGTGAGGACGTGTGTGTGTGACAGCAGGAGTGAGGACGTGTGTGTGTGACAGCAGGAGTGAGGACGTGTGTGTGTGACAGCAGGAGTGAGGACGTGTGTGAGTGTGACCGGAGGAGTGAGGACGTGTGTGTGTGTGTGTGACAGCAGGAGTGAGGACGTGTGTGAGTGTGACAGCAGGAGTGAGGACGTGTGTGAGTGTGACAGCAGGAGTGAGGACGTGTGTGTGTGTGTGTGTGTGACAGCAGGAGTGAGGACGTGTGTGTGTGTGACAGCAGGAGTGAGGACGTGTGTGAGTGTGACAGCAGGAGTGAGGACGTGTGTGAGTGTGACAGCAGGAGTGAGGACGTGTGTGTGTGTGACAGCAGGAGTGAGGACGTGTGAGTGTGACAGCAGGAGTGAGGACGTGTGTGAGTGTGACAGCAGGAGTGAGGACGTGTGTGAGTGTGACAGCAGGAGTGAGGACGTGTGTGTGTGTGTGTGTGTGTGTGTGTGTGTGTGTGTGACAGCAGGAGTGAGGACGTGTGTGTGTGTGTGTGACAGCAGGAGTGAGGACGTGTGTGTGTGTGTGTGTGTGACAGCAGGAGTGAGGACGTGTGTGTGTGTGACAGCAGGAGTGAGGACGTGTGTGAGTGTGACAGCAGGAGTGAGGACGTGTGTGAGTGTGACAGCAGGAGTGAGGACGTGTGTGAGTGTGACAGCAGGAGTGAGGACGTGTGTGTGTGTGACAGCAGGAGTGAGGATGTGTGTGTGTGTGTGTGACAGCAGGAGTGAGGATGTGTGTGAGTGTGACAGCAGGAGTGAGGACGTGTGTGAGTGTGACAGCAGGAGTGAGGACGTGTGTGTGTGTGACAGCAGGAGTGAGGATGTGTGTGAGTGTGACAGCAGGAGTGAGGACGTGTGTGAGTGTGACAGCAGGAGTGAGGACGTGTGTGTGTGTGACAGCAGGAGTGAGGATGTGTGTGAGTGTGACAGCAGGAGTGAGGACGTGTGTGAGTGTGACAGCAGGAGTGAGGACGTGTGTGTGTGTGACAGCAGGAGTGAGGACGTGTGTGAGTGTGACAGCAGGAGTGAGGACGTGTGTGAGTGTGACCGGAGGAGTGAGGACGTGTGTGTGTGTGTGACAGCAGGAGTGAGGACGTGTGTGAGTGTGACAGCAGGAGTGAGGACGTGTGTGAGTGTGACAGCAGGAGTGAGGACGTGTGTGTGTGTGTGTGTGTGTGTGTGTGACAGCAGGAGTGAGGACGTGTGTGTGTGTGACAGCAGGAGTGAGGACGTGTGTGTGTGTGACAGCAGGAGTGAGGACGTGTGTGTGTGTGACAGCAGGAGTGAGGACGTGTGTGAGTGTGACAGCAGGAGTGAGGACGTGTGAGTGTGACAGCAGGAGTGAGGACGTGTGTGAGTGTGACAGCAGGAGTGAGGACGTGTGTGAGTGTGACAGCAGGAGTGAGGACGTGTGTGAGTGTGACAGCAGGAGTGAGGACGTGTGTGAGTGTGACAGCAGGAGTGAGGACGTGTGTGAGTGTGACAGCAGGAGTGAGGACGTGTGTGAGTGTGACAGCAGGAGTGAGGACGTGTGTGTGTGTGTGTGTGTGTGTGTGTGTGTGACAGCAGGAGTGAGGACGTGTGTGTGTGTGACAGCAGGAGTGAGGACGTGTGTGTGTGTGTGTGTGTGACAGCAGGAGTGAGGACGTGTGTGTGTGTGACAGCAGGAGTGAGGACGTGTGTGAGTGTGACAGCAGGAGTGAGGACGTGTGTGAGTGTGACAGCAGGAGTGAGGACGTGTGTGAGTGTGACAGCAGGAGTGAGGACGTGTGTGTGTGTGACAGCAGGAGTGAGGATGTGTGTGTGTGTGTGTGACAGCAGGAGTGAGGATGTGTGTGAGTGTGACAGCAGGAGTGAGGACGTGTGTGAGTGTGACAGCAGGAGTGAGGACGTGTGTGTGTGTGACAGCAGGAGTGAGGATGTGTGTGAGTGTGACAGCAGGAGTGAGGACGTGTGTGAGTGTGACAGCAGGAGTGAGGACGTGTGTGTGTGTGACAGCAGGAGTGAGGATGTGTGTGAGTTTGACAGCAGGAGTGAGGACGTGTGTGAGTGTGACCGGAGGAGTGAGGACGTGTGTGTGTGTGTGACAGCAGGAGTGAGGACGTGTGTGAGTGTGACAGCAGGAGTGAGGACGTGTGTGTGTGTGTGTGTGTGTGTGTGTGTGTGTGTGTGTGTGTGTGTGTGTGTGTGTGTGTGTGTGACAGCAGGAGTGAGGACGTGTGTGTGTGTGACAGCAGGAGTGAGGACGTGTGTGTGTGTGACAGCAGGAGTGAGGACGTGTGTGTGTGTGACAGCAGGAGTGAGGACGTGTGTGAGTGTGACAGCAGGAGTGAGGACGTGTGAGTGTGACAGCAGGAGTGAGGACGTGTGTGAGTGTGACAGCAGGAGTGAGGACGTGTGTGAGTGTGACAGCGGGAGTGAGGACGTGTGTGTGTGTGACAGCAGGAGTGAGGACGTGTGAGTGTGACAGCAGGAGTGAGGACGTGTGTGAGTGTGACAGCAGGAGTGAGGACGTGTGTGAGTGTGACAGCAGGAGTGAGGACGTGTGTGTGTGTGACAGCAGGAGTGAGGACGTGTGTGAGTGTGACAGCAGGAGTGAGGACGTGTGTGAGTGTGACAGCAGGAGTGAGGACGTGTGTGAGTGTGACAGCAGGAGTGAGGACGTGTGTGAGTGACAGCAGGAGTGAGGACGTGTGTGAGTGTGACAGCAGGAGTGAGGACGTGTGTGTGTGTGACAGCAGGAGTGAGGATGTGTGTGTGTGTGACAGCAGGAGTGAGGACGTGTGTGAGTGTGACAGCAGGAGTGAGGACGTGTGTGAGTGACAGCAGGAGTGAGGATGTGTGTGAGTGTGACAGCAGGAGTGAGGACGTGTGTGTGTGTGACAGCAGGAGTGAGGATGTGTGTGTGTGTGACAGCAGGAGTGAGGATGTGTGTGAGTGACAGCAGGAGTGAGGACGTGTGTGAGTGTGACAGCAGGAGTGAGGACGTGTGTGTGTGTGACAGCAGGAGTGAGGATGTGTGTGAGTGACAGCAGGAGTGAGGACGTGTGTGAGTGTGACAGCAGGAGTGAGGACGTGTGTGTGTGTGACAGCAGGAGTGAGGACGTGTGTGAGTGTGACAGCAGGAGTGAGGACGTGTGTGAGTGTGACAGCAGGAGTGAGGACGTGTGTGAGTGTGACAGCAGGAGTGAGGACGTGTGTGTGTGTGTGTGTGTGTGTGTGTGTGTGTGTGTGTGTGACAGCAGGAGTGAGGACGTGTGTGTGTGTGTGTGACAGCAGGAGTGAGGACGTGTGTGAGTGTGACAGCAGGAGTGAGGACGTGTGTGAGTGTGACAGCAGGAGTGAGGACGTGTGTGTGTGTGACAGCAGGAGTGAGGACGTGTGAGTGTGACAGCAGGAGTGAGGACGTGTGTGAGTGTGACAGCAGGAGTGAGGACGTGTGTGAGTGTGACAGCAGGAGTGAGGACGTGTGTGTGTGTGTGTGTGTGTGTGTGTGTGTGTGTGTGACAGCAGGAGTGAGGACGTGTGTGTGTGTGTGTGTGACAGCAGGAGTGAGGACGTGTGTGTGTGTGTGTGTGTGACAGCAGGAGTGAGGACGTGTGTGTGTGTGACAGCAGGAGTGAGGACGTGTGTGAGTGTGACAGCAGGAGTGAGGACGTGTGTGAGTGTGACAGCAGGAGTGAGGACGTGTGTGAGTGTGACAGCAGGAGTGAGGACGTGTGTGTGTGTGACAGCAGGAGTGAGGATGTGTGTGTGTGTGTGTGACAGCAGGAGTGAGGATGTGTGTGAGTGTGACAGCAGGAGTGAGGACGTGTGTGAGTGTGACAGCAGGAGTGAGGACGTGTGTGTGTGTGACAGCAGGAGTGAGGATGTGTGTGAGTGTGACAGCAGGAGTGAGGACGTGTGTGAGTGTGACAGCAGGAGTGAGGACGTGTGTGTGTGTGACAGCAGGAGTGAGGATGTGTGTGAGTGTGACAGCAGGAGTGAGGACGTGTGTGAGTGTGACAGCAGGAGTGAGGACGTGTGTGTGTGTGACAGCAGGAGTGAGGACGTGTGTGAGTGTGACAGCAGGAGTGAGGACGTGTGTGAGTGTGACCGGAGGAGTGAGGACGTGTGTGTGTGTGTGACAGCAGGAGTGAGGACGTGTGTGAGTGTGACAGCAGGAGTGAGGACGTGTGTGAGTGTGACAGCAGGAGTGAGGACGTGTGTGTGTGTGTGTGTGTGTGTGTGTGTGTGACAGCAGGAGTGAGGACGTGTGTGTGTGTGACAGCAGGAGTGAGGACGTGTGTGTGTGTGACAGCAGGAGTGAGGACGTGTGTGTGTGTGACAGCAGGAGTGAGGACGTGTGTGAGTGTGACAGCAGGAGTGAGGACGTGTGAGTGTGACAGCAGGAGTGAGGACGTGTGTGAGTGTGACAGCAGGAGTGAGGACGTGTGTGAGTGTGACAGCAGGAGTGAGGACGTGTGTGAGTGTGACAGCAGGAGTGAGGACGTGTGTGAGTGTGACAGCAGGAGTGAGGACGTGTGTGAGTGTGACAGCAGGAGTGAGGACGTGTGTGAGTGTGACAGCAGGAGTGAGGACGTGTGTGTGTGTGTGTGTGTGTGTGTGTGTGTGTGTGTGTGACAGCAGGAGTGAGGACGTGTGTGTGTGTGACAGCAGGAGTGAGGACGTGTGTGTGTGTGTGTGTGTGACAGCAGGAGTGAGGACGTGTGTGTGTGTGACAGCAGGAGTGAGGACGTGTGTGAGTGTGACAGCAGGAGTGAGGACGTGTGTGAGTGTGACAGCAGGAGTGAGGACGTGTGTGAGTGTGACAGCAGGAGTGAGGACGTGTGTGTGTGTGACAGCAGGAGTGAGGATGTGTGTGTGTGTGTGTGACAGCAGGAGTGAGGATGTGTGTGAGTGTGACAGCAGGAGTGAGGACGTGTGTGAGTGTGACAGCAGGAGTGAGGACGTAAGTGTGTGTGACAGCAGGAGTGAGGATGTGTGTGAGTGTGACAGCAGGAGTGAGGACGTGTGTGAGTGTGACAGCAGGAGTGAGGACGTGTGTGTGTGTGACAGCAGGAGTGAGGATGTGTGTGAGTGTGACAGCAGGAGTGAGGACGTGTGTGAGTGTGACCGGAGGAGTGAGGACGTGTGTGTGTGTGTGACAGCAGGAGTGAGGACGTGTGTGAGTGTGACAGCAGGAGTGAGGACGTGTGTGTGTGTGTGTGTGTGTGTGTGTGTGTGTGTGTGTGTGTGACAGCAGGAGTGAGGACGTGTGTGTGTGTGACAGCAGGAGTGAGGACGTGTGTGTGTGTGACAGCAGGAGTGAGGACGTGTGTGTGTGTGACAGCAGGAGTGAGGACGTGTGTGAGTGTGACAGCAGGAGTGAGGACGTGTGAGTGTGACAGCAGGAGTGAGGACGTGTGTGAGTGTGACAGCAGGAGTGAGGACGTGTGTGAGTGTGACAGCGGGAGTGAGGACGTGTGTGTGTGTGACAGCAGGAGTGAGGACGTGTGAGTGTGACAGCAGGAGTGAGGACGTGTGTGAGTGTGACAGCAGGAGTGAGGACGTGTGTGAGTGTGACAGCAGGAGTGAGGACGTGTGTGTGTGTGACAGCAGGAGTGAGGACGTGTGTGAGTGTGACAGCAGGAGTGAGGACGTGTGTGAGTGTGACAGCAGGAGTGAGGACGTGTGTGAGTGTGACAGCAGGAGTGAGGACGTGTGTGAGTGACAGCAGGAGTGAGGACGTGTGTGAGTGTGACAGCAGGAGTGAGGACGTGTGTGTGTGTGACAGCAGGAGTGAGGATGTGTGTGTGTGTGACAGCAGGAGTGAGGACGTGTGTGAGTGTGACAGCAGGAGTGAGGACGTGTGTGAGTGACAGCAGGAGTGAGGACGTGTGTGAGTGTGACAGCAGGAGTGAGGACGTGTGTGTGTGTGACAGCAGGAGTGAGGATGTGTGTGTGTGTGACAGCAGGAGTGAGGATGTGTGTGAGTGACAGCAGGAGTGAGGACGTGTGTGAGTGTGACAGCAGGAGTGAGGACGTGTGTGTGTGTGACAGCAGGAGTGAGGATGTGTGTGAGTGACAGCAGGAGTGAGGACGTGTGTGAGTGTGACAGCAGGAGTGAGGACGTGTGTGTGTGTGACAGCAGGAGTGAGGACGTGTGTGAGTGTGACAGCAGGAGTGAGGACGTGTGTGAGTGACAGCAGGAGTGAGGACGTGTGTGAGTGTGACAGCAGGAGTGAGGACGTGTGTGTGTGTGACAGCAGGAGTGAGGATGTGTGTGTGTGTGACAGCAGGAGTGAGGATGTGTGTGTGTGTGACAGCAGGAGTGAGGATGTGTGTGAGTGTGACAGCAGGAGTGAGGACGTGTGTGAGTGTGACAGCAGGAGTGAGGACGTGTGTGTGTGTGACAGCAGGAGTGAGGATGTGTGTGAGTGTGACAGCAGGAGTGATGACGTGTGTGAGTGTGACAGCAGGAGTGAGGACGTGTGTGTGTGTGACAGCAGGAGTGAGGACGTGTGTGAGTGTGACAGCAGGAGTGAGGATGTGTGTGTGTGTGACAGCAGGAGTGAGGACGTGTGTGTGTGACAGCAGGAGTGAGGACGTGTGTGAGTGTGACAGCAGGAGTGAGGACGTGTGTGTGTGTGACAGCAGGAGTGAGGACGTGTGTGTGTGACAGCAGGAGTGAGGACGTGTGTGTGTGTGACAGCAGGAGTGAGGACGTGTGTGAGTGTGACAGCAGGAGTGAGGACGTGTGTGAGTGACAGCAGGAGTGAGGATGTGTGTGTGTGTGACAGCAGGAGTGAGGACGTGTGTGTGTGACAGCAGGAGTGAGGACGTGTGTGTGTGTGTGACAGCAGGAGTGAGGACGTGTGTGTGTGACCGGAGGAGTGAGGACGTGTGTGTGTGACCGGAGGAGTGAGGACGTGTATGTGTGACCGGAGGAGTGAGGACGTGTGTGTGTGACAGCAGGACTGAGGACGTGTGTGTGTGACAGCAGGAGTGAGGACGTGTGTGTGTGTGACAGCAGGACTGAGGATGTGTGTGTGTGACAGCAGGAGTGAGGATGTGTGTGTGTGTGTGACAGCAGGAGTGAGGACGTGTGTGTGTGTGACAGCAGGACTGAGGATGTGTGTGTGTGACAGCAGGAGTGAGGATGTGTGTGTGTGTGTGACAGCAGGACTGAGGACGTATGTGTGTGTGACAGCAGGAGTGAGGATGTGTGTGTGTGTGTGACAGCAGGAGTGAGGACGTGTGTGTGTGACAGCAGGAGTGAGGACGTGTGTGTGTGACCGGAGGAGTGAGGACGTGTGTGTGTGACCGGAGGAGTGAGGACGTGTGTGTGTGACAGCAGGAGTGAGGCCGTGTGAGTGTGTGTGTGACAGCAGGAGTGAGGATGTGTGTGTGACAGCAGGAGTGAGGACGTGTGTGTGGGTGTGTGTGTGACAGCAGGAGTGAGGCCGTGTGAGTGTGTGTGTGACAGCAGGAGTGAGGATGTGTGTGTGTGTGTGTGTGACAGCAGGAGTGAGGACGTGTGTGTGTGTGACAGCAGGAGTGAGGACGTGTGTGTGTGACAGCAGGAGTGAGGACGTGTGTGTGTGACAGCAGGAGTGAGGACGTGTGTGAGTGTGACAGCAGGAGTGAGGACGTGTGTGAGTGTGACAGCAGGAGTGAGGACGTGTGTGTGTGTGACAGCAGGAGTGAGGACGTGTGTGTGTGTGACAGCAGGAGTGAGGACGTGTGTGTGTGACCGGAGGAGTGAGGACGTGTGTGTGTGACCGGAGGAGTGAGGACGTGTGTGTGTGACAGCAGGAGTGAGGACGTGTGTGTGTGTGACAGCAGGAGTGAGGACGTGTGTGTGTGTGACAGCAGGAGTGAGGACGTGTGTGTGTGTGACAGCAGGAGTGAGGACGTGTGTGTGTGTGACAGCAGGAGTGAGGACGTGTGTGAGTGTGACAGCAGGAGTGAGGACGTGTGTGAGTGTGACAGCAGGAGTGAGGACGTGTGTGTGTGTGACAGCAGGAGTGAGGACGTGTGTGTGTGACAGCAGGAGTGAGGACGTGTGTGTGTGACAGCAGGAGTGAGGACGTGTGTGAGTGTGACAGCAGGAGTGAGGACGTGTGTGAGTGTGACCGGAGGAGTGAGGACGTGTGTGAGTGTGACAGCAGGAGTGAGGACGTGTGTGAGTGTGACCGGAGGAGTGAGGACGTGTGTGTGGGTGTGTGTGTGACAGCAGGAGTGAGGACGTGTGTGTGGGTGTGTGTGTGACAGCAGGAGTGAGGATGTGTGTGTGTGTGACAGCAGGAGTGAGGACGTGTGTGTGTGTGACAGCAGGAGTGAGGACGTGTGTGTGTGTGTGACAGCAGGAGTGAGGACGTGTGTGTGTGACAGCAGGAGTGAGGACGTGTGTGTGTGTGTGTGTGTGTGTGACAGCAGGAGTGAGGACGTGTGTGTGTGTGACAGCAGGAGTGAGGACGTGTGTGTGTGTGTGTGTGACAGCAGGAGTGAGGACGTGTGTGTGTGTGACAGCAGGAGTGAGGACGTGTGTGTGTGTGACAGCAGGAGTGAGGACGTGTGTGAGTGTGACAGCAGGAGTGAGGACGTGTGTGAGTGTGACAGCAGGAGTGAGGACGTGTGTGTGTGTGACAGCAGGAGTGAGGACGTGTGTGTGTGTGACAGCAGGAGTGAGGACGTGTGTGTGTGACAGCAGGAGTGAGGACGTGTGTGAGTGTGACCGGAGGAGTGAGGACGTGTGTGTGTGTGACAGCAGGAGTGAGGACGTGTGTGTGTGGAGGAGTGAGGACGTGTGTGTGTGACCGGAGGAGTGAGGACGTGTGTGTGTGACCGGAGGAGTGAGGACGTGTGTGTGTGACTGGAGGAGTGAGGACGTGTGTGTGTGTGACAGCAGGAGTGAGGACGTGTGTGTGTGGAGGAGTGAGGACGTGTGTGTGTGACCGGAGGAGTGAGGACGTGTGTGTGTGACCGGAGGAGTGAGGACGTGTGTGTGTGACCGGAGGAGTGAGGACGTGTGTGTGTGTGTGACAGCAGGAGTGAGGACGTGTGTGAGTGTGACAGCAGGAGTGAGGACGTGTGTGTGTGTGTGTGTGACAGCAGGAGTGAGGATGTGTGTGTGTGTGTGACAGCAGGAGTGAGGACGTGTGTGTGTGTGTGACAGCAGGAGTGAGGATGTGTGTGTGAGTGTGACAGCAGGAGTGAGGACGTGTGTGAGTGTGACAGCAGGAGTGAGGACGTGTGTGTGTGACAGCAGGAGTGAGGACGTGTGTGAGTGTGACCGGAGGAGTGAGGACGTGTGTGTGTGTGACAGCAGGAGTGAGGACGTGTGTGTGTGGAGGAGTGAGGACGTGTGTGTGACCGGAGGAGTGAGGATGTGTGTGTGTGACCGGAGGAGTGAGGACGTGTGTGTGTGACTGGAGGAGTGAGGACGTGTGTGTGTGTGACCGGAGGAGTGAGGACGTGTGTGTGTGTGACAGCAGGAGTGAGGACGTGTGTGTGTGTGACCGGAGGAGTGAGGACGTGTGTGTGTGTGACAGCAGGAGTGAGGACGTGTGTGTGTGTGACAGCAGGAGTGAGGACGTGTGTGTGTGACCGGAGGAGTGAGGACGTGTGTGTGTGACAGCAGGAGTGAGGACGTGTGTGAGTGTGACAGCAGGAGTGAGGACGTGTGTGAGTGTGACAGCAGGAGTGAGGACGTGTGTGAGTGTGACAGCAGGAGTGAGGACGTGTGTGTGTGTGTGACAGCAGGAGTGAGGACGTGTGTGTGTGACAGCAGGAGTGAGGACGTGTGTGTGTGACAGCAGGAGTGAGGACGTGTGTGTGTGACCGGAGGAGTGAGGACGTGTGTGTGTGACAGCAGGAGTGAGGACGTGTGTGAGTGTGACAGCAGGAGTGAGGACGTGT
>CM042247.1:871740-879240 GCA_023566225.1 Romanogobio albipinnatus | reverse complement strand
TCAGAGAACATTCAAGAGTAAAACTCAGAGAACACTCAAGAGTAACGCTCAGAGAACACTCAAGAGTAACACTCAGAGAACACTCAAGAGTAACGCTCAGAGAACACTCAAGAGTAACGCTCAGAGAACACTCAAGAGTAACACTCAGAGAACACTCAAGAGTAACACTCAGAGAACATTCAAGAGTAAAACTCAGAGAACACTCAAGAGTAACGCTCAGAGAACACTCAAGAGTAACACTCAGAGAACACTCAAGAGTAACGCTCAGAGAACACTCAAGAGTAACGCTCAGAGAACACTCAAGAGTAACACTCAGAGAACACTCAAGAGTAACACTCAGAGAACACTCAAGAGTAACGCTCAGAGAACACTCAAGAGTAACGCTCAGAGAACACTCAAGAGTAACGCTCAGAGAACACTCAAGAGTAACACTCAGAGAACACTCAAGAGTAACGCTCAGAGAACACTCAAGAGTAACACTCAGAGAACACTCAAGAGTAACGCTCAGAGAACACTCAAGAGTAACGCTCAGAGAACACTCAAGAGTAACGCTCAGAGAACACTCAAGAGTAACACTCAGAGAACACTCAAGAGTAACACTCAGAGAACACTCAAGAGTAACACTCAGAGAACACTCAAGAGTAACGCTCAGAGAACACCCAAGAGTAACACTCAGAGAACACTCAAGAGTAACACTCAGAGAACACTCAAGAGTAACACTCAGAGAACACTCAAGAGTAACACTCAGAGAACACTCAAGAGTAACACTCAGAGAACACTCAAGAGTAACGCTCAGAGAACACTCAAGAGTAACGCTCAGAGAACACTCACTCAAGAGTAACACTCAGAGAACACTCAAGAGTAACACTCAGAGAACACTCAAGAGTAACACTCAGAGAACACTCAAGAGTAACGCTCAGAGAACACTCACTCAAGAGTAAAGCTCAGAGAACACTCAAGAGTAACGTTAGGAACCGAAGCACAAATGAAATCCAATCCAGGACATCAGAGCCGGTTCTGATATGACGTCACACACAGAGGAAAGAAGCACCAGAGCTGCATCGGCTCTCAGACGGCCGTCATGAGGCAGAACCCGTCCAGTACTAACTCATCCGCTCTGCTCCTCACTGTCAGATCTGATCCAGTACCGGCCGTGTGTGACCGCTGATGGACGGTCCGTGGTGTTTGAAGTGTTGGTGTGACTCTTCATCCTTCAGTTTCAGCTGAAGCTGATGTGAGCATTAGAGAATTACTGATGTGATGTTGTGCTTCTGAAGCGCATTAGCAAACCCAAACACTCGTGTGGTCACAGCAGGAGGACAGCGGCTCTGACTGGGATTTCATTTGGACCTGAGAGATTGTAATGAGCACATTGAGAATTAAAGCATTGGTTTCATTAAAAGCACCCGTCTCTGTTTGGTTGGCACAGTGAAGCTCTGAACGGGTCCTGATTCACGGCTCACGCTGCGCTGCTTGAGCTCTGCTAGTCGATCTTATCTCCACCTGCTTTTGCTGCTGCTCACAAAACCACAATATCAACCATGGAACCGTCCCTGGATCCATCAACGGCAGACGAACGCTTCTGAGAGTAGGACTGGGTTCACTGATGTGATCAACATTCAGAGAGCGTGAATGTCCAGACACGTACAGCTCATTTCCAGCTCTTCAGAGGATCGCCTGAGCGCTGCAGAACCACAATATCCCAGCTAACAGTGTGCTAATGTTGCCATTCAGTTATAAGAACATTCTGAAATACATAGTTAGTAACATTTAAACAAATGTTAGACAAATGTCCATCTAAAATATTTCAGAATAACCTTTACCGAACAATCTATAAATAATGTTTTTGTGCAAACATTTTGAGAACATTATTAACCCCCTCGAGTCGCGCCGGCGCGATTGACTCGCTTTATTTCTTATCAGTGCCCAAGAGACTCAAATAACTCGTTATAATAATGTTTTTTTATCATTCAGACAAGTGCTATACATCATTATAATCTGTTAAGTTTCTATTTTTTCGTGTACAGTCACAATAAAAACAAAATATTTTGCTTTTTGCAAAATAAAGAGAACACACATGATGCGCGATGTGCAGCCTCTATCATTCAGATAGTCTTCAGGAAATGAACTCTAGCTTAGTGAATACTTGTCTCACAAACATGAGACATATGTCTAAAGACACGCTGAAATGTCTGGTTTTAAACACTGTAAACCAAATCAAAAACAAATATTCTGTGTTTATGTAATCTGTTCGAAAAGAGAGAGATTTGACATCTATTTATTCTCCTCATGAAAAGCTGTTCATTTCTTAAAGCAACGGATGATTGTAAAGTAGGCTGTTTATTCTGTTAGCATCTGTGAATATTAAACGCAAAAGGACAGTTTAAATATGAATCCTGCTGCAACCAAAGATGTCATACACGCAAGACTGTTTAGACAATATTTATTTGGCCTGTTTTGGACAGATTATAACGTGTTTATTGTAAAAGAGCCTAGTGTCACATCAATAAAGCTTTTATTCACAAATGTCTGCTCAGATGCTATAAATATAGTAGCAGTCAAATGTATTTTTCTTCATATTGATTTTGTTTTGTAGATAGTGAATTGCTTTCTTTAAAGTGAATTTCGTTTAGTATAAATTGTATCTTAATTTTGATTATTTATTCTTCATTTTTTTAGCATGAGACTACTTTTAAAAACATAAAAAATAGTACAAAAAATGTAGACAAAATGCGCTTCTTAGTAGTTTGTCTTGTTTCTAGTCTAAATATTTAAACATTCTTTTGCATTCTTTTGCTCTCTCAGTCACACCTGAAGCTCATTCATTATGCAGCTCATTATGCATTATTTTGTTCTCTTTGGTCTTACAAATGTTAAATCAGTGTATTGTTTTATGTGAATGAGTAGGCTCAATGATTCTCACATCAGTTTGAAGCAAAAACTCTAGGCAACAACACCCATTAGTCAAACGTCTTGTGGACACATATCTATTGTGTGTTTTGAGGCCTTCATTTCAATTTTTGTTTCTTCTCAAAAACCATGCATAAACATTTTTTTTCTCAAAAATACAAGCATGTACAGTACATGTTGCTCACATATTATGGCAGCCCAGTTTGTGCTGAATACAGTGTAATTACACTTTTGCCATTAATGTGTTTATAAGCAACTGAAAAAGCACAAATGTCAGAGCATGTCAAAACTTCTAAAGGGCCCCAAAACAGCTCAGACTCCTAGGGGTTAAGGCCAGATAACCTTCAGAGAACCTTGCCAGATTGTTCCCTGTTAGCTGTGATATTTCACAAAAACATAATGCAACACACATAAGTAGAAAACACACTAACATTCAACAATAAAAGCATCAACAGGCATTTGCAGGTTAATGTGAAGAGCTTGACACGAGCGATCACAATCCTTTCAGAATCAGACGTCCAGCGTCCACACACTGCTGACCACTGAGTCCTTCATGTGTTTACAGAGGAATGACTGTTGACAGCAGGGTTCCCTGATCAAACTCACCTGCTGTAACTCTAGCGGTCAGACCTGAACCCTGCCGGACGCTGAGAATCCCTACAGAGACATACTGACCGACACACAGACGGCCAGAATCAGCTCAGGACGACTGAGTGGACAGTAGAGAAAACAGAGAAATACGGCCCTTTGTGCCAAACAGGTAAGAAAATCTTCAACACCCATAATGCACTGGGCATGTTTTAATCCAAGCCCATGCCCACCAGTCTGCTATAGGCCACACCCACACCGGGAAAAAAACAATCCACACCACAAACTAAATCAGCTGATTTGAGACCAATGGGTGTTTATAATAACTGTAATACTCAACAGGAATGTTTATTACATGAAGCCATGCATAAGAACGTTACGATTACTTCATCATGAGGCATTTCTAAACACGGTGGAGATCTGGACTGGAGTTATTGGTTAACCAGTTGCTTATGAATTTATTGCTTTGCCAAGACTAAATACGAAATTAAAATGTTGCAAAAAATACATGCTTTCTTCTTTCTTGTCCGAGTCCGAAACAGTTATTGAATAGAAATCATTATTAAAAATATTTCCGCATGACTCCGCAAATGTTTAGTAGACACTGCACATATATTTGCATGTTATAAAGAAACATTCACGGTAAATGACGTCATGTGTATTTTATATAGAGAGGAGCAAGGGCGCCCCCTGGTGGTTCGGAGGTTAGCATATCGGGAGGATCGGCTCTGGGTCCCGGGGCGAAACGCTTCATTCGCGTCCGGTGTGAACGCACCATAACACATTCTGCCTCTTTATTTGTCCAAAGATCTTCCCCGTTTATTTGTTTGTCCATTTTCTGGGCATTGTCAATGTACCCGCTCCACATCCGTCTCTTCGCAGGAATGGTGTCAGCTGTTCCTGACGGAGATTTCACAGGACGGGTTTGAACTCAAAGGCCCCTGAACAGGCTCGTGACACACAAGTCAAGGGGTTTTTTGTGTTGAGAACACTTATAAAAGCCTCTGGACAAAGTAATGTCCTTTCTAAATGCAAATGACAATCTAGAATAATCAGAGACGAGGCTTCAGCAGAAAAATGACTTCACACACTGGTTTAAAAATTCCCACTGTAAATGATCTGATAGAGTCTCATGGACTGAATCTGCTCGGGTCTGCAGGCTATTTAACATCCCAAATCGCTGGCGCACGTCAGAGAGACGCTCAGAGGGTTCGTTACGACCTGACGAATGACACGACGACATTCAGAGACGCTCGCTCGTATGTCAATGCAGCACTTTACTCTCCACAAACACCATCAGTTCTGTGCACAAGGTCTGAAAACAAGACAGGGATTTCATTTACTCGCCATAGTGTCGTTCCAAACCTGTGACAGAAAGATCTTTTGAAGAAGGTTAGAAACCAAACAACCTGGGAGCCCACTGGATTCAAACCCCGACATGAGTAAAGGAGGAGAGAAGAAGCAGACGGAGGGAACACAACAGACATGAGACGGGGAAACGCTCAGATGAACGAGACTCATGAGAAACTGCACTATTGATCCTCCTGAGACGCAGCGATACATCCCGTCTTCTGCAGGACGCAGTGGTTTTATTTCTCTGAGAAAACACACACCACCGTAGGGGTGGGAGAAAGGCTTCGTACATTCGACATCTAACGATTCAGAATCGATTCTGTGTTCTATTCAAACGCGCGGTCACTGGCCAAACAGAACCCGTTGATAGACGAACGTTCGTATGACAGTGAATTGACCGTTTGCGAAGACCCGCCCCCTTTAGTTACTGTTGCTATGTCCGACATGCCATGACGCTCTCACGCCACACACACGTTCTCACGTAGAGAAAACACATCGCGGAGCAAAGAGGACACTCACAACACGCCGACAGGCAGGAGAGAGCAAGTTACTTTTGATATGAAACAAAGTCTAAAATGTTTCAAATGTTGTCTTTTTTAAAGAAATGTAATGTTTTGTGGCTCTTTAATGTGTGGTGATCGCTGTGGCGCCTCAGTTAAAGCTGCTCGTGAACCGATCATCTCTTCCTTCTAGTTCATTGATAAGCATCAAATTAACAAGAATGAACATTTAAATTAATATAGCGGCAAGCAGCAATACCGGGGCCAATCGCAACAGACGCAAACAAGGAAGCAGCAGACCAACTGAGAAAATGAGTGAAGACAATTTGAAGCAAAAATGTTAAACCTCACATTAAAACATTGAGTTGTATAGAGCCAATGTCATATTTTGCTCTATTATAGCGCCACCAAGAGGCAAAATCCTACCATTGTTTGAATGTGTCCTCGGAGTGATCCCATACATGTGTGTGCCAATTTTGGTGAAAATATCTCATTTCGTTTTGGAGTTATAGACATTTATATGAAAAAACAGGTAAAAAGTGACTGACACCTGACTTTGATTGGATTTTACTCCCCCTTACTATCAATATTTTGACATTTGGGCATCAGCGTTCAGCTATCGACCTGTGTTTCTGAACTTCTGACGCTGGTTTCGTCTCGATCGGACTAGCGGTTTCGAAAATATCAGCTAACGTTTTATAAGCGCTTAATTACAACGCTGCACAAACCATACGCCGAAACCTGGCAAGTCTGGTATCGTTGGACTCGGCAAGGATTCAGGAGACAAAAAAAGTTACTCCCATGAAAATAAGTAACTCACACCCAAAGTTATAAGCGTTTGAAAAAAAATATATCCACTAGGTGGCGCTGTTTCGAAAGTTCTCAGGCTCCTTCAGGGCATCGAGCTGATGACCCATACCGAGTTTCATAACAATCCGTTCATGTGTTCATAAAATACAGCATTTTGGGGACACTACATTTTTCAACTAAACATCGAAATAAATCTAATTAATAAACTAAATTAACCATGTAAACTAAATTACTGATCTAATTATTGATCTAAAGCCCACACTGTCACCGTATGGAAATTGAAATGAGCTGATGACATCAAATGGCTATACAGCTGAATGAAATTAGGCTGCATTATTTTGCTGTTTAACACTGTAAAGCTGTTTTGAAACAATCTGCATTGTTAAAAGCGCTATATAAATAAAGTTGACTTGACTTGACATTTTAGCATATAATTAAAAATGGCCGACAGCCAAAATGACCGATATGGTAAAACTGGATATCAGTCGACTCGGCATGCCGTCCCAAATCTAATGATTTATGGACAAACGTTTCAGAAGTTATAAGCAAAAATAGCCATGTTTGGTATCTCAGTAGGGGGCGCTGTGCTGAAACGCTGCAGGTCGCCGCAGGTCATGTGATGACTTGTACCAAGTTTGGTTTGAATACTATAAAGCGTTGCGGAGATAAAGCCTTATGAGTATTTTTGCAACCGCAACGTAAAATTTATTTGCATGTTTTTCAAAAACGATTTGACGAATCAACTTGACTTCCATACATTTTTGTCAGCACGGTCTGAAGATGATCTGGTTCAATTTTTGTGCCAATCAGTCAAACCGTCTAGGACGAGTTCGCAAAAGTAGGTTTTTTGGAAAATTCAAAATGGCGGGAAAATTTTCATGACAGAAAATGACGTCATAGGGTGCGATCAAATCAGCTTGAGCCAAGAAATCAGAGGAAAAATTTTGTTTCAGAACTTTGTCTCTATCCCTCATGGTTCAAAAGTTATTAGCATAAACACGAGTGCTTATAAACTCCTTATGCGAAGACACATGTCAGAAATCTGGGGTGGTGCTGGATAATGCACTAAAGCTGGATAGACAGATTAACCAAGTTGTAAGATCTAGTTTTTACCAGCTGCGCACCATGGTAAAAATGAAGTCTTTTCTTTAATTTACAAATGTTGAGAGAGTGATACATGGTTTAATCCCCACAAGACTTGATTCTTGTAATTCTCTTTATTTGGGGATAATCCTCCATTAATGGCCTTCAGATGGTTCAGAATGCGGCTGCCAGAGTCTCGACAGGAGTTCGTAAACGGGAACATATATCAGTCACTTCATTGGCTACTGGTACGCTA
>CM042247.1:851740-856740 GCA_023566225.1 Romanogobio albipinnatus | reverse complement strand
CCCCTCTCAGTGAAGCACCCACTGAGTGTCCTGTTGAAAGTGCCCAAGTCATTGGCGAATCTATTACACGGAACGTGAAGATAGAGACACCAGCCACCATAGTCACATGTTGACCGGGAGCCAGAGCGCCTGACATCAAAGCAAATTTAAAAGTGCTGGCTAAAGCTAATCGTAAATTCTCTAAGATTATTATTCACGTCGGCACTAATGATGTTCGACTTCGCCAGTCGGAGATCACCAAAATTAACATTAAAGAGGTGTGTGAACTCGCTAGTACGATGTCAGAGGCTGTTTATTGTTCTGGTCCGCTCCCCGTTAGAAGGAGTGATGAGATTTGGAGTTAGCAGAATTGGAAAAGTTTTTGGGGCAGACCTGACCTGTTGAAGAAGGATGGCATCCATCCCTCCTGGGGTGGTTCCGCTCTTCTCTCTAGTAATTTGGCACATAGTCTTAGAGCTAAACCTTGACTCACTAGGGCCCAGGTCAGGAAGCAGACAAACTGGCTAAACCAAGCGTCTGCTAGCTGTCTCACGTCACCGGAGTCAGATAAATCCCAGCACATAGAGACTCTTTCACCGAGATATTATCATATAGAGACTGTGTCTGTTCCCCGAATTAGTAAATACAAAAAAACATCAAAACCATTCAACAGTAAAAATTTAATTGATGTCCAACAAATAAACAAAAGATATAATATAGATGAACAATTGATAAAGCTTGGGTTGCTGAATATTAGATCCCTTTCCCCAAAAGCGCTTATTGTTAATGATATTATTAAAGATAATAATCTTGATGTGCTGTGTTTGACAGAAACCTGGCTAAAACCTGACGACTACATTACCTTAAATGAGTCCACCCCCCAAGATTATTGTTATAAACATGAGCCGCGTCTGAAAGGTAAAGGGGGAGGGGTTGCTGTAATTTATAATAATATCTTCAGTATTACTCAGAAGTCTAGTTTCAAATATAATTCCTTCAAAGTTTTGGTGCTTTATGTAACGCTATGTAGTGTACATGACAAAACCCGTTCAACATTGGTGTTAGCTACTGTATACAGGCCACCAGGGCATAATACAGACTTTATCAAAGAATTTGCTGACTTTCTATCAGAATTAGTACTGGCCGTAGATAAAGTACTAATTGTTGGTGATTTTAATATCCATGTAGACAACGAAAAAGACGCATTGGGATTAGCATTTAAACACATACTAAACTCTATTGGAGTTAGGCAACACGTGTCAGGACCCACTCATCGCCATAATCATACTTTAGACCTAATATTGTCACATGGAATTAATGTTGATACCGTTGAAATTCAGCAGCAGAGCGATGACATCTCAGATCATTACTTAGTATCTTGTATACTTAATTTAGCTAAGGTTGCAAAGCCGCCCCCTCGCTTCAAAAATGGCAGGACAATCACTGCCGCTACTAAAGATTGCTTTTCCTCCCCCTTTACCTTTCAGACGCGGCTCATGTTTATAACAATAATCTTGGGGGGTGGACTCATTTAAGGTAATGTAGTCGTCAGGTTTTAGCCAGGTTTCTGTCAAACACAGCACATCAAGATTATTATCTTTAATTATATCATTAACAATAAGCGCTTTTGGGGAAAGGGATCTAATATTCAGCAACCCAAGCTTTATCAATTGTTCATCTGTATTATATCTTTTGTTTATTTGTTGGACATCAATTAAATTTTTACTGTTGAATGGTTTTGATGTTTTTTTGTATTTACTAATTCGGGGAACAGACACAGTCTCTATATGATAATATCTCGGTGAAAGAGTCTCTATGTGCTGGGATTTATCTGACTCCGGTGACGTGAGACAGCTAGCAGACGGTCGGTTTAGCCAGTTTGTCTGCTTCCTGACCTGGGCCCTAGTGAGTCAAGGTTTAAATGTAAAACTGAATTTTTAATTATTGGACAAAAAAGCTCCACAAGTAGTGACCTAGAATACTGTCTAACACTTGATGCTGCTCTGTCCAGTCCTCGTGGTCAGTGAGGAACCTGGGTGTGCTCTTTGATACCAATCTTTCGTTTGAAAGCCACGTTTCTAGCATCTGTAAAACTGCATTCTACCATCTTACAAATATATCTATGACTCAAAATGGCAGCGCCCTGTTAGGCTGCGGCTTCAAATGGCTCCTGAGAAAAAGGGATATATAATGGATAACAAGGCATCTATACCAGCTAAATTAGTAATGAGCGCTACTGTAATATACCCTGCTGTTATTTATATTTGATCTAGTTAGAATTGTTTTAAAAATGAATTTAATATTTTTTATGTATACGTCTTTTTTATGCTCAGAGCCTTGCAACGAAATTTCGTTCAACTGTATATTGCAAAATGTGCAGCTGGATGACAATAAAGTCTGTCTAAGTCTAAGTCTAGATTATTGTAATGCTCTATTGGGTGGTTGCCCTGCTCACTTAATAAATAAACTCCGCCGTATCCAGATCAGATGTTGGACCTGCGCCCAGAGAAGACCAACACATGACCCTGAAGTGTCTGAGAGACCGTGATTAGACTCCCCCTGAAACTGCCTCATCGACACGGCATCCTCAATAAAACCGTCTCCGGCGCGATGACGCCGTCCTTCGAATATTCCGATCTATTATGACCTCTGACCTGTAAAGTTGTCAGAATAATAATAATAATCATCATACGCTGTTTGTTAATTGGCCAGAGGAGAACTGCCCCCCCGACTGAGCCTGGTTTCTCCCAAGGTTTATTTTCCTCCATTCTGCTCCTGATGGGGTTTGGGTTTCCTTGCCACTGTTGCCTCTGGCTTGGCGTGCTCAGTTGGGGACACTACATGTTCAACTAAATATCCAAATAAATCTAATTATTAAACTAAATTAACCATATAAACTAAATTACTGATCTAATTACTGATCTAAAGCCCACACTGTCACTGTATGATAATTGAAATGAGCTGATGACATCACCGTTTTCTCCAGAATGGCTGTACGGCTGAATGAAATTATGCTGCATTATTTTCCTGTTTAACACTGTAAAGCTGCTCTGAGACAATCTGCATTGCAAAAAGAGCTATATAAATAAAGCTGACTTGATTTGCCAAACATGTCAGTTTGCAATGCAAATAAATCAAAGTGACGTGATATTATTAAACAGAGATGCTACGTTGAATATCAATTTACCAATCAGAAGAAAATGCAATAAGGGGATCATGTTTTTCTGGGCAGAAATGTTTATTGGCTTTTATGATTTGTTTGCCTGTTATTGAAATTTAACAAAGAAGAATGGCTTTAACCAGAACACCTGACCTCTGACCTCTACCAACCCCAGAGCAATCACCTGTCCCCCCACCTGACCTTTGACCTTCATGAGAGGTCAGTGCTCTGGTCTGCCGAGGGATGTATGATCAGGATCAGGATCAGGATCCTGGAGCCGCTGAGTGTGTGTGTGTGTGTGTGTGTGTGTGTGTGTTTGTTGGTGTCAGGAACAGAATAATAACCATGTGAAGCGATGTGGAAACTCTCCGACCCCATTAGCCTTCAAAACAACGAGACGGCAGGCGGAGAAACGGAGAAGATTAAACCTAAAGACATGCTGAACCTGAGATCACACACACACCAACTACAGCACTGCGCAGCAATGTGTGTGTGTGTGTGTGTGTGTGTGTGTGTGTGTGTGTGTGACTAAATGACGTCCACACTGATGGTCGTTTCTCCACCCAGACACCAGATGGCAGAACCACACGCAATATATGTGTCGCTAGAAACAGTCTTCCTTTTTGACTCTGTGTGTTTGAGACTGGAAACAATAGGAATAGAGTTCCCCTCCTGACCCTCTGATGGGACACACACTGAGATTCTGCCAGAACACACACATGCAAATGAAGAGCGCCGACTGAACAATCATCGCATCGGAGGGCGTTTGTTTTGTTTAAATATCCCATCATGCACTTGGACTCAGTGATACTACAATTTCTCCTGTGTTATCCAACGGCTCAGACACACACACACACACACACACACACACACACAAAACATCAGCACATTGTTATGGATTATACAGTTCTAAGCGTACAGGAAACATCACCTCTTCCAGATAATCATGCCTCCTATAGTGGCGGAGACTGAGCAGGACTTGACCATCTGTTTTTTCATATATGAACTTTTTGGACTTGTTCATATCAAAATTTTAAATTAGCATGTCTGAATTGTTTACTTTTTGGAACTTTTTCATTTAATTTTGTTTTGAAATCCCACGGATGTCCAGCCTGTGACCTGACCTACACTACCAAACACTCGCACAATACGCTGGCATTTGTACCCAAGGTCCTCAATTTAGAGTCTTCGAGCAGTCAGGGTCCTCCATAAACCGGTCTAATGCACATGACGCCTCAAATAGTTTGACTGTTTTGCCATTCTGAGAGATGATATCAATATCCGGTGTGTTAGCGATTCCTAAAAAAAGTGTTTGCAGGTGAGCTGAAGCATTCAGACAGTACAGTAGTGTGTGTAAAGATCTGCTCATCAGCCACGCAGAGAGTCTGAGAAGCTGTGAGGTCCATGAATCCGGTATGTCTGGCAGGATATAGTCCTTTCAGTGATGAGCAACTGTCCATGATATGGGCGACTGACTCCAGGGAAAGCACAGGGATAAGAACCTGCAGACGTGCTTTCACACAGGAAGTGAGGATCTCCTCACTGATAGATGGTCTGTGATACTGAGAACTGGAGTTTTAGGCTGGACCAGTCCTCCATATTTTGGGCTCTTTGAATAGACAGGAGAGTCTTGATGTTGTCGGCTGGAGCAGGTGTTATGGTGCAGCCTGATGACAGATGGGTCCTGCCTCAGAGAGCTCAGTACCTGTCCTCCAGCATCGCTCGCTCAAACCTGTGCCCGTCCATCCAGCCTTCCATTGGTCTTTCTTTAAAAACCCCTTCTCTCGTCTTCCCACTGCATGTCTTCAATCCAGCAGTTGGGATGCTCTGGCCATTTGCCTCACGTTGGTATCGCGTGAAT
>CM042247.1:549240-846740 GCA_023566225.1 Romanogobio albipinnatus | reverse complement strand
GACGTCCCACATGAACACAATCAGACGTCCCACATGAACACAATCAGACGTCCCACATGAACATAATCAGACGTCCCACATGAGAACAATCAGACGTCCCACATGAGAACAATCAGAAGTCCCACATGAACACAATCAGACGTCCCACATGAACACAATCAGACGTCCCACATGAGAACAATCAGACGTCCCACATGAACACAATCAGACGTCCCACATGAACACAATCAGACGTCCCACATGAACACAATCAGACGTCCCACATGAGAACAATCAGACGTCCCACATGAACACAATCAGACGTCCCACATGAACACAATCAGACGTCTCACATGAACACAATCAGACGTCCCACATGAACACAATCAGACGTCCCACATGAGAACAATCAGACGTCCCACATGAACACAATCAGACATCCCACATGAACACAATCAGACGTCCCACATGAACACAATCAGACGTCCCACATGAACACAATCAGACGTCCCACAATCAGACGTCCCACATGAACACAATCAGACGTCCCACATGAACACAATCAGACGTCCCACATGAACACAATCAGACGTCCCACATGAACACAATCAGACGTCCCACATGAGAACAATCAGATGTCCCACATGAACACAATCAGACGTCCCACATGAGAACAATCAGACGTCCCACATGAACACAATCAGACGTCCCACATGAACACAATCAGATGTCCCACATGAACACAATCAGACGTCCCACATGAACACAATCAGACGTCCCACATGAACACAATCAGACGTTCCACATGAACATAATCAGAGGTCCCACATGAGAACAATCAGAAGTCCCACATGAACACAATCAGACGTCCCACATGAGAACAATCAGACGTCCCACATGAGAACAATCAGAAGTCCCACATGAACACAATCAGACGTCCCACATGAACACAATCAGACGTCCCACATGAACACAATCAGACGTCCCACATGAGAACAATCAGATGTCCCACATGAACACAATCAGACATCCCACATGAGAACAATCAGACATCCCACATGAGAACAATCAGACGTCCCACATGAACACAATCAGACGTCCCACATGAACACAATCAGACGTCCCACATGAACACAATCAGACGTCCCACATGAACACAATCAGACGTCCCACATGAACACAATCAGACGTCCCACATGAACACAATCAGACGTCCCACATGAGAACAATCAGAAGTCCCACATGAACACAATCAGACGTCCCACATGAACACAATCAGACGTCCCACATGAGAACAATCAGACGTCCCACATGAACACAATCAGACGTCCCACATGAACACAATCAGACGTCCCACATGAACACAATCAGACGTCCCACATGAACACAATCAGACGTCATGAGAGCAATGAAAGAGAAAGACTCGCTCCTGAAAGGGTCCGGCTCATGTGTGTCAGATGACCGTCCTCAAGACTGAAGCTGTTCCCGCTCATCCGACATGTTTACGAGCATCAGCGGGGAAGAGATCAAAACTGCTGATCACTGGATTCATATCAGCCAGATTCAGAGAACAGGTCAAGATCTAACAGACACACAGTATATACATTTACCCAATCAATGGTCCAAATACTGGCACTGCAATTCAATTCAATAATGAAAACCGACCGTGAGTATATGAACGGCTTACAATAAAACCAACTAATGTTTAAATCTCTCAGTTCTATTTGAAATCTCACAGCTCGCTGCTTTCATAACTCTCAACATCACCCGAACCGAATGTGCTGACATATGGAGATCGATTGTGGATTAAATATAACGGATAAGTCATGTGACGGAAACACGTTTTAAACACAGCAGTAATTCTCAAATACATACAACAAAGGAAAACTGTATGTATGTATGTGTGTATGTACGCATGGATGTATGTACGGATGTAAAAGGCTGAACAGTGTGTCATTTTCAGTGTGTGTTAGTGAGGTAATCGGAGCTGCTAACACGAGCTCTTGAAGCTCCACCCTCTTCCTGAAAGGGGCGTGGAGCAGCAGCTCATTTGCATATAAAGGGACACACACAAACTCTACTAACTATTTTCTCACCCTCAAGAATTACAATAGTAGCATGCTATAATAAATGATCTGTGTATGTTGAGCTGAAACTTCACACACACACACACACACACACACACACACACACTCTGGGGACATCAGAGACCTGTTTTCTTGTAAAAAGGGGCATTATAGGACTGCTTTAAATCTGCTTTTCAACTCACTCAGCGCTCAAAAAAAGAGAAATGCATTGACCTGAAGTGCATCTCACTTTAAAAATAGCCGCAGATGTGACCAGACTGAATCCTGGAGCGGAAACAATGAAAGCTGACGTGCCGGAGGAAGAGACAGGCCTCAGTGTGTGTGTGTGTGTGTGTGAAGCGCCACTGCTCGTCCTGCTGTCGCTCAGAGTTTGAGCTTCATCTCGTCTGTTCAAACTCGCTGTGACGCTGAAGGCCGAGCTCAGAGACGATACGAAGTGCTTTAACGTTCAGACAGCGTGTCTCTCGAGCTCTGCTGCTCACTTCAGATCCGCTGTGAGTTCAGACTTTAATCTTTAACATCCAGAAAGAAACGCACTTGAGTTTCAACAACCAGACCAGACGCTTCCTTCACTCCATCCCTCAGATTCTGATGGAGAGACTGAACCTCTGACCCCAAACACTCACACGTCTGACCTCCAGTCAATCAAACTCACACACACCTTCTAATGAGCCCCGGATTTCAGGCATAACATTATGACCAGGTGAAGTGAGTAACACTGATGATCTCTGTTAGTGGGTGGGATATATTAGGCAGCAAGTGAACATGTTGTCCTCAGAGTTGATGTGTTAGAAGCAGGAAAAATGGGCAAGCGTAAGGATTTGAGCGAGTTTGACAAGGGCCAGATTGTGACGGCTAGACGACTGGGTCAGAGCATCTCCAGAACTGCAGCTCTTGTGGGGTGTTCCCGGTCTGCAGTGGTCAGTCTCTATCAAAAGTGCTCCAAGGAAGGACCAGTGGAGAACCGGCCACAGGGTCATGGGCGGCCGAGGCTCTTTGATGCACATGTGGAGCGAAGGCTGGCCCTCACCTGGGGAACACATGGCCCCAGGTGCACTATTGGATGAAGGCGTGGCGGCGGAGGCAGTGATGCTTTGGGTAATGTTCTGCTGGGAAACCTTGGGTCCTCCATCATGTGGATGTGACTTTGACACGTCCCACCTACCTAAGCATTGCTGAGCCCATGTCCAGCCTCTCATGGAGACGGTATTCCCTGTGGCTGTGGCTCTTTCAGCAGATAATGCGCCGCCACAAAGCACAAATGCTTCAGGAATGAGTCTGAGGAGCACAACGAGTTTGAGGCGTTGACTTGGCCTCCAAATTCCCCAGATCTCCATCCAATCGAGCGTCTGTGGGACACATAACTCGGGAAGGGTTCCTCTCGAGCTCCTCTGACTGCCGTGTATAAACACACTAACTCATGTGACACTCTTGTAGTCTCGGGTTATGTCGTTTGTCCTTGTCAAACACTGAACACAATCTTCTCAGAGGGTCAGCGTGATTCATTCTCTTCACTTGAAAGTATTCAAATGTTTTCTGCTGTGAAATAATATTTTCTAAGTGGTTATATGTCAGCCTGTGATTTATTGCAGTAGCGGCTGAGACAACGGCAACTCTGAATCAACACACACACAAATCTCCTATACATTCTGATCATGATCACAACCTGTGATAATCACTTTAATGAGCTCATTGTTTCTGAACACGTGATGTTAGTAAATGTGAATTGCCAAAACTGTAACTGTTGCCAAACATATAACACGCCAGAACCAGCAACACTCCATCATAGAGTCTTTAAACCCAAACAGCGGCGGTGTGTGTCCAGCATAAACAGAAGAAGCAGCGCAAGGAACATGATTCATTACAGACTGCAAGTCCCGACCGTCATCTGTCTAGAGAATACGTCCAGTGCGGCCGCGATCTGCTCTCTCATCAATAACTCGATCTGGTCAACCAGTGACTTCAGCCTTCTGAAGAAACCACTGATAATGACCACTGACCTCTGATGTTGGACACACACTTCACATCTGTGGTCAGTCAAATGACTGATTAATCAACTGATTATGACTTACATTTTTAATAATTAGGGCGCGAGCAGCGATGGTGTGAGGACTCTACTGGAATTGCTCAATCTATTCTTCTTCTCCGAAATTAATCACATTGTTGACGGTGCAAACACGCTCGAAAACTCATGAAGCTTTGCACACGTGTCAGAAGTGCTGAACATTTACGTCTGACATGAGTTTCAGAATTAGGCGTGGTATAATGACTCAATAGCACCACCTACATAATTTCAATTAAGCGTCGGTCGCGCTACACTTCACGTACGAGTATGACATTAGGCACACACGTGTAACAGCCCAACACGACAAAAACAGTCCCTGAGAGCAAAATCTGAAAACCAACAGGAAGAGAGATGAAGTGAAGCCATTTCCAGACGTTGTACTTTAAGGACCTCCTCCTAGAGATTTAATCAGATCATCATCATGTGTGGTCAGGCTAATCTAAAGGCCTTGGCGATGTTAAGTTGAGAAGATCTGGAGTTTTCGCTGAAGGGTGTGTCTGTGGCGGCCTGACAAACCAACCCTCGAGTGAGTAAAACACTCGCATATGCGAGTAAATCGTCACTCTGGGTGATTAAATATCTATCATTAGCCATTGGCTAATAAATTCTCAGATTTTACTCGCCAGTGTGTGTGTGTGTGTGTGTTAGATGCTAAGAATAATTCTAGCATAAATATATTTTTACTTGCTGAACACTCTGAATGAGCGCTTGAGAGTTTCACTCTCGTCAAGCGATCTATACGATTTCAAATCCGCTCATCTGACATACCGTGAACTCTAGTGTGAAGAACTCCGTCACTTTGCTGAGCGTGTTTCTCACACACACACGCGTGAGAGAGAGAGAGAGAGAGAGAGAGAGAGAGAGAGAGAGAGAGAGAGAGAGAGAGCGCAGGAGTCTTAAATACCACGCAAAATCGACGCGCTACATGTTAACAATATTCTTTGTTGTATTTTCCTGTCAAAATAACGGTTATTCAGCTTTGAAGAACCAGCAGACGATATGACATTTTGTCCCGGGAGGGGGCGGAGCTAATGCGCAAACGGCAATCTCACTGGCTGACACTCATCTTTTCCTGTCCCTGTTTTCATTTCAGCAAATCAGTTTGAGCGAATGCTGTCAACGTGATTAATATTCATGAACCCAGCAGCTCATCAATCCTTAGAGTGTTGTACACTCACCTAAAGGATTATTAGGAACACCTGTTCAATTTCTCATTAATGCAATTATCTAATCAGCCAATCACATGGCAGTTGCTTCAATGCATTTAGGGGTGTGGTCCTGGTCAAGACAATCTCCTGAACTCCAAACTGAATGTCAGAATGGGAAAGAATATATATAAATAAGTATAAGTATAATATAATCTAATAAAGTATATCAGTCTGGCAACTAAAAATGTTTCACCATGACAGAGGAAGTTGTTGTAACTCATTTTTATTTTATAATGTTAGTCAAGTTCTACTGTGCCATAAAACACTCATGACTTACAGCACACACTCACACACACTCACACAAAAGATCACCACTTAGGCCCAGCGCAAAACACACACAGTCACAGTCACAGTCACACACACACACACACACACACACACACTCACACACACACACACACACACACACACACACTCACACACTCACACACTCACACACTCACACACTCACACACTCACACACTCACACTCACACACACTCACACACTCACACACTCACACACACTCACACACTCACACACACTCACACACACACACACTCACTCTCACACACACACACACACACACACACACTCACACACACACACACACACACACACACACTCACACACACTCACACACACACACACACACACACACACACACACACACACACACACACACACACACACACACACACACACACACACACACACACACACACACACACACACTCACTCTCTCTCTCTCTCTCTCTCTCACACACACACACACACACACACACACACACACACACACACACACACACACACACACACACACACACACACACACACACACTCTCTCTCAACAGGAATCAGTTTTAACTTTAACAATCTTCCTGCCGTTTGCCACTAATACACTAATTAATAAGAGGAATCTGTCAAAAGACGGCGTGGAGCAACATTAGCACATCAAACATGACACAATCCCACAATGCACTGCGTGTCTCCACACATGCTCTTCAGAGCTCCTTCATTCCGACTGAAACATGATGAGCTGAAACACCCAAGAATGATGAAACGTCACCGAAATCAGACGCCACAGCAACAGATCCTCTCATGAAACCAGCGGCTGTTAAACACACCAGCGGGAGGTTAGACGGGATCTCCGGAGATCCCCACGACACACACACACACACACACTCACACAAACACACTCACACACACACAAACACACACACTCACAAACACACTCACAAACACACTCACAAACACACTCACACTCACACACACACACACACACACACACACACACTCACACAAACACACTCACACACACACTCACAAACACACTCACAAACACACTCACAAACACACTCACACACACACACACACACACACACACACACACACACACACACACACTCACAAACACACTCACAAACACACTCACACAAACACACTCACACACACACAAACACACACACTCACAAACACACTCACAAACACACTCACAAACACACTCACACTCACACACACACACACACACACACACACACACACACACACACACACACATCATCTCTCACCAACCCTTAGAAAACATTGGGACTCTCTACATCTGTTTCAGTTTACAGCACGTCATTGGCACACACACACACACACACACACACACACACACACAGGGCAGGAGAGTGAGATCCAGTGAGCATGAAATCAAGGCTGTGCAAACGAATCCTCATCACAGGATTACGAGTCTGACAAACCTCAGCCGAGCGAGCGCTAACACACAGCTGTGCTGCTCGGCCTTATCTGACAGCCGCGCTAACACACCGTTAAACACACTGCAGAGTTACGCCACGCTGATCCGGGTCACATTCAGCGCGCGTGCGAGAGAACTGTCAGCCGACCAGTTTGATTAAAGTCAGAGCTCGTCTCGCAACTCAAGGACACTCTGGCCCTCGATCTAAAGCCGGAGCGGCTCTCGAGCGGAGGAGATCAAACCGGCCGGTGGCCCACAGCAGACGGAGACACCACAGCGAGCGTTTGATCACACCCTGCAGAAGGCCAGGCTTCAGGTGTGTGTGTGTGTGTGTGCGCTCAGGTGAGTACACAGAGCTAATATTCAAATAACATGATCATGATCAGAGGAGGATCCGTTTCCTTCAAACATCGATTACTGCAGAACTGTCATTTGCATTTAGAACGGACATTACTCTGACCAACAGCCTTCTCAGAAACCTCTCGACATCGAGTCTCTGCAGGAGTTCAACACCACAAACACCAGTGTGTGTGTGTGTGTGTCTGAGAGAGCCTTTGAGTTCAACAACAGTGTGTGTGAGTGTGTGTGTGTGTGTGTCTGAGAGAGCCTTTGAGTTCAACAACAGTGTGTGTGAGTGTGTGTGTGTGTGTGTGTGTGAGAGAGTGTGTGTGCGTGAGTGTCTGAGAGAGCCTTTGAGTTCAACACCAGTGTGTGTGAGTGTGTGTGTGTGTGTGTGTGTGTGTGTCTGAGAGAGCCTTTGAGTTCAACACCAGTGTGTGTGAGTGTGTGTGTGTGTGTGTGTGTGTGTGAGAGTGTGTGTGAGTGAGTGTCTGTGAGAGTGTGTGTGAGAGTATGTGTGTGCGTGAGAGTGTGTGTGTGTGTGTGTACGTGAGTGTGTGAGTGTGTGCGTGAGTGTGTGCGTGTGTGTGTGTGTGTGTGTGTGTGTGTGTGTGTGTGTGTGTGTGTGAGTTCTTTCTTTCTTTCGCTGAACACAAATGTTGGGAACCAGAGCATTTTGACCCATCATGCTCCACAGAAGACTCTCCTTATTAAACTCCTCCTGATGGCCTTTCCCAGTGATGGGCGCCCTGGAGTGTGTGGACCCGCGCGGGTCTCTGCTCGTCCTCTGAATGAGCTCCTGTGAGCTCCAACAGCTCAGTGATGCTGCTTCTCATGTCCACTGGAGTGGAGAGCAGCGAATGCATGACATGTTGCTTTAGAGAATTAGCATATAAATGAGCTCGCTGCTTATCAGCGCTATTTATGAGCCGCTGCTGTTCTTCTCCAGCATTATTTCATCTGTGAGGGACGCCGCACATCTCACACACACGTCTGGGAAACTGTGGCTGGATTGTCGGGTTAAAGGTCCAAAAGTATCTACTATACTTCTGTTGATTATCACTGCTTACCTTTCGTCCTCATCTCAGACTCAGACAATACATATGACACTGCTCATTTAATCTCTTGCTCAGAGAGAAAGCGAAGCGCTCCGGTGAGTCGAGGACATCATATCATGAGCTTCAGTTTCACGAGCTGCTCTTCCTCACGTCCGTCTGTCAGGCGTTCAGAGGAAAGCCCTGTGGCCGGCTCTCCTTCCTTGGAGCACTTTTGATAGAGACTGACCACTGCAGACCGGGAACACCCCACAAGAGCTGCAGTTCTGGAGATGCTCTGACCCAGTCGTCTAGCCGTCACAATCTGGCCCTTGTCAAACTCGCTCAAATCCTCACGCTTGCCCATTTCTCCTGCTTCTAACACATCAACTCTGAGGACAACATGTTCACTTGCTGCCTAATATATCCCACCCACTAACAGAGATCATCAGTGTTACTCACTTCACCTTCAGTGCTGGAGTTTTACAATGCGTGTGTGAGATTGGTCTGTTTGGTTGTTGACGTGTAGGGGATCCGCAGCACATTTGCATTTAAAGGGACACACACAAAAACGGCACATTTTTGCTCACAACCAAATAGGGGCAAATTTGACAAGCGATAATAAATGATCTGGGGGTATTTTCATATAATCCTCATATGAGAATGATAGTGAAGGATCATGTGACTCTGAAGACTGGAGTAATGATGATAAATTCAGCTTTGATCACAGGAATAAATGACACTTTACAATATATATATATATATATATATTCACATATATATTCACATAGAGAACAGCTGATTTAGGTTAGAAAGCAGTTAAAATTGCCTTGTGCATAACGCCAGAGAGCCCCGGCTGGAACCGACAGTCATTAACTGGCAGAGAGAGAGAGAGAGAGAAAGACAGAGAGAGGTATATATGGGTGGTCTGAGAATTCAAGGGTAAGATGTTTTATTTTACTCAACGCTCAGGAGGAAAGCGCGAGTCTATTTCAGGTGTAGAATCAGGTCATCTCCAGTAGAGACAGGATGAAGTGCTTCATCTTCTGGGCAAACTCCAGATTAAGGGAGTGAAAAGATTTCATCTGTAATGAAACGGGATGAGGAAACACACGAGCTGCTGCTTCCCAAACAAGTCCAAGCGCGTCCAGGAGGAAGGACTGAGTTTGTGGATCAAGCATTCCAGCTTTATGAAACTCACAATCCGTGTCCAGGCTCGTTTCCACACACACACACACACACACACACACACACACACACACACACACACACACATCATGATGAGACAGATTTGACATGAATGAACAGAGCAATCCCACACAACACACGGACTGAAGATGGTTTGGCATCCCGTGATGTCCGTCTGCAGCGAGTTTACTCTGCTTTACTGCTGACGCTCCTTCTCTATAATGGCTTTCAGACAGAGATACTCGCTTTCTTCTAATGTGATTTAACCTCCATTACGTGGATTTGTATCTCAAGTAGATCATGTAACAGCGTTGTGTTGAACAGATCTGCACAGGCTGCACATCACTGAGAACAACAATAGCACTAGATATGTGTGTGGTCAGTTTTGTTTTTGTGTTGCATCTCATTCTTTCCTGGAGTTGAACCAACGCCATGCGTTAATCCTGAGTGGTGATTGGATCAGCAGTTTCTGAGCAGTGTCATGAGAATATTATTACAGCTTTTAAATGTTCAAGGTGCCCTCAACTCAGTTTTTTTCTGTTTTCATATTTTAATATTCTTGCATGTTGCAGCTCTGTGTTTTATGGGTTGTTTTCCCAGCCTCTACCTGCCCACTTCCTGAGAGTTTTTCAGCTCTGAGCTGTGAACGGCCATTTCGTTTAGGAGTTATAGACATTTGTATTCATGAGCATAGAAAAATAACCCACACCTGACTTTGATTGCATTTTTCTGCCTCTTACTATCAATATTTTGCCATTTGGCCTAAAGCATGTAATCCACCCGCTATGATTTAAGTGATCCTACGGTTGTTTCGTAATATTTGATTTTGATGTTTGTTTTCACCAGTAGGTGGCGCTGGCTCAAAACTTCTCAGGCTCCTTCAGGGCATCGTGCCAATGACCCATACCAAGTTTCGTAACAATGCGCTAATGCCTTCGTGAAATACAGCATTTTACTACAAAACCCAAAATGGCTGACGCCCAAAATGGCCAATGAACCACTTTTATGTTTTTTGGGCAAACCGTTCAGAAGTTATAAGCAAAAATAGCCATTTTTCATATCTCCGGACCAGTAGGTGGCGCTCGCTCGGAACTTCTCAGGCTCCTTTAGGGCATTGTGCCGATGACCCATAACCAAGTTTCGTAACAATATGCTAATACCCATAGATATCCATAATAAAGGCTCGATGTCTTACGGCGGCCATCTTGTCACAGGCCAGCTTTCTGGTGGGCTCCTGATGTGAGGCGAGTGATCTGAACACGAATACTCTTATTTCGCTGAAATCTGGACGGATTTACAAATGGTTCTTACAAACGTTATTAACGTGGCTATAATTCTGGATGCTTAAACAAATTATGAATAATTATTCATAACTACATCTCTGACGTTTATAACAAAGCAAACCGTTTTAAAATCGGTAGAGAATTGAGCAAGTTATGCTTATTTAAAATGTTACGAGTGAGCGAGCTGAACGTGACAAGATGGCCGCCAGGTGCGGACGTCAACCTCCATTGGCCAGCAGCGCGGACGAGACATCTAGCCTTTATTATGTATATCTATGCTAATGCCTTCATGAAATACAGCATTTTACTACAAAATCCAAAATGGCCAATGGCCAATCTAAGGAGACCACTTTTATGTTTTTTGGGCAAACCGTTCAGTATCATTTTTTGTATCTCCGGACCAGTAGGTGGCGCTGCGCAGAAACGCAGTATGTATCCTCAGGTCAGGCTTGAGAGGATGTGTACCAAGTTTGGTCAGAATACTAGAGTATTTTCTATGTCTGTTTTCGCAAACACAGTGTAAAATTAGTTTGCGCGTTATTCAAAAACCGTTCGACTTGATTTCCAAACTTTTTGTTGGCATTGTCTGAAGATGATCTGGTGAAATTTTCATGCAAATCAGATCAACCGTCTAGGGGTTTGAAAGTTTTTTTTTTTAATTTGACGGGAAAATTGGCACTACCGAAAATGACGTCATAGGGTTCGATCGAATTGTCTTGTGCCGAGAAATCAGTGCAAAAAAGGGATTTTGTTTCTGTTAAAGTTATTAGCAAGTGCAACTTTGGACAGGTGGTGGCGCTAGAGGTATTGAGTTAGAGACTCCAAATTTGCTGTGATGACAGATCGGATCGTCTTCTATTAGTGAGCCAAATTTCAGAAGTTTCCTGCAAGTGGTTCTATGGCTGCCATAGACTCAAGAGCGGAAGAAAAAGAAACGAAAGCAGAATAATAAGCACACCTACACACCTTCAGTGCTCGGCTTGGTTCAAAATATTCGTTCCTTATTAAAGAACATTCATTTCAAATGTATTTCAGTTAATAATATTTACATAATATCACGTATATTGCAATTTCTTGTCATTCTGGGAACATCTGGTCACGTAAAGCGAGTCTGACAAACGTTCCCTTGAGTGTTAGATCTGATCAGTCTCAGCAGACATTAAATATACATGTGTGGCGAGATGTTTCCCTCTCAGGAGACAAAGGCAACGTGAGTCAAACCAGCATCTGCTCACAGAGACAACCACAGCAGAATCACACACACACGCCTTCATCTAAAGCGGCCGTTCCCTCCACACAGACTCTGGAGATGCATTACACCTTCCCTTCTTCATCTCACAGCAACTGCTCTGGTTTGATAACTCGCTCCCAGGAGCCAGGCGACTCTCTTTAGCAGCGGCCCCATGCTTCATGTGTTAGCTGTGGAGAGCCCCCCTACAGAAGACACCAAACACACCCTGAACGCAGAACACTGGAGGATCTCCACACCCGCTGGACAGCCTGACATTCACACATGCATCGAGACGGGTTTATCCAGAGCGACTAACAGCAGAGGAGCAGAAGCCGTTCATCACAGAGAACAACGGCAGGTTTATTAGACAGCTAGAGCTCAGGGGAATCGCAAGGGAATGTGTGTGTGTATGTAAGTGTGTGAGAGAAAGAGTGTGTGAGAGAGAGAGTGTGTGTGTGTGTGTGTGTGTGTGTGTGTGTGACTGTGACTGTGTGTGACTGTGACTGTGTGTGTTTTGCGCTGGGCCTAAGTGGTGATCTTTTTTCTCCTCTCTCATAATAATGGACAGTGTTTGGAACGACCTGTCAATGATTCTTAGACGAGTTAATGACAGAATTAGTTCTGTGAACACAACCTCCGGTCGTATAATCAATCACTCCAGAGGGACAGGAAGTGTGTATCTGACGGAGGGAATCATGTCTTGCATAGTTCTTTATGTTCTTGGCTTATTGCACTAAATAACTGTTTTTAAAATCACGCATGTCCCTCTCTTTATTTTCTTATTCGTGCAAGTTTTTTTATCGCTCTAACTCATCAAGAGAACTATGATATGAGAACTATTAATAATGTTAATCAATAAACATATTTATTCATGCACCAGCACTGACTTCACTACGTCCTCTTTTCAAATGTGGGGGCTCGTCCGGGATCTGACCCGACGTGACAATCATACCCCTCGAGGTTTGAGCCGGTCGTGTCTTATTACCTATATTTACATACAACAATATCAATAATCATCACCACGATTTCAGCCTGGCCCATACAGTAATATAGTTAACATTAATAATTCATCATATAAACAATCATGCAGTTGAGATTTGATATATAGCAAGACCGTACCATGTCTTAGACATTGGGGGACCACAGTTTTGGGGGGTTTTGTGCATGGGGAAGGGGGGGGGGGTGTTGGTCTTACTGGTTTATTTAAAGGAATCAAATTATTAAATGACTAAAAGGGATTTAAGGAAATAAAGAAAAAGGAATAAAAACAGTAAAAGTTCCAGTTCTGTTGTAGTTATGAAGTAAACATTAAATATCCACACATTCACTTTCTTTTCGTCTGCCTAATATGTAAAAATGCAAAACGTTTCTTGTCACGTCAAATTCAGTTATGATTTACGTAAATAATGTCATATTTTCAATTCAAAATAGTGAAATTTCATAAAAACGTCAAGTAGTTTGTATCGCTCGATATTACCGTTTGTCGCTGAACGCTTTTATCGTTAAACAGTTGTTTAAATTAAATGTTTAGCTCCTCTTGCGACGCACTCTTTCACTGCCCCGCCTACTTTGATCTGATTGGCCCTCTCACTCATTCTGACAGTGACGAGCGCTGAGCCAGACCAACCTAAACATGTAACATTTTACTTCTGTCATCAGAGAACCAATCAGAGCGGTGTGTGACGGAGAACTAGCCTGACAAGCCGGAGCTGCATCAAGCTGTTGGGTCTGGGAACACACTATTGGCAGGGCTCAATCCGAGGGGCGGGATAAACACTTGTCTTCAGATTCCCTCTGCACGCTATTGGATAGTGCTACAACCAACCAGAGCAGCAGAGAAGGTGAAGTGGAGCTAGTTGAGAGATTAAACTTTCAAACTTTTTTGTCGGCAAAACTCACAACACATCCTCCTTTCTTAAGAATGACTTCAGTGCCGTTTTTTGTTCTGTTCTCAAAGAAAAGCTGAACTCAAGTCTTCCAGAGTCACAGCCAAAGCTGATTGGAAAGACCGCCGTTCTCCAGCTTCTGTGTTTACGAGTAGCATGCAGAACCGCCGCACATCTGCTGTCATTATGTTAAGCCCGCCCACCGACTCTAAACATGATGTGATTGGCCTGACCGGAGTTTGGTTTTTCCAGCTCGCAAGTCAACGGAGAGTTGCTTGACTACCCTGACTGCAAACTAGATCTGCTGCTGCTAGGGTGCATCTGGATTTCTAGGCTAACGGAGAACAGCAGAGCAACATCAACAATATCAAATATTGGGTCAGACAATACGGACATCTCTAATTATTCAGGGGGACTCGCCCCCCTCAGCGTCTATGGTGGAAACAGCCCTCCTCTATAGTATATATCGCTTAACATGAGTGTACTGTATGCTTTTACATTTTGCAATGATATACAGTCTAACCTTTCAAAGACTAGCCTAAAGGTGATACACGGGGCAGTGTTGCCGAGCACCTTTCCCATTCTTCTCTCACCTGCTTGCCCGTTGACGTAAACATGGCTCAAAAAGTTTCCCCGTGTATCCTCACCCTAACCCTTTCCCAGTGATGGGCGCCCTGGAGTGTGTGGACCCGCGCGGGTCTCTGCTCGTCCTCTGAATGAGCTCCTGTGAGCTCCAACAGCTCAGTGATGCTGCTTCTCATGTCCACTGGAGTGGAGAGCAGCGAATGCATGACATGTTGCTTTAGAGAATTAGCATATAAATGAGCTCGCTGCTTATCAGCGCTATTTATGAGCCGCTGCTGTTCTTCTCCAGCATTATTTCATCTGTGAGGGACGCAGCACATCTCACACACACACACGTCTCCTAACCCTAACCCTTATAAGAGGGTCCGGCACACTAACAGCATTGCCTGAAGCCGAGAGTCCGAGACTCAGGACATTTCACAACCATTAGATCAACTAATATTCCCAGTATACCCCTCGAGTTGAGTTGGGTGAAGTGTCCCAGACTCAAACAAACACACACACAGTGAACGCCGATCAATAACCAGAGCTTTGATCCAACCGCCATCCCTTTCCTTTATTATTATTATGTCACATTCTCATCTAGAGTAAGTCTCCAGCAGTTGAAGCAGAGTTTCCTCAGCATGTGAGAGAAATATCCACACCGCACACGAGCTGAACACCTGATGAATTAATGAACCGACCGCCTCATCAAACCCTACACGAGCAGTCGAACCGCTTAGCAGTTTCAGAACTGATGAATATATACATGCACACTGAAATACTAATTACATTGCATTCGAAACGACTCTTGTAAACATCTACGCATTTTCATTTGAACTAAAAACAATCACGGCGAGTGGGCTCCAGACTCATTACAGTCCCAATGACACGAGAGCCGCTGTCCTCCTGCTGTGACCACACAAGTGTGTTGGGTTCGCTGATGTGCTTCAGTAGCCCGACATCGCATCAATTATACACTAATGCTCACATCAGATCACGCAAATTACATTTAAATTGGTACACAAACCCTGGCCAGACAGAGATGGAGGACAGGAAGTTCAGCTCATACCAGTGTCAGCTGACTCCAGATCACTCACTGACGTCCTCATGCTTCCATTGTTTTACGTCATGTGACCCTGAAGACTGGAGCAATCACAGGAAAACACGATTTAAACTATCTATTAAAATAGAGAATAATTGCTTTACATTGGAATAACATTTCAAATAAGAGCTTTCTTCCACAAACACAAACACTGAATCAAATTCAGTCATGAATATTCATCCTGGAAGCTTCACTTCATGAATATTTACACCTGCTTCTCAACAGTTTCGCCAAAGCCCCTTTCTTTGCCAAAAGAACTAATAAGTGAATCTATGTATTGATTTGCCTTCAGACTTTAATTCTACAGTCACTATCTTAGTGTCCTACATGCATACGAGAGCGGCTTTACTCTGGGCTTCTGTCTGTGGAGACTGAGAAACATTACTGTGTGTTTCACCAATTAGGGCTGGGCGATACGGCTGAATACTGCATCACGATATAAGTGTTTCATATCGGTCGATATCGATCATTATTGATATATTTATGACCTATTTAACATAAGGACCAGGAGAAAAATATTTTACATTTAAACATTTTTATTTTAAACGTAACCTTCCTCTGATTATAATCCCCTCAGTTATAAAGGCAGAAATGTCAACACAACCATGAAAACACTCAAATAATTCAAATATAAACACAAGTCTAAAATCACGATCAACACTTAACAGTGATCTCTTAACATTAAGGTGCAGTGCCTCCGTTATTTCTTTATGCTTTGTCATGAGGCACTGATGCAGAGTAACATCACCTCTCCGTGTCGACTCAAAGGCTGAATCCGAAATCGTCCCCTATACCCTACAAAGGGCACTATCTGAGGGAACAGTCATTTGTAGTGGTGTCCGAAACCATAGTGGACGTTATTGAGTCACTCATTCTATCCCACAATGCACCGCAATAACGAGTGTACAGGTGACATACACACAATGCCCGTCCGAATTCACTCACTACTCCTTCAAGTGAACTGCATTAGTGGACTACAGTAGGGAACACTGATTGAGGGTTTAGGGGGCGATTTCGGATTCAGCCAGAGTCAAGAATAGCACAACGGTGAGCGCGTCGAGTATAAACACGCCCACAAACGAACGAGGCGCTGTCATTGGAGGAGCCAGACAAGAGTATAAACAAGGCTTAAGGTGGAGAAACAAGTGTGTGGTGTTGCCAGTCTTGGTCGGGACGACGGTCTTGCTTCATTAGCGGATCACATTGGTGAGACTAAGGTCAGACTTACACTATCCTAAAAACTGCCACACTGGCAAGCCGACTCGTTTTCCTGATTTATCAACATTTCCTCTCTCACTGCCGCACTCATTCTCCACTCATCACTCCACGCCGGTTCTGTTCCTGAAGAATCCAACACCAGACAACGATATGGCCAACCAGACTGATACTGTTACCTGATTGGCTGTTAGCCTGTCACTTCCTACGTTGCTTGGTTACCAAAGAGTGAGTGCCTTTGTTCATGAAACCAAACTTGCTTCGCAACCTCTGGTTTCTTCCGACAAAGAAAAAAATTTTTGGAACGTTTTATCGAACTCATTTTTTATCGATATCAATTGCGTGTCTATCGCGATACATATCATTATCGTTTTATCACCCAGCCCTAACACCAATGATCACACACACACACACACACACACACACACACACACACACACACACACACACACACACACACACACACACACACACACACACACACACACACACACACTTGTGTTATGTTATTGAGGACATATAGGGCTAACTTTACTAAACAGTATTACTTCATTACATTACACCACTGTCAGTCACAGAACACAGCGGGCAAGCGAGACACAGACTGACCAAGAGATGCACTGGACACACACACACACACACACACACACACACCAGTGTGTCGGTCAGATCCAACCCATACACACGTCTGAATGATTTAGACTAGAGAGAGATGCACATCAGCTGTGGACATCACACTTGGAGAGGATAGACGTTTACCTGATCGCTGTTCCCGCAGTTCAGTCTCTCTCTTCGTGACCAGAAGGAAAGCTCCGCTCTATATTCTCATCGAGGTTGTAAACACTGACACGAGGGGCGGCTCTGGTGTTTCAGCGTCAGGTTCTCACGCTCACAGCAGAATATTCATGCTCAGGTGTGAGGAGCATCTGTGCAGCTCCAGCATATGGGCATGTCCCGTCACAGCAGATGGACGAACACAGCTCGTCTCCACGCCACGTCACGCCACATCACGTCACGCCACATCACATCACGTCACGCCACATCACGCCACATCACATCACGTCACGCCACACCACATCACATCACGTCACATCACGCCACATCACGCCACATCACGTCACGCCACATCACGCCACATCACGTCACGCCACACCACATCACATCACGTCACGCCACACCACATCACATCACGCCACATCACGTCACGCCACACCACATCACATCACGTCACATCACGCCACATCACATCACGCCACGCCACATCACATCACGCCACATCACACCACGTCACATCATGCCACATCACGTCACGCCACGCCACATCACATCACGCCACATCACGTCACGCCACATCACGTCACGCCACACCACATCACATCACGTCACATCACGCCACATCACATCACGCCACGCCACATCACATCACGCCACATCACACCACGTCACATCATGCCACATCACACCACGCCACATCACATCACGTCACATCAAGCCACGCCACATTACGCCACATCATGTCACATCATGCCACATCACGCCACGCCACATCACACCACATCAAGCCACGTCACATCACATCACATCACGTCACATCACGCCACGCCACATCACGCCACATCACATCACGCCACATCACGCCACATCACGCCACATCACATCACGTCACATCACATCACGTCACATCACGCCACACCACATCACACCACGTCACATCACAGCACATCAAGCCACGTCACATCACATCACGTCACATCACGCCACATCACGCCACGCCACATCACATCACGCCACATCACGCCACATCAAGCCACGTCACATCACATCACGTCACATCACATCACGTCACATCACGCCACGCCACATCACATCACGTCACATCACGCCACATCACGCCACGCCACATCACATCACGCCACATCACGCCACATCACGCCACGCCACATCACATCACGCCACATCACATCACGCCACATCACATCACGTCACATCACATCACGTCACGTCACGCCACGCCACATCACGCCACATCACATCACGTCACATCATGCCACATCACGCCACGCCACATCACGCCACGCCACATCACGCCACATCACGCCACGCCACATCACGCCACATCACGCCACGCCACATCACGCCACATCACGCCACGCCACATCACATCACGCCACGCCACATCACGCCACATCACATCACATCACGCCACATCACATCATGTCACATCACGCCACGCCACATCACGCCACATCACATCACGCCACGTCACGTGACATCACGTCACGCCACGCCACATTCTGCTCGCGTGACACTCACATCTCAGGTGTAAGTGTTCAGTGATCGATGACCTTCTGTTGATCTACGGCTCCAGCGGTCATTAACCCTCCTTCATTTAACCCCTTACGAACACGCATGTGCGTTATTATTTCATCACCATTTCAAAATAAAGATCTGAACACGCCTTATGAGTATGACAATATTCTTATTGTCCTCTGTAACATATTTTGAAAATCAGTCACCAGATATGAAAAATAGAGATTGTAAGCTCTCAAAGATTGTAAGATTAGTTTAGGTTTATTATGGGATATTCCTGTTTTAAATATGTAATGGCCCAGCCGCTGTCTCCGTACAGATGACGGCTCTCGCCACAGACAGAGTCACATCTACCCTCAGACCCTTCCCTTCCAGCAGCGAACACAGCCCAGGATGTTTGAAAGGTTTGCATAATCTGGCCCTCGAGTGCACTGCCTTGTGTTTTAACAGGTTGCCATGACAACTGTGTCTGCCACCCTTCCTCTGAAGTGCTGTGATATCTGAATGTCAGGAGGTTTCTGTTCTCGACAGCCAAACACGCGGTGACCTTCGTGTCTGCTGTCCCGGGTCAGCGGTCCCTCGAGATGCTCAACACGACAGAGGTGCCGGGTCAGCCAGGGTCAGGCTCAAACCAGGCACACGCGTGTGTGAACACCTGGAGACTGAACACCTCACTTCACAATGAGCCGGAGGAATCGGCCTGAACTGATGAAGAGAGAAGACAGGATTCTCCTCACGTACCTGAACGCTTCCCGGCTGACACATTTCTGAACTCTTGTTCAAACACGATAAAATGGCATGTTAAACGCGTGTGTGTGTGTGTGTGTGTGTGAGTGTGTGTGCGCTGGCACTCAGAATCTGAAGAGCATGTTCACTATATGGACATTCCCGCACACACCAGCTCCATCACAAACTTACCAGTTAGTGTCCTAATTAGGGCTGTACGATCCTGAAGATATGCAATATTTCATATATGCTTTAAAGGCACAATATGTAAGATTTTAGGGTTCAAATATCCACTAGATCAGTGTTATATATTGTGTTGACTTGTGTACATTATTTGTCCAAGAATGTCTAAATCAGTGATTTTCCCCAGGACCCGGCCCGTGTGTGTGCGCTGCCCATCAGTGACATCATCCCTGTGTCGCCCTCCAGTGTTATTGTGCGGTAACCATGGCAACACTAGCGGCGCTTTAATACCTGATGTGTTTTATTAGCCACTGTTTGGATCATTGATGGACAGAAACTCATTGTTCTCCAGCTCAACACAGTTAGTCTGATTGTGTAAATCTGCTGTTGTTGGTTTACCGCACAGAGTGCCATGTTTTACCGCCTCATATGATCTCGCTCACTGCAGAGTGAACAAGTGTCTCATAGTAGCGCCCAGCCGACATTACAACATCACTTTAACACACTCACATGTGTGTGAGAGGATCAAACTCACACACACGCATGAGCAGAAGAAGCGGAAGCGTCCGCGGCAGAATAAAAGCTCCGCCCACTCAAGAGTCAAGACAAGCCTCTGAGATGAGTAATTACACACTGTGACTTTAAGTGTGTAAAATAATGTTAAATGACATCTAAATACATTTAAAAACGTAAAATGATAACCATTATACATGTTTATTTCTATGAGAAGCATCGCTACACAAACAGTGAGATGTTAACGTCAGTGTAAAGCAGCCGAATACTGTCAAATACACACACAAGTGAAGTTTATGTCTAAAGTGAAAGTAAAACGAGGATGCGTGCAGGTCTTAAAGTGACAGCAGCCTAGAAGTGAAGATGCTGTCCTTAAAGGGACAGACCACCTCAATTAAATTTCTGTCATTATTTACTCACTCTAATGTTGTTCCAAACCCGTCTTCAAACCTGACTGCCAAAATGAACCGACCCATGGGAGAAAACGCAGCAGGTTCTGAAACGAACGCTCAGGTCCCAAAGCACCTGAATAACTAAATAAGACCCTGCTTTAGTCTTCACAGTAAGAATTATACACACCGACTCGTATTAAAGCTACAGAAGTTATTCAGTCAGGTTTGAGTGCTCTCTGATGTGGAGCGAGCGCTGTAGACAGAAACGCTTTGATCAAACATGAAGACAATAAACACACGACTGTGACAATATATGGTGGATTTGAGTTCTTCAAGCCTCCTGGGTAGGGCTGGGCGATACGGCTGAATACTGCATCATGATATAAGTGTTTCATATCGGTCGATATCGATCATTATTGATATATTTATGACCTATTTAACATAAGGACCAGGAGAAAAATATTTTACATTTAAACATTTTTATTTTAAACGTAACCTTCCTCTGATTATAATCCCCTCAGTTATAAAGGCAGAAATGTCAACACAACCATGAAAACACTCAAATAATTCAAATATAAACACAAGTCTAAAATCACGATCAACACTTAACAGTGATCTCTTAACATTAAGGTGCAGTGCCTCCGTTATTTCTTTATGCTTTGTCATGAGGCACTGATGCAGAGTAACATCACCTCTCCGTGTCGACTCAAAGGCTGAATCCGAAATCGTCCCCTATACCCTACAAAGGGCACTATCTGAGGGAACAGTCATTTGTAGTGGTGTCCGAAACCATAGTGGACGTTATTGAGTCACTCATTCTATCCCACAATGCACCGCAATAACGAGTGTACAGGTGACATACACACAATGCTCGTCCGAATTCACTCACTACTCCTTCAAGTGAACTGCATTAGTGGACTACAGTAGGGAACACTGATTGAGGGTTTAGGGGGCGATTTCGGATTCAGCCAGAGTCAAGAATAGCACAACGGTGAGCGCGTCGAGTATAAACACGCCCACAAACGAACGAGGCGCTGTCATTGGAGGAGCCAGACAAGAGTATAAACAAGGCTTAAGGTGGAGAAACAAGTGTGTGGTGTTGCCAGTCTTGGTCGGGACGACGGTCTTGCTTCATTAGCGGATCACATTGGTCAGACTAAGGTCAGACTTACACTATCCTAAAAACTGCCACACTGGCAAGCCGACTCGTTTTCCTGATTTATCAACATTTCCTCTCTCACTGCCGCACTCATTCTCCACTCATCACTCCACGCCGGTTCTGTTCCTGAAGAATCCAACACCAGACAACGATATGGCCAACCAGACTGATACTGTTACCTGATTGGCTGTTAGCCTGTCACTCCCTACGTTGCTTGGTTACCAAAGAGTGAGTGCCTTTGTTCATGAAACCAAACTTGCTTCGCAACCTCTGGTTTCTTCCGACAAAGAAAAAAAAAATTTGAACGTTTTATCAAATGCATTTTTTATTGATATCGATTACGTGTCTATCGCGATACATATCATTATCGTTTTATTGCCCAGCCCTACTTCTGGGGTTTTTCTTAATAATACAGTATATTATAAAGCAGTGCTAATCGACTCATTCTGTGATGAGAAGCCACATCAGCTCACACATATGGCATAATACAGACTTTATCAAAGAATTTGCTGATTTTCTATCAGAATTAGTACTGGCCGTAGATAAAGTACTAATTGTTGGTGATTTTAATATCCATGTAGACAACGAAAAAGACACATTGGGATTAGCATTTAAACACATACTAAACTCTATTGGAGTTAGGCAACACGTGTCAGGACCCACTCATCGCCATAATCATACTTTAGACCTAATATTGTCACATGGAATAAATGTTGATACCGTTGAAATTCTGCAGCAGAGCGATGACATCTCAGATCATTACCTAGTATCATGTATACTTAATTTAGCTAAGGTTGCAAAGCCGTCCCCTCGCTTCAAAAATGGCAGGACAATCACTGCCGCTACTAAAGATTGCTTTTTAAATAATCTTCCTCATCAGTGTCATCTCCTCAGCATCCCAGATAGCATAGAAGAACTCGATGTTGCAACAGAAACTATTGACTCTCTCTTTTCCAGTACTTTAGACACAGTTGCTGCTCTGCGCTTAAAGAAGATTAAAGAAAATATTCCAACGCCGTGGTACAACGAGCACACACACACACACACACACACACACACACACACACACTCACACCCGGGCCCTTAAAACAGCAGCCAGAAAAATGGAGCGCAGCTGGAAGAAAACAAAGCTAGAGGTCTTTCGAAATTCGTGGAAAGAGCACATGATCGCATACAGAAAGGCCGTAATCAAATCAAATCAAATCACTTTATTTGTCACTCTACCATATGCACAAGTGCAACAGTAGGTGAAATTCTTGGTGCAGTTCCGAGCAACATAGCAGTCATGACATGACATGTACAACATTTAAAGCAACAACAGATTACACATCTGATGCGCCCACAATTACTCACAGCACAGTATACACTACAATAAACAATAAATAATTTACACAATGTGAGTGTAGTTCTCACAGCTTTAAACAATATACACATACTTACAATATACATATACTTTAAACAATATACACTAAACATACATTAAACAATAACAGTATACATTAAGCTATAGTAATAATATACAATGTACAGTATACAATATGTTCACAAATTGAAGTCCAAAGTGCAATAGATGCTGTATGATAAATAAATGTGTATATAATGTGTGTGTATCTACAGTGGGTTGTGCGGAGTGATATTCTGTCCAGTGTGTGTTATGATCCTGATGGATCAGGAGTTAAGTAGTCTGATTGCTTGTGGGAAGAAGCTGTTCTGGAGTCGGCTGGTGCGTGTTCTGATGCTGCGGTACCGTCTGCCTGATGGCAGCAGTGAGAGCAGCCCATGGTTCGGGTGGCTAGAGTCTCTGATGATCCTCTGAGCTCTCTTCACACACCGCCTGGCGTAAATGTCCTGGAGGGAGGGAAGCTCACCTCCGATGATGCTGCTGGCCGTGCGCACTACCCTTTGGAGGGCCTTGCGGCTGCGGGCGGTACTGTTGCCGTACCAGGTGGTGATGCAGCCAGTCAGACTGCTAGATCTGCTTATTTCTCAACTCTCTTGGAAGAAAACAAACACAACCCAAGATATTTATTCGATACAGTGGCTAAATTAACCAAAAATAAAGCTACAACTTCTGATGATTGTAAACAGCACAGCAGTAATGACTTTAAAGAGTAATGAAACAGTAATGAACTTCTTCACATGTAAGATTGAAAATATTAGGATGAAAATTTTAACCATGCAGCGTCTACTACAGTATCACATCAGACAGAGCATTGTAGTGTCACTGAGGAAAAATTACACTCATTCACTACTATAGGAGAACACACACACACACACACACACACACACTCATTCACTGCTATAGGAGAAGAAGAATTGACTAAACTCGTTAAATCATCAAAATCAGCAACATGTATGCTTGACCCTGTACCGACTAGGCTATTAAAAGAGATGCTACCAGAGGTCATAGATCCTCTTCTTAATATCATTAATTCATCTTTGTCATTAGGATATGTACCGAAAACTTTTAAGTTGGCTATTACTAAACCACTTATTAAAAAAAACGCAACTTGATCCTACAGAATTAGTCAATTATAGGCCAATCTCAAATCTACCCTTTCTGTCAAAAATACTTGAAAAGGCAGTGTCTTCACAATTATGTTCCTTTTTAGAAAGAAATGGTATCTGTGAGGATTTCCAGTCAGGATTTAGAGCGTATCATAGCACTGAGACTGCTCTCATCAGAGTTACACATGATTTACTCTTATCATCCGATCGTGGCTGTATCTCTCTATTAGTGTTACTCGATCTTAGCACTGCATTTGATACTATCGACCACAACATTCTTTTGAATAGACTCGAAAATTGTGTAGGTATTAGTGGAATTGCATTATCATGGTTTAAATCATACCTATGTGACCGTTATCAGTTTGTAACAGTAAATGAAGAGATGTCACACCGATCGCAAGTTCAGTATGGAGTACCACAAGGCTCAGTGCTAGGACCGCTACTCTTCACCCTGTACATGCTACCACTGGGAGATATTATTAGGAAGCATGGCATTAGTTTTCATTGTTATGCTGACGATACTCAGCTCTATATTTCTTCACGCCCTGAAGAAATTTACCAATTCACAAGATTAACGGAATGCAGAGTTTATATAAAACATTGGATGACCGGTAATTTCCTGCAACTCAATTCAGAAAAAACTGAATTTTTAATTATTGGACAGAAAAGCTCCACAAGTAGTGCCCTAGAATACTGTCTAACACTTGATGCTGCTCTGTCCAGTGCTCGTGGTCAGTGAGGAACCTGGGTGTGCTCTTTGATACCAATCTTTCATTTGAAAGCCACGTTTCTAGCATCTGTAAAACTGCATTCTACCATCTTAAAAATATCTCTAAATTACGGCTCATGCTCTCAATGCAAAATGCTGAACAGTTAGTTCATGCGTTCATGACCTCAAGGTTAGATTATTGTAATGCTCTACTGGGTGGTTGCCCTGCTCGCTTAATAAATAAACTCCAGCTGGCTGCCTATTAAACATCGCATACATTTTAAAATGTTCCGTTAATCTTGTGAATTGGTAAATTTCTTCAGGGCGTGAAGAAATATAGAGCTGAGTATCGTCAGCATAACAATGAAAACTAATGCCATGCTTCCTAATAATATCTCCCAGTGGTAGCATGTACAGGGTGAAGAGTACGCCACATCCTCACACGCTTCTACACCTGCACCATCGAGAGCCTGCTGACTGGCTGCATCACCACCTGGTACGGCAACAGTACCGCCCGCAGCCGCAAGGCCCTGCAAAGGGTAGTGCGCACGGCCAGCTGCATCATCGGAGGTGAGCTTCCCTCCCTCCAGGACATTTACGCCAGGCGGTGTGTGAAGAGAGCTCAGAGGATCATCAGAGACTCTAGCCACCCGAACCATGGGCTGCTCTCACTGCTGCCATCAGGCAGACGGTACCGCAGCATCAGAACACGCACCAGCCGACTCCAGAACAGCTTCTTCCCACAAGCAATCAGACTACTTAACTCCTGATCCATCAGGATCATAACACACACTGGACAGAATATCACTCCGCACAACCCACTGTAGATACACACACATTATATACACATTTATTTATCATACAGCATCTATTGCACTTTGGATTTCAATTTTTCAATCTGTGAATAATATTTTATACTATACATTGTATATTATTATTATTATTATTATTATAGCGTAATGTATATTGTTTAGTGTATGTTTAGTGTATATTGTTTAAAGTATATGTATATTGTAAGTATGTGTATATTGTTTAAAGCTGTGAGAACTACACTCACATTGTGCAAATTATTTATTGTTTATTGTAGTGTATACTGTGCTGTGAGTAATTGTGTGCGCATCAGATGTGTAATCTGATGCTGCTTTAAATGTTGTACATGTCATGACTGCTATGTTGCTCAGAACTGCACCTAAGAATTTCACCTACTGTTGCACTTGTGCATATGTAGAGTGACAAATAAAGTGATTTGATTTGATTTGATTTGATTGAAAATCTTGCTTATTACTTACAAAGCACTAAATGGTTTATCTCCAGTTCTTGAGCGAGCTCTTAACTAGGGGTGTAACGGATCGCAGTTGATCCGTGATCCGTACGGATCACGACCCACGGTTCGGCACGCACGTGACCCGCGGATTTATTGCGCTTTTTTTTTAAACTTGTGGATTAATCTGAATTGTTTAGCGATCGCAGACTAAAAGACAGTTTTTCTGCCGATATTGCTTTTTAAGTGATCTCGTTTAAACCTTTAAACTCGATGCAGAGTTTCAGAGAAACACATGTGTTCACGTGAACAGGGCATGTTAATCAGTCAGCAGTGGCTAGCGGAGAAGTAGGAGAACTTGAAAAGCCTCCTGCATTGTTCAAATCACGTGTATGGGACCATTTTGGCTTCCCCGTAAAATATAATGATGACGGAAGAAGGGTGGTGGACAAAACTCTAAGAGTATGGGCACTGTGGCACGAGAAAGCCGTATGAAAGTGGCGCATACATCGAGCATGGCACCTGCTGATGCCCGTTTCACACATACTCCGTTTGCAGTGGGTATGGGGTGCGTATTTTTTCCGTGCCCGGCTTCGGTCCGTCAGTGCGTTCCAGGAGCGTGTGGCCGTACAACAGCTGTGCTGATCGTTTCCGCACAGAGTCTATTTTTTGATGTGCTGGCGCTGAATTAAAGTGACAGCGCATCCGCATTAAAACAAACATGTATCGATGCGAAAATCTAGTAATTCCACCACAGATGCATATAATGTAAAGTCTACTCTGTTTCAAAGTCAAGACATGGCTTTTTGCCTCGAGTAAAGCAAGGAAAACGGCCTTCAAGTAAACAAGGAGAAATAATGGAGCACCTGTCCTTTCTTGGAGGTGGAAAAACAAAGTTCTTTATGACCTGCAGGATTTAAATGTAAAATTTAGATGTAAAAAAAATTAAGTTTTAATTTAAAATGTTTGTTATTTTAACATAGTCTATTGTCTGTTTTGCAATTTGCATGAGCAACGTAATATTTACATCGAAAGTAGGTATTAGGCCATATAAATATAAAGTAATGAATTCAATAAAATGTTGTTTAAGTGTAGTGCGTTGAAACATGATATCTATAAAATAGTGTATAGGCCTACAAAGATAATTGCAATGCTGACAAGTGTGAGAGGTCTACTCTCTCCCTGAGAATGTTGACATCCTAATCTTTAAAAAAAAAAAAAAAACCCTCAGGCCCATTTTCATGTCTCAGGTTGTTTTTATCCAAATTTGATTTATTCAGATGGTTATTTATTTTATCTTTTTAACACCAAAAGTTCCTTGTTAACTTATAAACCATATAGGTTATGTTAACACCAAAAGTTTTCATGTAATAAATGGAAAGCAAATAAAAATAGTCTCCTCCCCCTTTTATTCTGATCCGAAAAATTATCCGATCCGTGACTCATGATCCGAAGTCGATCCGAACCGTGAGTTTTGTGATCCGTTGCACCACTACTCTTAACACATTATACTCCATCACGTCTACTGCGCTCTCTAAACTCTGGCCAGTTGATCATACCGAGAATATCCAAATCAACTGCAGGCGGTCGATCCTTTTCCTATTTAGCTCCTAAACTCTGGAACAGTCTTCCTAGCATTGTTGGGGAAGCAGACACACTCTGTCAGTTTAAATCTAGACTAAACACACATCTCTTTACTGTGGCATACACATAAAACACTTTCTCAATGAAATTATTGTTAGGCTGCATTAACTAGGTCAGCCGGAACCGGGAACACTTCCCATAACACCTGATGTACTCGTGACATCATCAGAAGAATGGCATCTACGCTAATGCTAGTCTCTCTGTTTATCCCGAGGTTTACTGCAGTCAGCCGGATCCGGCCCGGATCCAGATCAGATGCTGGACCTGCGCCCAGAGAAGACCAACACATGACCCTGAAGTGTCTGCAGAGACCGTGATTAGCCTCCCCCTGAAACTGCCTCATCGACACGGCATCCTCAATAAACCCGTCTCCGGCGGGATGACTCCGATTGTTCCAATATTATGATCTATTATGACCTCTGACCTGTAAAGTTGCCAGAATAATAATAATAATAATAATAATAATAATAATAATACGCTGTTTGTTAATTGGCCAGAGGAGAACTGCCCCCCCGACTGAGCCTGGTTTCTCCCAAGGTTTATTTTCCTCCATTCTGCTCCTGATGGGGTTTTGGTTTCCTTGCCACTGTTGCCTCTGGCTTGGCGTGCTCAGCTCCAACACCATCATCAAGTTTGCTGACGATACGACGGTGGTAGGTCTCATCACTGACAATGATGAAACTGCCTACAGAGAGGAGGTGCACACTCTGACACGGTGGTGTCAGGAGCACAACCTCTCCCTCAACGTCAGCAAGACCAAGGAGCTGGTGGTCGACTTCAGGAGGAATGAGAGAGAACACCGCCCCATCACCATCAATGGAGCACCGGTGGAGAGAGTCAGCAGCTTCAAGTTCCTCGGTGTCCACATCACAGAGGAACTCTCATGGTCCGTCCACTCCGAGGCCGTTGTGAAGAAGGCCGGTGTGTGAAGAGAGCTCAGAGGATCATCAGAGACTCTAGCCACCCGAACCATGGGCTGCTCTCACAGCTGCCATCAGGCAGACGGTACCGCAGCATCAGAACACGCACCAGCCGACTCCAGAACAGCTTCTTCCCACAAGCAATCAGACTACTTAACTCCTGATCCATCAGGATCATAACACACACTGGACAAAATATCACTCCGCACAACCCACTGTAGATACACACACATTATATACACATTTATTTATCATACAGCATCTATTGCACTTTAGATTTCAATTTGTGAACATATTGTATACTGTACATTGTATATTATTACTATAGCTTAATGTATACTGATATTGTTTAATGTATGTTTAGTGTATATTGTTTAAAGTATATGTATATTGTAAGTATGTGTATATTGTTTAAAGCTGTGAGAACTACACTCACATTGTGTAAATTATTTATTGTTTATTGTAGTGTATACTGTGCTGTGAGTAATTGTGGGCGCATCAGATGTGTAATCTGTTGTTGCTTTAAATGTTGTACATGTCATGTCATGACTGCTATGTTGCTCGGAACTGCACCTAAGAATTTCACCTACTGTTGCACTTGTGCATATGTAGAGTGACAAATAAAGTGATTTGATTTGATTTGATTGATATGATAATTGAAATGAACTGATGACATCACCGTTTTCTCCAGAATGACTATACAGCTGAATAAAATGATGCTGCATTATTTTGCTGTTTAACACTGTAAAGCTGCTGTGAAACAATCTGCATTGTTAAAAGAGCTATATAAATAAAGCTGACTTGACACACACACTCGCCTGACCATATGAAGAGAGTTAGATGTGTTTAGTTGAACAGGTTTGCATCAGTAGTTTGTGGAGATGTTTGACGTGTGTCGCTCTTTCAAACGACATTATAAGCGACTCAAACTCGCAGTGCTCCAGCGTTTACTCCTGATCTCAGAGCTGCTCTTCATTGACACGGGCATATATTTACTCCATTAAAAATCACAGCCTTTACGCTTTCATAATCGCACAATGTTTTCGGTGCAGCTCTAGTCAATACTCACAAGAGCATTGATATAATCGTGTGTGTGGCCACATAAACATGGGCTTTCTGTGATCCTCTGAAGTATTAAACCCTTCAGTCATTGTATCTGTACTCTCAGTATTCCCGAGGACTGACCACAGCAGCGTCCCGTCAGGTTTGAGTGCTCTCTGACCTCTGTGGCTGCTGAAGCACTTTTCCAGGAGCTGTGCAGTCAATAAACGGACAGCCGAATGGAATCAGTCGCTCCCAGAGCAGAATTCATTTCCTTTCCCTGTTCTCCTCAGCACCCATCAAACGCTGCCTGACCGGAATGGGTAATGACGGCCGCGCTCGACGAAATGGAGTCGCGGGACCAAAGCGGTGCCAGTGATAAATACAGTACATCATGTGCTATGAGTTTGATCAAACAACTGTCAGTCCGTTCACAATCACCATATCACTCGTGTTCTTCTGAGAAGGGATGCCAACGAGAGTCAGCTCACGCTCCTCATCTTTAGGCACGAGCACTGAGAACAAGTGCATTTATCCCAGCGGACCGGACACATGCTGGCTATAGTCGTGTTTTCATGCAAGATGAACATTTACAGTCAGAACAACATTTACTCACACTCATTCTCACATCAGTCTAGAAAGGGCCAGTTTAGCTCACAATGCTTCATTTAGTTCAACCTGTGGGGTCAAAGGTCACGTTAAAGAACACACACACGGTCAGGTCAAGGTTTTGGGTATATGTCGTCACGGTTGACTTTATTTAGCATGCTGGTAACTTCACCGAAGACAAAGAAAAGGGTCTCCAGTATGAACGCATTGTAAAGCCTGCTCTGATGTAAATGAGAGATAATTGAGTGTCTTTGGGTTTCCAGAGTCGCTGTGCATCCTAATGAGTGCCCTCTTTATCCTGAGAGTAAATCAATAGCACTAATGGACATAAGCAACCTCATCAATAACATTAGAGAGAGTTATTGCTCAATACACATAACTACACCTGAGGTTGCTCCATCGGTCAGTTCTTCGGCCTGTGCAAACACTGAGCATCATCCGCTGACCGCTGACTGACAGCAGGACCTGTTTGAGAGCTTCAGTGCCGAGGTCCTGTCAGGACACATGCAGGAGTAGCTGTGCATCAACAACATCCCCTCACCTCCACACCTCTGCCTCTGATTCAGATCTGGGCTCAGTGTGTGTGTGTGTGTGTGTGTGTGTGTGTGTGTGTGTGTGTGTGTGTGTGTGTGTGTGTGTGTGTGTGTGTGTGTGTGTGTGTGTGTGTCGAGCACCCACGCTGAACTCCAGCACAGAGCCCCGGAGAGGGCAGAGAAACCCGGGCGCGGAAACATCTCCGGACTGAAGTTATGACTGACGCGAGCGCCATGAACACACGCCTCGCGAGCGCGCACACGCGCGAGCTGCACAAACAACAGATCGTGACAAAAGCCCATCATCGCGTCTTACCTTCGAATCCGAAGAGGAGGAAGAATCCCGGGATGAGGATCGAGTGTATCCAAAAGCAGCTCATTTCGCCCGGTTCCGCTGAACACAGCTCTGCCCCGTCCCCGCGCGCGTTTGCGTGTGTGTGTGTGTTCTGCTTCAGCTCGGCTCGGTTCGGTAAAGACAGCGGCTCGGATGCGGTTGCTGCAGAGCTCTCTCTCCTCGGATGCTCTTCTGAAGCTCTGCTGCCATCTAACGAAAGCGCGAGCGCAGCTCATTAGCGATGAGAGACACGTACAGCTCTGCCTGTCCTCTCTCATTCTCACGAGCACATCTCGCTCACGAGCCTCTTTATATGCCAGCTCTTCTACATTAGAGGAAACCGCGTCGCTATGGCTAGAAAACAGCATTAATGCGCGAGCTGGAGAACACGGAGGCGTTGAGGAAACACACAACAGATGTTAAGGTTCAGTGTTATATACTGTGTGCATTATGTTTCCAAGAATGGATAAATCCAGTGATTTTAACCATGACACGGCCCGTGTGTGTGTGTGTGTGTGTGTGTGTGTGTGTGTGTGTCGCCTATCAATGACATCAGCCCCGTTACCCTCGGTGTTATTGTGTAGTAACCATGGAAACACTAGCGTCGCTTTAATGTGTTTTATTAGACAGGTGAGCAACTGTTTGGATCATTAAAGGCACAGTGTGTAGTTACTCGTGAGTGGGCGGAGCTTTTATTCTGCCTTTGATCCTCTCACACACGTGAGTGTGTTAAAGTGATGTTGTAATTCTACTCTCTCGCTACTATGAGACACTTGTTCACACTGCAGTGAGCGAGATCATATGCGGTGGTAAAACATGGACTCAATGGCCAGTGGTGTAGTTAAAGGGCATATTGCAGGTTAAATTTTTTTCGAGATTAATATATAACCTTGTATGAAAATACCATATGAAAAGGTAGTGCAGGATTTAAAATGATTTAAAAAGACATAAGAGCACAAATTTAGTAGATAAAGTGGCCATTTCTTTGGCCGCTTGGAAAAAGCGCTTTTTTTTCAACATCGCGTCATATTACGTCACGAGAGGGAGTGGTTCGCCGAGCTCTGCGTTGGCTCAGTGCAGAATAGGTTGGTATTCAGTAGAGTCTGTGTATTTTCGGTAGTTTTTCTATTCCAATTTATCATTGTCATGGTAAATTATTATCCAGCCTATCAGGGCATGGAGTCCACAGGTTTTTTGTGCAGGTGAAGAAACGGGACTTCCCTTCGCGCATCTGCTTCAAAACACACGGTGGTGTGTGTAGTGCTTTAGACCGGAGGATTATCATCCCGGCGATATGATGGAGTCAAGCATTATACTCATGTAAGGCCGGCTACACACTGGCTGCGTGACGTGAGCGTGGCGTTTCTATCTGTAGACCTGCTACACACTGCAAACATGTTAATGTTAACTTCATGTTTAACATAAAATATATAAATAAATATTTATATAAATATAAAGCCTACTGATACAGCAAAGACAACGTCAGCACTCGGCAGTATTGACGGCCGAATAGGCTACAAAATATTTTGTTCTGCCTGTGCAATATTTGAAAATCGATATTATATACATTTTTTTAATTACAATTATATCTTTATTTATGTCAAAACCTAGAGACTTTCACACATAAAAATGTCATTTATTAATATGTATTCATGTCAAAATGACAAACAGCTTTTCCTATTCTATTTTGCCTGGAAACGCTTCCAACACACTCGGCTCTATTTCTAGCACGCGCTTTCGGCATGGCTCGAGCCGCACGTGTCACGCAGCCAGTGTGTAGCTTGCCTAAAGGATGAATAAACATCCACACGCGATGCTTCTTTGCCGTCGTGCTTACATTAATGAATACAAAGTATGTACATTAACACAAATGAATACGGTCTCACACTTTTTCGAAAAAAAGTTCTGAATTATGTGATATTTTATTCATGCCATGTATGCACATTCAAGTTCACTCAAATACATTCTCATAACGTCATACATCCTCACACTAGCGGTGAATCGGCACGAAATAAACCCATAATACAGAATTAATGAATAAAGGATAAACACAATAACACAACGTTACTGTCTGTGGTTCGGCGGCCGGCGGGAGATGTGACGGTCCCGGATCCGGCGGGAGATGTGACGGTCCCGGATCCGACGGGAGATGTGACGGTCCCGGATCCGGCGGGAGATGTGACGGTCCCGGATCCGGCGGGAGATGTGACGGTCCCGGATCCGGCGGGAGATGTGACGGTCCCGGATCCGACGGGAGATGTGACGGTCCCGGATCCGGCGGGAGATGTGACGGTCCCGGATCCGACGGGAGATGTGACGGTCCCGGATCCGGCGGGAGATGTGACGGTCCCGGATCCGACGGGAGATGTGACGGTCCCGGATCCGGCGGGAGATGTGACGGTCCCGGATCCGGCGGGAGATGTGACGGTCCCGGATCCGACGGGAGATGTGACGGTCCCGGATCCGGCGGGAGATGTGACGTCCCGGATCCGGCGGGAGATGTGACGTCCCGGATCCGGCGGGAGATGTGACGGTCCCGGATCCGGCGGGAGATGTGACGGTCCCGGATCCGACGGGAGATGTGACGGTCCCGGATCCGGCGGGAGATGTGACGGTCCCGGATCCGGCGGGAGATGTGACGTCCCGGATCCGGCGGGAGATGTGACGGTCCCGGATCCGACGGGAGATGTGACGGTCCCGGATCCGGCGGGAGATGTGACGGTCCCGGATCCGGCGGGAGATGTGACGTCCCGGATCCGGCGGGAGATGTGACGGTCCCGGATCCGACGGGAGATGTGACGGTCCCGGATCCGGCGGGAGATGTGACGGTCCCGGATCCGGCAGAGATGCAGCTCGGAGAAAACGTGAACTGTGCTCCGTGGCGTGGGTCTTGTAAGTTACCAAATCAGTCGTGATGAGAAACCGCTAACGTTATATCACATAACTTAGTGTGAACGGATATTAACGAGTGTGACTTTTCCTGACGGTCAAGCCTATAAGTTTCTGTCATTGGTAAGTAAATCAATAACTTACTAGATGACAATAACGTTACCAGCTTTGCTATTGCCTGATACATGATAATAATCAGTACAGTGTTGTGATCTGAGCAGTGATCATATATCATTAGCTAGCTTTATAGCTAACACTGGTCTCTCTCCGAGACACCTGCTGCTGTTCTCCACTGTTTCTCCTCACACAAATACTCAATCTGTCTCCTGTAATCGTTGTTCTGTCTAATCCTGGTCTGTCCCTAATTGTGTGTCATAATTGTATGGCTGTGGTCTGCCATATGAGTATTAATAAACATTAATAATGTCCTCAGCGTCCGAGCTGTCATTGCGATCCATTGTTTTCCTATCGTTGAGATTCACCGCACTCCCTCTCGTTATGTCACGTCCGGTTTTGGCATTTTTAGATGCGGAAGTAAAATTCTCACAAAAACGACTCCAAAAGCCTTAATAGTGTATTTTAAAGTATATTTTAAAGAAAATCTAGTTCCTACATTATTTTTCTATACATTGACTCACTGGAGTCTCTAACCTGCAATATGCCCTTTAAATACTAATGGAGATGTGTCCACTAGGAGGCGCTTCAGGTTAGCGGAGAGTCTTCCTCAGCTTCGACATTGAAACCGTTGAGCATATTTCGCTCTGAACTGTTATATTTGCCCCCTTTTCTAATTTCTGGATGAAATGATTTTTACATTTCCAGCCCTGGAAGGCATTATCACTGATGGGGGAAGCTCTCAGACTGGAACACTAAAGCGTTCCGGTGTGTGTGTGTGTGTGTGTACGGATGTGAGCCAATCAAAAGCATCGCTTCACTAAACGGCCTTTAGACGGCAGGAGACTTCGGGCAAAGCAACAAATGAATATTTCATCCTAGCGTTTTACAGAATATTCAGATGTATTAGTAATCGTTAACATGTTCATACAGATCTAGAAGTAATTGTCCAGTTTCAGGAACTATTTGATGGATTAATTTCTGTTGTAAACATCATTAACGAGCGTTTCAGCTGAAAACACGTCATGCGTTCCTTCAGTTACACACAGCACAGGCTTGAGCACACTTCAGAAATTCAGAATTGGCCTCCATTCAGTTCATGAACTGGAATTTGAATTGAATTGACTCCGCCCCACAGGAAGTTGAATTTGAATTGGAATTGGAATGACAGGAAGTGGAATTAAATTCATGACAATTCAAAGAAATCCCACACAGTCACACAACAGAAAGATTGCAGACTGATCTCATGAAATGGCATATGTATGACACGCCAATTCGCATGCAATTTTGGCGTGCTATAAAGATGCATAATCGCTTTTTAGCGTGTTTATCAACGTTCTACACTGCCCCTACCCCTAAACCTACCCATCACTCACACACACACTGCCCCTACCCCTAAACCTACCCATCACTCACACACACACACACACACACACTCACACACACACTGCCCCTACCCCTAAACCTACCCATCACTCACACACACACTGCCCCTACCCCTAAACCTACCCATCACTCACACACACACACACACACACACTCACACACACACTGCCCCTACCCCTAAACCTACCCATCACTCACACACACACTGCCCCTACCCCTAAACCTACCCATCACTCACACACACACACACACACACACACACACACACACACACTGCCCCTACCCCTAAACCTACCCATCACACACACACACACACACACACACACACACACACACACACACACACACACACTGCCCCTACCCCTAAACCTACCCATCACTCACACACACACTGCCCCTTACCCCTAAACCTACCCATCACTCACACACACACTGCCCCTACCCCTAAACCTACCCATCACTCACACACACACTGCCCCTACCCCTAAACCTACCCATCACTCACACACACACTGCCCCTACCCCTAAACCTACCCATCACTCACACACACACACACACACACACACACACACACACACACACACACACACACATACACACACACACACACTGCCCCTACCCCTAAACCTACCCATCACTCACACACACACTGCCCCTTACCCCTAAACCTACCCATCACTCACACACACACTGCCCCTACCCCTAAACCTACCCATCACTCACACACACACTGCCCCTACCCCTAAACCTACCCATCACTCACACACACACTGCCCCTACCCCTAAACCTACCCATCACTCACACACACACACACACACACACACACACACACACACACACACACACACACACACACACACATACACACACACACACACTGCCCCTAACCCTAAACCTACCCATCACTCACACACACACTGCCCCTACCCCTAAACCTACCCATCACTCACACACACACACACACACACACACACACACACTGCCCCTACCCCTAAACCTACCCATCACTCACACACACACTGCCCCTACCCCTAAACCTACCCATCACTCACACACACACTGCCCCTACCCCTAAACCTACCCATCACTCACACACACACACACACACTGCCCCTTACCCCTAAACCTACCCATCACTCACACACACACTGCCCCTACCCCTAAACCTACCCATCACTCACACACACACTGCCCCTACCCCTAAACCTACCCATCACTCACACACACACTGCCCCTACCCCTAAACCTACCCATCACTCACACACACACTGCCCCTACCCCTAAACCTACCCATCACACACACACACACACACACACTGCCCCTTACCCCTAAACCTACCCATCACTCACACACACACTGCCCCTTACCCCTAAACCTACCCATCACTCACACACACACTGCCCCTTACCCCTAAACCTACCCATCACTCACACACACACTGCCCCTACCCCTAAACCTACCCATCACACACACACACACACACACACTGCCCCTTACCCCTAAACCTACCCATCACTCACACACACACTGCCCCTACCCCTAAACCTACCCATCACACACACACACACACACACACTGCCCCTTACCCCTAAACCTACCCATCACTCACACACACTGCCCCTACCCCTAAACCTACCCATCACTCACACACACACTGCCCCTACCCCTAAACCTACCCATCACTCACACACACACACTGCCCCTACCCCTAAACCTACCCATCACTCACACACACACTGCCCCTACCCCTAAACCTACCCATCACTCACACACACACTGCCCCTACCCCTAAACCTACCCATCACTCACACACACACACACACACTGCCCCTAAACCTACCCATCACTCACACACACACACACACTGCCCCTAAACCTACCCATCACTCACACACACACTGCCCCTACCCCTAAACCTACCATCACACACACACACACACACACACACACACACCCTAAACCTACCATCACACACACACACACACACACACACACACACACACACACACACACACACACAGCCCCTAAACCTACCCATCACTCTCACACACACACACACACACACTGCCCCTGCCCCTAAACCTACCCATCACACACACACACACACACACACACACACACACACACACACAGCCCCTGCCCCTAAACCTATCCATCTCACACACACACACACACACACACACACACACACACACACTGCCCCTGCCCCTAAACCTACCCGTCACACACACACACACACACACACACACACACACACACACACACACACACACACACACACACACACACACACACACACACACACACACACACACACACACACACACACACACACACTGCCCCTTCCCCTAACCCTACCATCACCATCACACACACACACACACACACTGCCCCTGCCCCTAACCCTACCCATCTCACACACACACACACACACACACACACACACACACACACACACACACACACACACACACACACTGCCCCTAACCCTACCCATCACACACACACACTGCCCCTGCCCCTAACCCTACCCATCACACACACACACACACACACACACACTGCCCCTGCCCCTAAACCTACCCATCACACACACACACACACACACACACTGCCCCTGCCCCTAACCCTACCCATCTCACACACACACACACACACACACATACACACACTGCCCCTGCCCCTAAACCTACCCATCACAAGAAACATTCTGCATTTTTACATTTTTAAAAACATTATTTAGTATGTTTATAAATCCATTTACATTCACGCGGAATCACACGGCGTAGACATGCATGCGGATAGCTCAAAATGCGTACAGATAACACGCCATATGTCTTTAGAAAGTGGCGTGTATGTTTACGCAAAGTCATGATGTCATGTTGCAGATTGTGTTGAATCTCACACACATTCAGTGTTAGGAAGGTCACTTTGGAAATGTGATTGCTTGCTGTTATAATAACCCATTATTAATGTGGTTTGACTTACTTTATTTGGATTACTTTATTTGACTTTATTTGGATTACTTTATTTGACTTTATTTGGATTACTTTATTTTACACCATCTACTTAAAAAATGGTAACAATATTACAAATAATATTTAAGTAGTTTTTAAGGTTTGTTTTTTTAGTGGAATCTACCGAATAAATTAAGTAAAATTTCCTAAATGATTTAGTCTATAGCACATGATGAATTTATTATTAGTGGGATGTGCTTTTTTAATTTAAGTTGACTTTAAAAAAAAGAATGGAAATGACCTGTTTATATTTGAGTTATGTTATATAATTAATAGACTGTTTACTGCTAGCACAAGTAGAAACAAACTTGTTATTACACTAGCATTAGCAAAGTTATTGCTGATTGAACAAACCAACACGCTTCATAATAATAATAATAATAATAATAATACTACTCTTCTGCACATCGGTCAAAACTTCAACATTACAGAAACTCTTCCACTTGTCAAACATAAGTGAACATTAAACATTAACAGCTGTTTCCCTTCACTCAAAAACACATTAAATAACACTTCATTTCAATATTACCTCTATTTCCAGCCATATGCTAAGCATGCTGGGAACTAACAGTGGTGTCTCTAAATACAACTGCACACTTGAGCTAATTCTCTTAAAATAAAGTGGAACCTTATTTTCCTTCATTTGATCAGATTATTTGGTTCTTCGGTTGAAGCCTCAAGATTGCTTCCCTTTCCTTAAAAAAATGAGGAAAATGTATCTCTTGGTTTTATTAGTGAAATGTTCTCAATATTTTTTATACAACACTGAACCACAATTTTCTTAAGAACTATTTTTAATTATGACCTTAATTTTTTTAGTGAAAATTACAAGACCCATGCTTGATTATCTACAGTGTAGCCAACCCTGCGTACATTCTGTTCCAAAATAGAGATAATGATCAAATTCCTGAAATAAATGACCCCCTCAATGTTTAATTCGTTTTCCAGTGTTATTTTCAAGATGGGCATGTAAATGAATTTTTATTGAATTTCAATTCTGTTTCCTTTCATTCAAATTCGAATTGTAATTCTAGATCCTGTTTTTGACATCAATCCAAATTCAATTCAATTCTGAATTGTGCACAAGGACGCAAACTCTGAAACAGGGTTGCAAGTTTTGAAAACGATCCCGTTTATCAACTTCAAAAGCGTGAACATGCGTGTAACGTGTTTAGTCTATAAGCGTTTGAATGTGTATGTGCGCCTGTAGTGCCCACCAATTAAAGGGTCAGTTCACCCAAAAGTGTGAATCCTGTCATTAATTCCTCATGTCGTGTCAAACCCGTCAGACCTTCGTTCATCTTCAGACACACATAAAGATATTTCTGATGACCCCAGAGCTCACTGACCCTCCATAGACAGCAGTGTGATGAACACTTCCTTTCTGCCCTTGAAAGTGAAGACATCGTTAAAATAGCCCATGTGACTCCAGCGGTTCAGCCTTAATGTGATGAAGAGACGAGAATACTCTAGAGCGCAAGAGATTTACTGTGGGATTTCATCAGAAACATCTCCAAGTGTGTCTGAAGAGTTTGGAACGACATGAGGAATTAATGCCAGAAGTTTCAGCAAAGAAATGGACGGCGGTCCAGGTTAGGTTAGGCATGCTAACGGTGTCACAACCCCACGATCCGTGGCAATTCCAGGGATGTTCTCCAGGTGCTGAATGAGGTTTATCTACAGCGACTGTTCTCCGAACGCATCCCTCCAGGCTTTGTAGTGATTCTCAGAAATGATGCACTGTAAATCATTCAAGACTCAAAGAATGGCTTCAAGGACGAACACCTTTCCGTGCAGACGCACAGATATTCAGGGTTAGTTTTCCTGAGGAAGACGGCCTTCTAAAGAGCAGGGCCCGTATTCATAAAGATTCTAAGAGTCCTCTCAGAAAACTCCTAATTTAGCATAAAAACATTTTTTATGTAGGAGCTATTCGGGACCGATCTGAGGGTTAGGGTTAGCCCTAGCCCTAGCCCTGAGCAAGGAAAATACAAAAACCTTTACCTTAGTGAAGAGGCGGGGCTGACCCCGTTGCTACGTATGACACAGTCTTTTGAAGACTGGGATTGGTTGGTTGTCCAAAAAGGGGAAAAAAGGAGCGCTTTTAAGTACAGGGTCTATTCTAAGCCTTCACTTTGAAATTACAAGCACAAATGGTCCTATTTTACCGTTCTCTCTCTCTCTCTCTCACTCACACACACACACACATATATATATATATATATACATCCTTTTATTATTTACCATGCTGTTAATTTCCTATAAGGTATTTGATTGGCTTAGAATTATAAACATTGTTCCACTCTTTCCAATTACACTGATTGCTGGCATGTCTATTTGATTGGTGGTTTGAAAGTTGGGTTTAATGCAACAAACATGATCCCTGCACGATCTAATCTCTAGCGTCTCATTAAGTCACTGTCATCCATCGTCTGCAACACATTTCTCCTCCCTCTTGTCTTTCTGCCATTTTCTCCGCTGCTAAAGAAACTCTTAAGCCTCTTAAAAGTCCTCGTCCGTGCTCCTAACAAATTTGACCTTAAGACCTCTTTTAAGGGTTAAGATGCTTTCTGAATTACTCTTTTCTTTACTAGGATTTTGTAGTTAATTTTAAGAGTAAATGCCCACATTTCTAATAATTTTCTTCGAATTTTGTCACTAGGAGCTCCTCTTTGCATTCAGATTCTTTATGAATACGGGCCCTGGAGTTTATGGCGTTCCCACAGCATGAAGCAGCCGAGTGCGCTCTATCCATATTAATCACACCTCTCTTTCCTTCCCTCTCCTTCTCCTTCTCCCGCTCCGATACGGAAACCAGGTCATTAGAGAGAGAGAGAGAGAGAGAGAGAGAGAGTCAAGTGATGTGTTGCAAAGGCCGGCTGTTTTGGCCACTGTGTTTCTGAGAACAGCAGTGATTTCCACCTGTGTGAAGTTAGCCGCTCACCCAACCCAGATCTCAATCGTTTGTGTCGCTTCAGTTATTCAAATATTAGAGTTTGAATCATAGGCGATGACATCATCAGCCCCCCCGACCTGCTCCAAATTCAGCCCAAATAGTCTCGTTTGTGGGCTTTCCTTTTTCCCCAGTACAGAACTAGCCAGGTAAGATTCAAACGGCAAACCCAATCCCATTAACCTGCAGCATTGACTTTAACAGACACAGCGGATCACAGAAGGTGTGGGATGAAGAACAAACTCCAAGGGAAGGGTTATTACTTCTTACTATATATATGGAAACTCATGACTCAATGAATTAAGGCAGAATGATTTTACTTTTGAAACTGAATGTGTACTATTGAACATCCATTAACACAAATAATGGACCTTTAAAACACTTAACACTGTCAAGCTACCCGAGTGCAAACCTCAAGCCTGACCTCCAGAAGAGCAGACCCTTCTCCAAACAGAGTTAGGAAAACATATTCCGCTGGAGGCCAGATGTAGTTAACCCAAGGTCAGTTTTAATTAAACAAGGTGATATAAACACCATCCAAGACTCTTAGAAAAGATGTGTAAGAAAATGACACAACCCGTGTTCAATTTTTACACATCTGTGGGTGAGCTCCAGGACCACTAGTTCTGTGTTGATGTGCACTCAAGCACTGTTTAACGCAGTATATGTGTCAGAAAATTAGAACAAAGATGGGTAAACATATGTGAAAGTTGTGTAACTATCATATGTGCTATCCTTGGCTACACTAAAAAGGTATCTAAAATCCTAAACAAAACGTTAGCATTTGAAAATAATGATTTTATTATAATAATGAAATATCAACAGTTCAATTAAATGCAGAATATAACAATACAAAGCAGTCAAAAAGCTAAATGTCCAATACAGGACAAAATCAAGGTAGCATGACACATTAAGCATTTGAATGTTTTTGAAAGAAGTCTCTCACCAAAGAACTCATTTCAAGTGTAATTTATTCCAGTGATTAAAGCTGAATCTTTAGCATCATTACTCCAGTCTTCAGTGACGCATGGTCCTTCAGAAATCATTCTAATCTAATCTAATTTCTGATTATTATCAATCCCATACAAAAATGTAATATATGGCCATATATGTACTTATATTTCAAATAGCATGACATATATCTATACATATATTTGACTTATCTGAGAACACAATATATGCCTGCAACATATATGAACATATATGTGTCCAAACATGTTAAGAAAATATTTTAGTTCATCCATATATGATACCATATATCTGCATATATTACAGTATAGTATTGGTTTCTCGCAAATATGGACAACATTAAGTATAAATATGTGACATACATATTTGTTTTCCACATATTTAATAAATGTATGTAAACATACATGCATTTCATACTGATGCATTTTTAAAGCTGTGGCATATGGTTATGGTACTTTGTCGATGTATTTGTCAAAAATGACAAAGAAAACACTGCATTATTGTATTAAAAATATATTTGGTATTCACACAATACAGACAAAATCTCCAACTATATGCATTTAATTACAACACTGTAAAAAAAATCCTAATTTTACGGAAAATAACGCTAAATTGTTTACAGTATTTTCCTGTAATTTTGAATTATGTTTAAAACTATGTAAAATTACAAACAATATATGTAAATAAACAATTTGACTGTTATTTTAAGGATTATATCATTAATGACAAATTACAGTAATTCTCATTTTTATACAGGAACATGACTGTATTATTTATACAGTATTTTTCTGTTTTCTTAAATTACATACAAATGTATGTAAAATTACAGAACTAATCTGTAATAAAATATTTAGCTCATTATATTAAAGGTTTATGTCCATACTAACAATTTAACATTATTCTTTGTTATTTTAAAGTAAATCTTATTAGTTTCACTGTAAAAATAAAATCGTAAAAAAATGGTAACTGACTGGCAGCTACGGCTGCCAAACGAAAAACCGTAAAATATCTGAATTCAAATAAAGTGCAAAAACTTTACGTAAATTTACATTAAAAGTTTGAGAGAAAACTGTTATTTTACAGATTTCTCCTTATTTAAATTAAGATATTTTACTTTAATTTTATGTTTTTGTTTGGCAGCCGTAGCTGCCAGTCATTTGACTTTTTTAACTATTTTTTTTTTTTTACAGTGTAGGTGTATTTTTACATTCAAACTGTAATTCTGGAAACAAATATAACAAACTATATATCAAACTAAATATCAAACAATAATCTGTTTTTAAAGAGTACAAATCTGCACTGCTCTCCAGGTTGAAACTTTCAAGCCTCTGCCCACACCACAAAACACCACTTGACCAATTAATTAAATATAACAGCAAATAAATATAAATATACACATTTGCTAACTGTAGTTTAAAACAAGTTATTTCTATATTTGCAAGGTTATATGCTGTCTTTCCGTGTTCACTTGAGCGTGATTGGTCAATCTGAACGTCATCTAGAAATCTGGCCAATGACAACTGTGCACGCCTTCTACCGATCAAGTTTGTAAACGTAATACACTCGTGCCGTTGGAGTGCTCGGCTGCTCGCGGGTGCGGCTTCTAATCTGCAACAGGACTGCTTCGTCGGTCCATTAATGGCATTACATGGATCATTTTACATCTGTTAAAATCTTATTTTGGACGAATTTTGATTGTGGGATGTCGACTGAGAACGGAAAACATGAATATGAACAGACATTTAAGTTACCAATGGCGGACATCAGACGGCAGAAGGTAAATAAATCCCTTTATATTTTTCTACTGTCACATCAATATATAGTGCATTGAAGTTATAATTTCTGCTAATCGCGATTACTTTAAATATTATGTTTCTGCGTTTTGTTATGTTGTAATACTGTTAAGATAGGACTGGGTGCTATGACGAAGATAGTGACTATCATTAGAGATTTTACAATTATGTTAACGTTACCTTTTTATATCGGGGAATGTAAATATATCCGCGTAGCACTGTACTAACGTTACTTACAGTTATTGACATTTTGATCAAGAAAAATGTATGAATGGAGAATAAAGAGTAACGTTAAGCCGCCTCTCTCAGACAGCATGTGATCCTGAAATCAGTGATCCTTTTGGTAAAATGCACACAATTATCTCAAAATCCCTGTCATGTGAGGCATTCACTTGATTTAAACAGTCAGTTATGTTTGAAGTAACGTTAGAGTTAAACAGTTCAAGTTAACGTGGGGAATCCCGGATGCGTGTCATTGTGCATCCGCTCTTAAAGGGGCAGCAGATTAATAAACAGCCCTCTCATAATGTGAATCAAACAACAAAAGACTAGAGAAGGCCTTCTGCGTTTTTAAGAATCAAGTGATATTAATGCATAGAATATCATACAGAGAAGACAACTGTTTTATTCTGTAGTATTTCTTAATAAAATATCTATAAAATGAAATAACAATATTATGATATTGTTATTGTGAAATAAAATGTCTCATGTATGTAGAATAATAGGGTCATAATGCCCATCCCTACTGGTAGTTTTAAGATCAAGTTTTAAGCTAGTTTTAAGTTTAAGCTTGTCATAAAAAGTAAAGGAGCTTTGGAAAGAGTAATCTGAGAACACTGTCATGTTCACTCGTTCAACAGAGAGGACTGGAATCCGCCATTCTTGGACTCTGAAGAATTACAGGCAAACCAGGATTTTGGATCTACTGTGAAGTTTTTTTATGGACCTGGTGAGTACTTTTTGCAAGTCCATGTCTCTGTCAGTAAGTTGAAAATTAATATTAATGTTTTATCAAACAAATTAATATTCATTTGTGTGTGTGTGTGTGTGTGTGTGTGTGTGTGTGTGTGTGTGTGTGTGTGTGTGTGTGTGTGTGTGTGTGTGTGTGTGTTGCTTCCCCCCTCATGATCCAGAAGTTTTGGGAATGGAAATCTGCCACATGATCTTCAGAGGAAGTGAGTATTCATGTCATCTCCAACATTAATACTGTTACGGTAGCCTTATGTGTGTGGAAATGTGAACACAGGCAACTCGGCACCAAGACACAACTCTGGTTCAAACGTACCTTGAGTTTAAAAGCATAGCTCAGTCCAAATGAAAACTCCCTCATCATTAACTCACCCTCATGTCTTATCAAACTTGTATGACTTTCCTCTGTGAAACAAAGTATTTTTGAATAATGTTGGTAACCAAGCTACATTGGACCAAATGTTATGGACAATAATCACCAATAACCATCTCAAAGCTGAGCGGACTCTGTGTTCATATAGCCAGAATATCTCAATGTCAAATGTTGTTTAAAGGAAAGGTACAAAAACAAAATCCTCCCTTTTTAAGGACTTTTTAGTGAATCAATGTCTTTTTCTTTCTTTCTTTTACAGATCCAGCTGATTATTGGAGATTTGGAAGAGGATTGCTCTTTATCTGCTATGTCTGTCCCTTCTGGTGCAGAATCATGGACCTGTTGTATGTTTTGATTTATATTTCTTATTACACTATATAGCTTGGATTCTGAATTAAAAGGTAAATGTTTGTCCACATATATTATCAGAGCTATATGGAGCCCTCGGGGCTCAGTTAGAGGAAAACAATATAAAACTTATTTGGAAAATACAAAGCTAACAGTAAATGGCACAATTTGTTATTTTGTTATGAGGTGAAATCATAACCTCATCATGATATTAGTAACCCTAACTTACAAGATAAATGCAATTTTTAGTTTTTCAATTCCTCCTGGGGCTCTGAAGTAGTGTTAGACCGATATTTGCGATTTTTACGTGTATCGGCCGATACAAGGCTGCTGCGTTCGCCGATATTTTTCCCCCGGCATTATTTACAGACAGGCGTCCACAGGCAGCTCTCAGCATCTTTCGATGAGAGGTTGTGGTGGTGTTTGGCACTATGATCCCATCTCGCCTGCAAATTAAATTGGTGCAAAACTGGTTGCCATGCTTACTGATTGCAGTGTAAGTGTGGCCTTACTTGCATACTCACTTAGTCAATCAATTTTACTGACTTGCACTAGAAGAAACTGCAATAAAGATTTTTTTTTAATCTTGGTGATAAGTTTTATCCACCAGTGTTTTGTCTGCTTTATACTTAACTTTTTTCTTTAAAATCTACCTTTTCAGATGCAGTAATGTCAAAGCACTCGGCTGTTTCGACTGGCCAGATTGGAACAGCCCTGAATGGGAAGATGGCAGAACTAAGACTGGCAATATCCAGAAAAAATCTTACTTAAAAATTTGTTAAAATGAGAAATTAAAATTAAAATGTGGAAATGTATTTCCCAAGTGAGTGAGTTTTAAAAAGAAAAAGTCTAATGTTAAATGAAATAAAGTTTTTACTTGAAAAGATTGTACTACCTGATTGTATTTTCTGGAGAAAAAAAAATCAGTAAAGTTTGTACTTGAAAAGACTTGAAATTGTGTGTTCTGTTGAATGAGTACAAATATATGTACAGGCTGTATAAAAACATAGTTGTGTCACTAATATAAGTGAAAGTACATGGTATCATCATATTAGAAGCATATTTGTATCCCTAATATAAGTGAAAGTATGTACTATGGAAATAAGTACATATATGCATGTATACATATATGCGTCTTACATATATTAAACATTTATGTGCATATACGGGAAAATATATGGCACTTACATGAAAACGGCCATTTTTGCTATATTTTGAAATATATGTTTCATATATGTATATGTATTTTATATATATGAATATTGCATATATTCCCATATAGGCAGCAGACATACATGGGCACTGACATTATATATGTAATTTACATATATTGACATATATTACATTTCTGTATGGGATGTCTGTACTCTCTACATCTTTTCCACAGCATAGGAGTAAAAGTGATCATAAAAATAAAAAGACTTTGGGGATAAATGAACTTCTCCAAAGATTGGCTCCTGTTCAGAGCTTGACTGACATCAGAATGTTCCCAGGATGCGTGTCCACAAACATAAATGTGCCCAGGTCTTCTCAGATCGCGGTTCCAACACTAAATAAGAATATAAGCGGGAAAGAGAGAGGAAAAAGTTACACATGAGTGTCAAAATGTTTTTAATCTCCAACAACATACTATAATTTAGAATAGATATTTGTAAGTAACAACCTTTTGTCAGCATATTCAAACATTTCAGCTGAACTTCAAACTTAATTATGCCAGACTCAATTTTAATACTTACATATACTTATTTCTCCAAAAATGCAGTGATGCATAGACGCCAAGAATGCAATCAAGGATTTAGGCAATTTCAGCTTGTCAGGAGCGAAGGGATATCTGTTTGAGACAAATACACAGTAAGACACACGAAGAAATCACCATGTGATGAGGAACACGTATGTGAGAATGCTGTTTGTGGACTACAGCTCAGCATTCAACACCATTGTGCCCTCCATACTTGACATTAAACTCCGGGCTCTAGGCTTAAACAGCCTGTTATGCAGCTGGATCCTGGACTTCCTGTCAAACAGACGCCAGGTGGTCAGAATGGGCAGTAACATCTCCTCCTCACGGACTCTCAACACTGGAGCCCCTCAGGGTTGTGTTCTCAGCCCACTCCTGTACTCCCTGTACACACATGACTGTGTGGCTACCCACAGCTCCAACACCATCATCAAGTTTGCTGACGATACGACGGTGGTAGGTCTTATCACCGACAATGATGAAACGGCCTACAGAGAGGAGGTGCACACTCTGACACGGTGGTGTCAGGAGCACAACCTCTCCCTCAACGTCAGCAAGACCAAGGAGCTGGTGGTCGACTTCAGGAGGAATGAGAGAGAACACCGCCCCATCACCATCAATGGAGCACCGGTGGAGAGAGTCAGCAGCTTCAAGTTCCTCGGTGTCCACATCACAGAGGAACTCTCATGGTCCGTCCACTCTGAGGCCGTTGTGAAGAAGGCTCATCAGCGCCTTTTCTTCCTGCGACGGCTGAGGAGGTTTGGAATGAACCGCCACATCCTCACACGCTTCTACAGCAGCACCATAGAGAGCCTGCTGACTGGCTGCATCACCACCTGGTACGGCAACAGTACCGCCCGCAGCCGCAAAGCCCTGCAAAGGGTAGTGCGCACGGCCAGCTGCATCATCGGAGGTGAGCTTCCCTCCCTCCAGGACATTTACGCCAGGCGGTGTGTGAAGAGAGCTCAGAGGATCATCAGAGACTCTAGCCACCCGAACCATGGGCTGCTCTCACTGCTGCCATCAGGCAGACGGTACCGCAGCATCAGAACACGCACCAGCCGACTCCAGAACAGCTTCTTCCCACAAGCAATCAGACTACTTAACTCCTGATCCATCAGGATCATAACACACACTGGACAGAATATCACTCCGCACAACCCACTGTAGATACACACACATTATATACACATTTATTTATCATACAGCATCTATTGCACTTTAGATTTCTATTTGTGAACATATTGTATACTGTACATTGTATATTATTACTATAGCTTAATGTATACTGTTATTGTTTAATGTATGTTTAGTGTATATTGTTTAAAGTATATGTATATTGTAAGTATGTGTATATTGTTTAAAGCTGTGAGAACTACACTCACATTGTGTAAATTATTTATTGTTTATTGTAGTGTATACTGTGCTGTGAGTAATTGTGTGCGCATCAGATGTGTAATCTGTTGTTGCTTAAATGTTGTACATGTCATGTCGTGACTGCTATGTTGCTCGGAACTGCACCTAAGAATTTCACCTACTGTTGCACTTGTGCATATGGTAGAGTGACAATAAAGTGATTTGATTTGATTTGATTTTTCTTTCCCTCAGTAGTTAACCCACCTGTGCGCTGATATGCTGGAATGATATTGGGCATCTTCCTGGCCCTCCTGACTGTTCGACCTAATAAAAGATCAAAATAATACAAAAATAAAAACTAAAGTTGTGTGGTATGAGTGGTTTTGGGAACAGAGCCACCACGCGCTCAGCTCCTGCTTACTTTGACACCATTCTACAAATCCACACCCCCACCAGAAGCCTTCGCTCAGCAAAGGAACGACGGCTCGTGGTCCCATCACAGAGGGGGAAAATCCCTTTCCAGAACATTTTCATTCAACGTTCCCAGCTGGTGGAACGATCTTCCCAACACCATCCGAAACGCAGAATCATTGACATCATTCAAAAGTCACCTTAAAACTCAGCTCTTCCGTGAACACTTAACCTCATAAAAAAAAAACACTTTCCTTTCCTCTTTCTCTTCCTTCTTCCCTCCCTACACTGAGCAATGCACACGCTCTCAGGATCTCAGGCTCTTATTGCGCTTCTCGACTCTTCATGACCAATCGCTTCATGTACCCCCAAGTTGTAAGTCGCTTTGGATAAAAGCGTCTGCTAAATGCATAAATGTAAATGTAAATGTAAATGTTTACTGCAATGTTTACCTGAAAAAATCCAATCTGGTAAGACTGAACATAGAAAATGCTCCATCTTCTGATTGGTTCATATTTACTGTGTAGTAAATATAATGTTAGACATAATGCAAAAGTCACTTATTTGATAAGTTAGCAAATTTTTTCATGATACCTAGCCTGCACCAGCAGAAAATGTTGTTTTTGTAATTAATATGAGTAAAAATATGATTTCAGGAAGAGCTTACCTTAAGAATCTTGCTAGCAGTCATCGGCGTGATTCAAGGTGGCTTTCACGATCACAAGCAGTTTTGCACGACGGGTAATCAGTCAATTAACACAATGAAGTGATATGATAGAAATATCTTATTTTCAACAATATAGAAGTAAAAACGTAATGGTCGCTGTCCTTAACAGATTATTGGCTGGCTGGCTGGCTGTATTCCGTTCAGTCAAAGTCCCTCCCTAGTCCCTATTGGTTCAGTTAGCTCATCTAAATAACGGTCGCATATAAAAATGACACATGAAGTGTGTTAGCAATCTCTCTACACATATTGGGCCTCCTTCATGAAACTTTCGTAAATATATGAGCAAATTCTGAGTAATTTGCGCGTAAAATTGAAATTTATGAAAACTCTCCTCCAGATTCACAAACACTTCGTATACCACGGATTCGGTAGTTAAACGTGTGTATATTAATGAATTCCAAACATTCGTAAATAGGACCACGTGCACGCACGCTCATAGTTAGCATAATCCCCACCCATGAGTTATAACTGCAAATGACGTGTGCAGGAACGCTGTGGAATCTTCTGGACTTCTTTCTCAGGTTTGGCTCCAGTATTTTGCATAAATGATAAAGAAACTAATTGGCGATATGCCTAGCAATACATAATCAATTATCATGTGTCCATCAAAGCATTTAGCCAGCTAAAAAACGCCTGGTGCTCTTCTGAAAACGGCCAGCTGGTGGTGCTTGAGAGCGCTTTGCAAGGGCAGCGTCTTTCCAGCAGAGATACTTTGATTGCTATGAATATGATACGGAATATCCATGTGTGTAATGTGTTACAAGTATCTCATTTTGAAAAATATTACTGAATATGAAAAATGCAGTAAAAAGCAGTATTACCTTCTCCATTATTGTTGTTCAGTCTGTATACAAGTGGGATGATTGGTCTGTGTAGTTTGACCCACCCCTCCTCCACTCTGATTGGACGTCAAAATGCAATGTCGTCAGTTTGCCTAAATTAGAACACAGAACGTTCAAATGTTTTATGCACCATCTACTCGTGTTAGGGAGCAGGTGTACATTTCTTTCGTACCAACTGAAAATACGAACATTTTCGTGAATCCAAAAATTTACGTCAGAGTGGCTTTACGAACGATTTACACACAAATTTGTTCTGCTCGTGTTTCATGAATGAGGCGCACTGTGTTCAATGCTGTGAGGAAATTCCAAAGTTGTGTTAATTTTAAGCTACACATTGATGTGTGTAATATAGGTTTTCCCCCACACATTTTTAGTTAATATAGGGTCACAAAATGTGTAAATTTGAGTGTTACACATTATTTGTGTAACTTTTCTACACATTCCTTCTAAGAGTGAACGATGACTTGACCTTAGCACGACTCGACTAAAACAGACTTGACCATGAACCATAACCAAACTTGACAAACTCCTGTAACTCAGAGATTACAGGAACAAAAATGACCAACAGACAAGGCAAACATGAGGACTATTCATACACAGACTAGGGGAACACATGACTATGACAACCAATGAACAACCAGAACTCAACCACATGACAAGACCATGAACCAATGAGAACTATGGACACATGACTAGACCAACCAATGAGAACATGACACATAGGGAAGCACATAGCATGATCACATAAGGGCAAGGAAGTCACATGACAATAGCCAGGAAACATGACTGAGGCAAAATTACAAAATAAAAGACATGAAAACATAAACGTGACCCAAATCCCAAAACCAACTGTGACAGTGGATTACAACAAAAATAAACACGCCACTTCTTTCCCTTAATCTTGAATTAACTCATAATATTGTAACTGACCATGTTAAACATTGTACTTACGTTTGCCAGATTTGATTTAGTAACGACTTTTGTCTTATCCTCTGCTATCTATGCTTATAATTCGATTCTTAAAGTGTGTTCACACCGAGGAGAATGGTGCTTGTGTTCTCGTGCCGAGAGCTGATTAAGTTACATAAAACTACGACTCACAAATCCACTTTTCCCAGAGACACCAGATGAATATTGAGCTGATGCTGCTGTATAGACATTATATAATATCTATAAACACCACAGTGACTACAAAAACACTGAGGAGGACTTCCACTACAACATCTTCACCAGCAACAAGAGATTGAATACATTACAAACCCGAAATAAAATGCTCACTGCTCATAAATCGTACAAAGATATAGCCTAATATACACTCCCCTAAAGGATTATTAGGAGCAGCACTAATACTGTGTTTGACCCCTTTGGCCTTCAGAACTGCCTTAATTCTACATGGCATTGACTCAACAAGGAGCTGAAAGCATTCTTTAGAAATGTTGGCCCATATTGATAGGATAGCATCTTGCAGTTGATGGAGATTTGTGGGATGCACATTACATTTACATTTATGCATTTGGCAGACGCTTTTATCCAAAGCGACTTACAGTTCCCTTATTACAGGGACAATCCCCCTGGAGCAACATGGAGTAAAGTGCCTTGCTCAAGGACACACTGGTGGCGAGCGCTGGGATCGAACCAGCAACCTACTGCATATCAGTTCAGTGGTTTAACCCACTGGACCACCATCTCACATCCAGGGCACGAAGCTCCCGTTCTACCACATCCCAAAGATGCTCTATTGGGTTGAGATCTGGGGACTGTGGGACGGCCATTTTAGTCCAGTGAACTCATTGTCATGTTCAAGAAACCAATTTGAAATGATTGGAGCTTTGTGCCATGGGGCATTATCCTGCTGGAAGTAGCCATCAGAGGATGGGCACATGCTGGTCATAAAGGGATGGACATGGTCAGAAACAATGCTCAGGTAGGCCGTGGCATTTAAACCATGCCCAACTGGCACTAAGGGGCCTAAAGTGTGCCAAGAAAACATCCCCCACACCATTACACCACCACCACCAGCCTGCACAGTGGTAACAAGGCATGATGGATCCATGTTCTCATTCTGCTTACGCCAAATTCTGACTCTACCATCTGAATGTCTCAACAGAAATCCAGACTCATCAGACCAGGCAACATTTCTCCAGTCTTCAACTGTCCAATTTTGGTGAGCTGGTGCAAATTGTAGCCTCTTTTTCCTATTTGTAGTGGAGATGAGTGGTACCCGGTGGGGTCTTCTGCTGTTGTAGCCCATCCGCCTCAAGGTTGTGCGTGTTGTGGCTTCACAAATGCCCCATACTGTTGTGGCCCCATACTGGATGTGTTTCCCTTTTCACACCATTCTTTGTAAACCCTAGAAATGGTTGTGCGTGAAAATCCCAGTAACTGAGCAGATTGTGAAATACTCAGACCGGCCCGTCTGGCACCAACAACCATGCCACGCTCAAAATTGCTTAAATCCCCTTTCTTTCCCATTCCGACATTCAGTTTGGAGTTCAGGAGATTGTCTTGACCAGGACCACACCCCTAAATGCATTGAAGCAACTGCCATGTGATTGGTTGATTAGATAATTGCATTAATGAGGAATTGAACAGGTGTTCCTAATAATCCTTTAGGTGAGTGTAAATAATCAGAATGACAGACTGCTACAAGTGATCTGTTCTATTGTATTCGATAGCCTACTAAACATCAGCCTTTAATTTGATTATAATTCAGTGTCTAACATTTTAAAAACCAAGAAACAAACAAGACTATTTGGGTGAATTTGGAGCATGGGAGGGGGGGTGACCTCAGAATGACCTATAAATATTAAATTAATAATATTAATAACTAATATCTTAAAAACTGAAGCACAAACGATCCACAACTTCATGCGTATCCATCCTCTTCTGTGAGTTTCACATCAGACGGATCATTTGCCGATAGTTACAACATTGTGTACATTAAATATTTCGCATTTTATTTCCATTGGAAGAGACCAAATGACGCCGACCCCTGTGTATCGACTGCTGTAAAGTAACTAACGTGTCTCTCAATCTCTCACTAGTTATTCTTCCTGAACACACATCATTACAGATCTGTGCTTTAATACACGTATACTGTACATCTTTATCAATGGTTAATATATGCACTGGCCATATGCTTGAGCTAGGAGGCTTTCTGTCTCTGCCAGACTCAAAGACATGCAGCATTGGAGAACTGGAGACATGGAATCGTCTGTGTGAGTGTTAATATAACCTGACCTCCATCCAGCATTCCCACAACGCTACAGGAAAAAGGGTTTGGAGGATGGATGGACAGGTGTGTGTACGGACGGACAGATGGATGGATGGATGGGTGGATGGACAGACAAATGATGTAAGTCGCTTTGGATAAAAGGATCAATGAATAGATGGATGCGTGCGTGCGTGGATGGATGAATAAATGGATGGATGAATGAATGGATGGATGGACAGATGAATGGATGGATGTGAATTGTTATGTGTCTCTCTGATAGCTGCAGAGGATGCACTGCTAGTGTTCTCTGTGTCTCTGTGTCTCTGTCTCTGAAATGAAATGTCTCTAGCAGGAAGTCTGAGGCCTTACACCGGCGTGATGAAGCGCTCTGGCTGCAGGACGGCAGATCATTTGTCATCGTGTGTGAGTACAGGAGCTTCTGCTTCTCTGAGTGTGTGTGTGTGTGTGTGTGTGTGTGAGAGAGAGTACAGGAGCTTCTGCTGCTCTGAGTGTGTGTGTGTGTGTGTGTGTGTGAGAGTACAGGAGCTTCTGCTGCTCCGTGGGGTTTACCGGCGAGTGTGTGAGCGCTCCAGAGCTCTGGAGATTGCTCTTCTGGTCTCATCAAACTTCTAAAGCACAGTCCACAGTGGTATAGAGTTTATAATTATATTCATGCATTTGGCAGACGCTTTTATCCAGAGCGACTTACAGTGCCTTATTACAGGGACAATCCCCCTGGAGCAACATGGAGTAAAGTGCCTTGCTCAAGGACACACTGGTGGAGACCGCTGGGATCGAACCAGCAACCTTCTGCATATCAGCTCCATGGTTTAACCCACTGGATCTCACATGTTACCGGTTACCGATTTAGCGGTTTACCACAGCCTGCTCCTGCACTGACACCCAAACACAGGTAATGCTACTCGACACACAGGAAATTAGCTCAGGCCAAACACAGAGACATGCCAGGGTCTATAATTGGGTCTTATTGAACGGGGATGGAAACCGTCCAGTGGGAGAAGCCCCTTGCTGACCCTTGGCCATGTGTAGGTCAGCTCTCTCGCTGTTGCTCCTTTAGCCCAGTCTATCCGCAGGGCGAGATTTCACTAATGCCAGAGTCAAACCTTATTGAGTGGGACTGTGGGACCAATTTCTGTGGGACCAATTATTGTGTGTGTGTGTGTGTGTGTGTGTGTGTGTGTGTGTGTGTGCTCTTCATCCTGAGCACCCCAGCGCTGGTCTCTCGTCACGAGAAACACAAACACACACCTGCCTGTGACAGACCGGTCCTACGCTACACCCCGCCCAGTTACTCCACTTTTGCACACAAACATCTGGCCAAATGAAGAGGAAACACATCCGCTTGTGCTGGACCTTTGAGGTTTCTTCTAAAGCTGGTCTTGAGTAATTAGAGCAGTAGAGCGTGACAGATACAGTATCACACGCTCGCCCTCGGAGGAGTAGAGTAACAGACACTTATGGCTGCCACAACCCTAATGAGCCCACAGTACGGGTCCCCTGCAGTGCTACACACACCACAGACCCTACACACACCACAGATCCTACACACACCACAGACCCTACACACACCACAGATCCTACACACACCACAGATCCTACACACACCACAGACCCTACACACACACCACAGATCCTACACACACACCACAGACCCTACACACACCACAGATCCTACACACACCACAGATCCTACACACACCACAGATCCTACACACACCACAGACCCTACACACACCACAGATCCTACACACACCACAGATCCTACACACACCACAGACCCTACACACACCACAGATCCTACACACACACCACAGACCCTACACACACACCACAGACCCTACACACACCACAGATCCTACACACACCACAGACCCTACACACACCACAGATCCTACACACACCACAGATCCTACACACACCACAGATCCTACACACACCACAGATCCTACACACACCACAGATCCTACACACACCACAGACCCTACACACACCACAGATCCTACACACACACCACAGACCCTACACACACACCACAGACCCTACACACACCACAGATCCTACACACACCACAGACCCTACACACACCACAGATCCTACACACACCACAGATCCTACACACACCACAGATCCTACACACACCACAGATCCTACACACACCACAGATCCTACACACACCACAGACCCTACACACACCACAGATCCTACACACACACCACAGACCCTACACACACCACAGATCCTACACACACACCACAGACCCTACACACACCACAGATCCTACACACACCACAGACCCTACACACACCACAGATCCTACACACACCACAGATCCTACACACACCACAGATCCTACACACACCACAGATCCTACACACACCACAGATCCTACACACACCACAGACCCTACACACACCACAGATCCTACACACACACCACAGACCCTACACACACCACAGATCCTACACACACCACAGACCCTACACACACCACAGATCCTACACACACCACAGATCCTACACACACCACAGACCCTACACACACCACAGATCCTACACACACACCACAGACCCTACACACACACCACAGACCCTACACACACCACAGATCCTACACATACCACAGATCCTACACACACCACAGACCCTACACACACACACCACAGACCCTACACACACACCACAGACCCTACACACACACCACAGACCCTACACACACACCACAGACCCTACACACACACCACAGACCCTACACACACACCACAGACCCTACACACACACACCACAGACCCTACACACACACACACACACACACACACACACACACACACAACCACATACAGGCGGTCGATCCTTTTCCTATTTAGCTCCTAAACTCTGGAACTCTTCCTAGCATTGTTGGGGAAGCACACACACTCTGTCAGTTTAAATCTAGTCTAAAAACACATCTCTTTACTGTGGCATACACATAAAACACTTTCTCAATGAAATGATTGTTAGGCTGCATTAACTAGGTCAGCCGGAACCGGGAACACTTCCCATAACACCTGATGTACTCGTGACATCATCAGAAGAATGGCATCTACGCTAATGCTAGTCTCTCTGTTTATCCCGAGGTTTACTGCAGTCAGCCGGATCCGGGCCGGATCCAGATCAGATGCTGGACCTGCGTCCAGAGGAGACCAACACATGACCCTGAAGTGTCTGAGAGACCGTGATTAGCCTCCCCCTGAAACTGCCTCATCGACACGGCATCCTCAATAAACCCGTCTCCAGCGGGATGCCTCCGATCATTCGAATATTCGATCTATTATGACCTCTGACCTGTAAAGTTGCCAGAATAATAATAATAATAATAATACGCTGTTTGTTGATTGGCCAGAGGAGAACTGCCCCCCCGACTGAGCCTGGTTTCTCCAAGGTTTATTTTCCTCCATTCTGCTCCTGATGGGGTTTTGGTTCTTGCCACTGTTGCCTCTGGCTTGGCGTGCTCAGTTGGGGACACTACATGTTCAACTAAACATCGAAATAAATCTAATTAATAAACTAAATGAACCATATATTACTGATCTAATTATTGATCTAAAGCCCACACTGTCACCGTATGGAAATTTAAACTGATGACATCAAATAACTATACAGCTTCATAAAATTATGCTGCATTATTTTCCTGTTTAACACTGTAAAGCTGCTTTGGAACAATCTGCATTGTTAAAAGCGCTATATAAATAAAGTTGACTTGACTTGACATACCCTACACACACACCACATACCCTACACACACACCACAGATCCTACACACACACCACAGATCCTACACACACACCACAGACCCTACACACACACACACCACAGACCCTACACACACACACACCACAGACCCTACACACACACACACACACACACACACCCTACACACACACCACAGATCCTACACACACACCACAGACCCTACACACACACACACCACAGACCCTACACACACACACCACAGACCCTACACACACACACACACACACACACACACACACCCTACACACACACCACAGATCCTACACACACACCACAGATCCTACACACACACCACAGACCCTACACACACACACACACCACAGACCCTACACACACACACACACACACACACACACACACCCTACACACACACCACAGATCCTACACACACCACAGACCCTACACACACACACCACAGATCCTACACACACACCCTACACACACCAGAGAGAAGGCTGAACTTATAATGGATACAGCAGACAGAAATACACCAGCTGAACTCTTCACAGATGTTAAAGGTGTAGTGTGTAAGAATGACAGCTAGTGGTTGAAATGGGCACTGCAGTCTTATCAAACTTACACTGTTTGAAATGTCGACCCATGGTGAGGAAACGACTGAAGGATTGGGGGTGTTGATGGACTCCATCTGTGTTTTGATCATCGTTCTGAATCCCAAGTCTTTTGGTTTTGCCTTTTTCTTGCCCTGGAGGGCCAGTGCCTGATCAAACTCACGACCTGTGGCTTTCTGATGATCCTGAAGACATTGACCCTGACCAAACACCTGAACATGCTCAGAGCTAAACTCTGCATGACAGTGGATCTCGTGGGACAGATTATATACTTAAAGTGGGCCAAGCAGTATTGAAATAGCACACAGATATTTATGTAGCTAGTATACCATGTATAGGATTGAGTTGTGTCATTTTCTCTGTGAAACAAAAGGTAAATGTGTCTAGAATTATCCTAGTTTTCATTGACAATGACAAATTATAAACCAAGTATGAAAAATGTCCAGGGTGGAGTAAATTGCCCCCAGGGTGGAATAAATTAAAATAAAAAACCCAGGGTGGGGTCAAATGCCTCCAAGGGTGGGGTCAAATGCCTCCCAGGGTGGGGTAAAATGCCTCCCAGGGTGGGGTAAAATGCCTCCCAGGGTGGGGTAAAATGCCTCCCAGGGTGGAGTAAAATTCCCCCCAGGGTGGAGTAAAATGCCTCCCAGGGTGGAATAAATTAAAATAAAAAACCCAGGGTGGGGTCAAATGCCTCCAAGGGTGGGGTCAAATGCCTCCCAGGGTGGAGTAAAATGCCTCCCAGGGTGGGGTAAAATGCCTCCCAGGGTGGGGTAAAATGCCTCCCAGGGTGGAGTAAAATGCCTCCCAGGGTGGAGTAAAATTCCCCCCAGGGTGGAGTAAAATGCCTCCCAGGGTGGGGTAAAATGCCTCCCAGGGTGGAGTAAAATGCCTCCCAGGGTGGGGTAAAATGCCTCCCAGGGTGGAGTAAAATTCTGTCTGGCTAACTAGCTAGCTGATGCTAATGTGAGGTAATTTAAATATAAAGTCCAAATATTTGTACTCAATCCCCTGCTGGATTACATTTGATGGGAAACACAGAATTTTCAGATCATGGTCACAATATGAATTATGGTTTATTTCACCCCACACACAAGCCTCTTGGAAAATTGTCCTTCTGAAAATATGATTTTTCCTTAAACAGCAAGTACTCCCTATAACTACAGGCCTAATGTCATAAAACGGTGATGTTCTGCTAAACAAGCGTTAGAACACTTTCCTTATTGTTAACCCCTCTAACCCTCAACATGAACTCTCTCAGTGTGAGCTTCTCCATCTCTGCGGTCCAAATGTTAGTGGTTATCTAGTGGTTCTTTTGGGCAGAAGCGTATGGGGCGTTTTACCCCACTTACAAATACACTTGAACATTATTCAAGAAAACTTCTTTCGTAAGGGTTGGCACTGTTGGTTTTAGGGTGTGTATAAGTGTGTGTGTGTGGGTTAGGGTTAGGGTGTGGGTGTGGGTGTGTGGCCAGCAGCTCCACCTCGAGACTGACACTGCAGATAAAGTGTTTATTGCAGAGCCTTAACACATAATATAACAACAGCTCCATCTGCTGGACACTTACAGTCTTTACACATAACATAACAGAACAGCTCCATCTGCTGGACACTTACAGTCTTTACACATAATATAACAACAGCTCCATCTGCTGGACACTTAGTCTTTACACATAACATAACAACAGCTCCATCTGCTGGACACTTAGTCTTTGCACATAACATAACAACAGCTCCATCTGCTGGAAACTTAGTCTTTACACATAACATAACAACAGCTCCATCTGCTGGACACTTACAGTCTTTACACATAATATAACAACAGCTCCATCTGCTGGACACTTAGTCTTTACACATAACATAACAACAGCTCCATCTGCTGGACACTTACAGTCTTTACACATAATATAACAACAGCTCCATCTGCTGGACACTTAGTCTTTACACATAACATAACAACAGCTCCATCTGCTGGACACTTACAGTCTTTACACATAATATAACAACAGCTCCATCTGCTGGACACTTAGTCTTTACACATAACATAACAACAGCTCCATCTGCTGGACACTTACAGTCTTTACACATAATATAACAGAACAGGTTAGGTTAGGGGAAATTACAACATCTCCCCCCAAGCCAGCACTCGTCTGGAAAGGTTTGTAGTAGGGAGAATGAGGAGGGGCACAGGCCAACGCATGTCAGATTATACTATGTCGCCTGTGATTGGCTCCCGTCTAGGAGCAATGCCTTTTTTTGGCTTATGGGCCAGGTGGGTAGCTTGTTATTTTCTCTTTTTATTTTTTCGTTAGTTTATGAAACTTCTATTGTTTTGCCTTTTATTTACTATAATGTTGGGTTTGGTTATTCTGATGGGTAAGTTTTAGTGTGGTAATGGGGTCGTGGCTAACCTTTACTGCTGAACATTATTGTTCTTATTTCTTTTTCTGGTTTTAGGAATTGCGAAGTTTCCGGTCTGAACTTGCTCTGGACCAGCGAACCAAGCCGAAGCCTGATCCAGCATCGCAACCCCCCCAGTGGTGAAGTATTTTGGTGTATGGTAAAGGTCAAGGAGGTCTATAAAAAGGTGAAAGACGAGTGAAAGGGCGGTTGTCAGGCTGCCAATTTGGATGGGCTATATCTCAGTGTCTAATTGGGCTATAATGTTGAAACTCATGTCAAAGAAGGGTGAGGTTAGGGCCTAGCGAAGGAGATTCTAGAGATATGAGGCTTGATAGGAAATGGTGCATTTGGTAAGGAAAGGTCTCAGAGGTTCGGGATTGTGTGGTATGATAGGTGTTAGAGGGGGGTGTTATGAGGCCAAGTTTGGCGTTGGTGCAAGCTTCCTTTTCCGAGATATAGGTGTTTTAATAAGAAAAGTGTTTTTACAAAACTGGACGTAGAGGGTTAGGGTATTGTAAATATCCTATTACTATATAATAGGATCCTTTATCCTATATAAATATACAATTGTATTTATATATTTATTTCTATTTATCAAAAGGGAGAGTGTAAGAGAAAAGGAAAGTGTATTTTTCTCAAAACCCGGGGTATGGAAAGGATGGTTAACCAGTCGGAGATTAATATCAGACGTTAAAGAAGCAACGAGCCTGTGGTGAGTGCTTTCAAGGGTTTTCTAAGGGACAGGGCTATTTTAGCCCGGGGTAAAAAGACCAGGGCTATTTTGGCCTGGGGTAGAGTAACCAGGGCTATTTTTGCCTGGGGTAGGCTATTTGAAGGTGTGGGGGTAGGTTTAGGAGGGTTATGGGTGTAAGGGGTTGGTTGGGTTAGGGTTAGGTTTTTTGTAATCGCAACGTCTCCCCCCAGGCAACCATCTCTCAGGTCACCCAGTTTGGTATAGGGAGAAACGCAGAAAATGCATAGGCCGGCGCGTGTTTTTTGAAAGGATCAGCAGGCTTCCCTATCTTCCATCAACTAATCTAAACAAAGCCTAAGTGCAAAGAAATAAGAAGGGTGTGACGGGATTTCGTCAGAACCCCTTCCCGGCTGTAATTAGCCTCCTCTCTAGCTCCCCCACCCAATCCCACCCCGACTATCCAACTCAGGATCCAATAGGACCGCGCCCCACTCTCCCCCCCAAAAACCAGCTACCCCCCGAACTCAAGTCCTATGAGACTCCCCCACTGACCCAGTCCCCTTGACCATGCCCGGTTAACTCAGAATCCTCATCTTGTCTTCCGGTAGACCAGCTAGGTTTTCCTTATACGTAATCAAACACAGTCCGGAATACAAAGGTCTTTAACTGGACTTGGTCCCAACCAGCGAATCAGACCATACCCCAAGGGGTTATGGCCCAATAATCCTGGCCAGGCATCGTATTCCCATGAGCTTTTTCTCTTTTCTTCCAAAAAAGAACACATCCTCAGTGGTGTACCTCTGGATCATTGGGTGTTTCGGCTCTTTAAACACCATACACCCTCCTCAGAGGCGGCCCGCCCAAGGGAGATCAGCCCCCGGCGTGTGTTCCTCCCCATTTAGCTATTCCCCACCCACCTACCCTGCCCTCCCTTTCCCCCGTCCTCCTTTATCAAAACTACAAGTTCCCCTCCACCTCTCCCCAACAACCTCAACCCATCTATAAAAATCCCCTAATGCTAATCATCGATGGAAGACTGGATACCAATTAAGGCCCTTTAATCCAAGGCCACCTTCCCTGCGTGCTGTCCAAATGGACCCAGAGAGGCTGGATACCTACCCACCCTCCCAAGTAACCCCTTCGTTAACACCGCAAGGTATCCAGGGCTACCCGAGAAAGGCCTGTGACCCGGGGCTCTCATTGGCGGGTACCTAAGCACCAAGCTTCTACCAATGATCCTCCCTAAGGTATGCGAAACCCCATGCCGACATCACACTTACCGTAATAAGATACAACCGTAGGGGATTGCATACCCTAACCCCCCTTTTTTTCCTTTTTACCCCTTATCTTCCCATCCCACATTCCTCCACCATGGTAAGTCAAAAATTCCTTTACAAAAAAATATATATATATATACACACCCCACTCCCTATCCCAAGTTGGTCTCGAACCCCAGTCCCCCTGTTCCCCCCTGTCTTCCTACTAACCACTCTCCCACGGCATCCTTCCCTGCCCTGAAAAGGTAAATTTAGATGAACTGTGTCCATAACCATGTTGTGCGTACAGGGATAGCCCTAATTGATCCTAGAATTACATCCCCATCCTGTGATGGTTAGGTTAGGGGAAATTACAACATCTCCCCCCAAGCCAGCACTCGTCTGGAAAGGTTTGTAGTAGGGAGAATGAGGAGGCACGGGCCGACGCATGTCAGACTATACTATGTCGCCTGTGATTGGCCCCCGTCTAGGAGCAATGCCTTTTTTTTGGCTTATGGGCCAGGTGGGTAGCTTGTTATTTTTTTCGTTAGTTTATGAAACTTCTGTTGTTTTGCCTTTTATTTATTATAATGTCAGGTTGGATTATTCTGATGGGTAAGTTTAAGTGTGGTAGTGGGGTCGCGGCTAACCTTTACTGCCGAAAATTATTGTTCTTATTTCTTTTTTTTTGGTTTTTAGGAATTGCGAAGTTTCCGGTCTGAACTTGCTCTGGACCAGCGAACCAAACCGAAGCCTGATAATCCTGATCCAGCATCGCAACCCCCCCAGAGGTGAAGTATTTTGGTATATGGTAAAGGTCAAGGTCATATTAGTCGTATGGTTTGAGATCGTTTGGTTTAGACGTGCGGAGCGTAAATTTGAATTTCTATTCTAATGTTTTGAGAAAGGTTCTCTGGTCGACAGATGCACTGGTGGGTAGATTTAGTGCAGAAGTGGGTTTGTGAGTAAATTCCATTGATTTTTGGGTTTTACAATGGGTAGGGTTAGCGTGGGGATTGGGATTCTAGTCCGTAGGGTTGCTGCGGGTGGGTTTACAGTCCGTAGGTTTGTGACGGGTAGGGTTAGTGTAGGAGTAGGGGTCACGTTAAAATATTTTTTGTCCTATGAAATTTGACTTAGGGTTATAATAAATAGGGTTGATGCAGGTGGGTTTACAGCCAGTGGGTTTGTGACAGGCAGGGTTAGTGTAGGAGTAGGGGTCACGTTAAAGTATTTTTTGTCCTATGAAATTTGACTTAGGGTTATAATCAGTAGGGTTGACGTGGGTGGGTTTCCAGACAGTGGGTCTGTGACGGTTAGGGTTAGTGTAAGAGTAGGGGTCACGTTAAAGTATTTTTTGTCCTATGAAATTTGACTTAGGGTTATAATCAGTAGGGTTGACGTGGGTGGGTTTCCAGACAGTGGGTCTGTGACGGTTAGGGTTAGTGTAGGAGTAGGGTTAGGGTCACGTTAAAGTATTTTTTGTCCTATGAAATTTGACTTAGGGTTATAATCAGTAGGGTTGACGTGGGTGGGTTTCCAGCCAGTGGGTCTGTGACGGTTAGGGTTAGGGTTTACGAAATTCCAATCAACAGGTCCCTAAGGACCTGAAGACGGTTATGCACTGTCCATCCGTTCCGTTGACCGCTTTGAAACAGTGTGGGATCAGGATTGGTCCCATCACCGACTCTCCTGTTGCTCTACACGTCTTTTTATGGATGATTTTATTTATTTATTTATTTATTTGTATCTTCATGTATTAATCAATACATTTATTTATTTGTGTATATATATACATACATATACACATACATACATACATTATATATATATATATATATATATATATACACACACATACATATATACACATACATACACACATTCTATATTTTTATTCATTTACATTTTTCACCCTTCCTTCATCCTCCATACCCAATCTCATACAAAAACTGGAGAAGATCCCAACTCCTGGTGCAATAATGACCCCTAGTGGCAAAAAAGGTTTCTAACACCTCCCAGTAAGTGTGCAGGCATGCTTCAAAGGGTCAAGAGGTCAGCCTGGGCCACATAGGCTGTAAAATAAGCCAAGTAGAAAAAACACAGGGGTCTGCCTGTGAAAAATAATCCAATATACATTTATTTAGATAAATAAATAAATAAATTAATTAATGTCCAGGGTATGATAAGCCGGGCTGTTTGAGCTCAGGGCTATTTTATATAGGGTTAGTTTTTTTCCCCGGGGTTCTTGGTCAGCCCAGGGCTATTGTGGGTAGGGTTAAGGGATGGAGAGGGTTCAGGTGTCCAGGGGTCAGATGTCCAGGGGGTTGTGACGGTTAAGTTTTAGGGATGAGGGGTGTTGGTCAGCCCAGGGTTAGGGTTAGGGTTAGGTTTTTTGGAAGGAAATAGCAACGTCTCCCCCCAGGCAACCATCTCTCAGGTCACCCAGTTTGGTTTAGGGAGAAACGCAGAAAATGCACAGGCCGGCGCGTGTTTTTTGAAAGGATCAGCAGGCTTCCCTATCTTCCTCCAACCAATCTAAACCTACGAGCCAAGAGATAAGAAGGGTGTGACGGGATTTCGCCAGAACCCCTTCCGGGCTGTAATTAGCCTCCTCTCTAGCTCCCCTACTCAATCCCGCTCCGGTCATCCAACTCAGGATCCAGTAGGGCAGCGCTCCACCCTCCCCCCGAACCCAAGCCCTATGAGACTCCCCATGAAACTCCCCCACTGACCCAGTCCCCTTGACCATGCCCGGTTAACTCAGAATCCTCATCTTGTCTTCCGGTAGTCCAGCTCGGTTTTCCTTATACGTAATCAAACCCAGTCAGGAATACAAAAATCTTCAACTGGACTTGGTCCCAACCAGCGAATCAAACCATACCCCAAGAGGTTATGGCCCAATAATCCTGGCCAGGCATCGTATTCCCATGAGCTTTTTCTCTTTTCTTCCCCCCCGATTCCACAACCTCCCCCCCCACCTGATATGCCCCCCTTTTCACCCCTACTTCTACTTCATAGGAAATCTATTAGTCCAACACCCACCTCTCTCAATAGTTTCTCCTATTCCTCTTTTTCCGTCAAGTTCCACTCTACCGTTGAAATGTTGTACGGTTATCCTCCTAGAACATAAACACCCATTATATTCAACCGTTTTAAATAAACCTAACTGATAAATAAAAAAAAATATATACACACACACACACATCATCCTTTTTGAGTGTCTCCTTAACATTATATATGCCAGTAAAGAAAAAAACTATTTTCTCCGTACCCCTCTTCTTCAAAAAAACCCCCCAGGCTTTTCCAAAAAAGAACACATCCTCAGTGGTGTACCTCTGGATCATTGGGTGTTTCGGCTCTTTAAACACCATACACCCTCCTCAGAGGCGGCCCGCCCAAGGGAGATCAGCCCCCGGCGTGTGCTCCTCCCCATTTAGCTATTCCCCACCCACCTACCCCGCCCTCCCTTTCCCTCGTCCTCCTTTATCAAAACTACAAGTTCCCCTCCACCTCCCTCCAACAACCTCAACCCATCTATAAAAATCCCCTAATGCTAATCATCGATGGAAGACTGGATACCAATTAAGGCCCTTTAATCCAAGGCCACCTTCCCTGCGTGCTGTCCAAGTGGACCCAGAGAGGCTGGATACCTACCCACCCCCCCCAAGTAACCCCTTCGTTAACACCGCAAGGTATCCAGGGCTATCCGAGAAAGGCCTGTGACCCGGGGCTCTCATTGGCGGGTACCTAAGCACCAAGCTTCTACCAATGATCCCCCCTAAAGTATGCGAGACCCCATGCCGACATCACACCTACCGTAGTAGATACGACCGTAAGGGATCGCATACCCTAACCCCCCTTTTCTCTCCCTCTATCCCTTACCTTCCCCTCCCATAGCAACGTCTCCCCCCAGGCAACCATCTCTCAGGTCACCCAGTTTGGTTTAGGGAGAAACGCAGAAAATGCACAGGCCGGCGCGTGTTTTTTGAAAGGATCAGCAGGCTTCCCTATCTTCCTCCAACCAATCTAAACCTACGAGCCAAGAGATAAGAAGGGTGTGACGGGATTTCGCCAGAACCCCTTCCGGGCTGTAATTAGCCTCCTCTCTAGCTCCCCTACTCAATCCCGCTCCGGTCATCCAACTCAGGATCCAGTAGGGCAGCGCTCCACCCTCCCCCCGAACCCAAGCCCTATGAGACTCCCCCATGAAACTCCCCCACTGACCCAGTCCCCTTGACCATGCCCGGTTAACTCAGAATCCTCATCTTGTCTTCCGGTAGTCCAGCTAGGTTTTCCTTATACGTAATCAAAAACAGTCAGGAATACAAAAGGTCTTTAACTGGACTTGGTCCCAACCAGCGAATCAGACCATACCCCAAGGGGTTATGGCCCAATAATCCTGGCCAGGCATCGTATTCCCATGAGCTTTTTCTCTTTTCTTCCCCCCGATTCCGCAACCTCCCTCCCACCTGATATGTCAACATCCCGAACTCAAGTCCTATGAGACTCCCCCACTGACCCAGTCCCCTTGACCATGCCCGGTCAACTCAGAATCCTCATCTTGTCTTCCGGTAGTCCAGCTAGGCTTTCCTTATACGTAATCAAAAACAGTCAGGAATACAAAGGTCTTTAACTGGACTTGGTCCCAACCAGCGAATCAGACCATACCCCAAGGGGTTATGGCCCAATAATCCTGGCCAGGCATCGTATTCCCATGAGCTTTTTCTCTTTTTTTGGAAGGAAATAGCAACGTCTCCCCCCAGGCAACCATCTCTCAGGTCACCCAGTTTGGTTTAGGGAGAAACGCAGAAAATGCACAGGCCGGCGCGTGTTTTTTGAAAGGATCAGCAGGCTTTAGCCTCCTCTCTAGCTCCCCTACTCAATCCCGCTCCGGTCATCCAACTCAGGATCCAGTAGGGCAGCGCTCCACCCTCCCCCCGAACCCAAGCCCTATGAGACTCCCCATGAAACTCCCCCACTGACCCAGTCCCCTTGACCATGCCCGGTTAACTCAGAATCCTCATCTTGTCTTCCGGTAGTCCAGCTCGGTTTTCCTTATACGTAATCAAACCCAGTCAGGAATACAAAAATCTTCAACTGGACTTGGTCCCAACCAGCGAATCAAACCATACCCCAAGAGGTTATAGCCCAATAATCCTGGCCAGGCATCGTATTCCCATGAGCTTTTTCTCTTTTCTTCCCCCCGATTCCACAACCCCCCCCCCCACCTGATATGCCCCCCTTTTCACCCCTACTTCTACTTCATAGGAAATCTATTAGTCCAACACCCACCTCTCTCAATAGTTTCTCCTATTCCTCTTTTTCCGTCAAGTTCCACTCTACCGTTGAAATGTTGTACGGTTATCCTCCTAGAACATAAACACCCATTATATTCAACCGTTTTAAATAAACCTAACTGATAAATAAAAAAAAATATATACACACACACACACATCATCCTTTTTGAGTGTCTCCTTAACATTATATATGCCAGTAAAGAAAAAAACTATTTTCTCCGTACCCCTCTTCTTCAAAAAAACCCCCCAGGCTTTTCCAAAAAAGAACACATCCTCAGTGGTGTACCTCTGGATCATTGGGTGTTTCGGCTCTTTAAACACCATACACCCTCCTCAGAGGCGGCCCGCCCAAGGGAGATCAGCCCCCGGCGTGTGCTCCTCCCCATTTAGCTATTCCCCACCCACCTACCCCGCCCTCCCTTTCCCCCGTCCTCCTTTATCAAAACTACAAGTTCCCCTCCACCTCCCTCCAACAACCTCAACCCATCTATTAAAAATCCCCTAATGCTAATCATCGATGGAAGACTGGATACCAATTAAGGCCCTTTAATCCAAGGCCACCTTCCCTGCGTGCTGTCCAAGTGGACCCAGAGAGGCTGGATACCTACCCACCCCCCCAAGTAACCCCTTCGTTAACACCGCAAGGTATCCAGGGCTACCCGAGAAAGGCCTGTGACCCGGGGCTCTCATTGGCGGGTACCTAAGCACCAAGCTTCTACCAATGATCCCCCCTAAAGTATGCGAGACCCCATGCCGACATCACACCTACCGTAGTAGATACGACCGTAAGGGATCGCATACCCTAACCCCCCTTTTCTCTCCCTCTATCCCTTACCTTCCCCTCCCACCTTCCTCCACCATGGTAAGTCCAAAATTTTTTTTTACAAAAAATATATATACCCAACTACCCAAGGTTTAGGTATGTTAAAGTAATGTCTAGTTAGAACTAATTCCCAATCCCCAGTGAGGGTTAGGTTTAGGCGGGTTGCGAGTACAGGGATAGCCCTAATTGATCCTAGAATTACGTTCCCATCCTGTGATGGGTAGGTTTAGGTATGTTAAAGTAATGTCTAGTTAGAACTCATTCCCAATCCCCAGTGAGGGTTAGGTTTAGGCGGGTTGCGAGTACAAGGCTAGCCCTAATTGATCCTAGAATTACGTCCCCATCCTGTGATGGGTAGGTTTAGGTATGTTGAAGTAATGTCTAGTTAGAACTAATTCCCAATCCCCAGTGAGGGTTAGGTTTAGGCGGGTTGCGAGTACAAGGATAGCCCAAATTGATCCTAGAATTACGTCCCCATCCTGTGATGGGTAGGTTTAGGTATGTTAAAGTAATGTCTAGTTAGAAAATAGGGTTAGGGTTAGGGTTAGGTTAGGTTAGGGTTAGGGTTAGGGTTAGGGTTAGGTTAGGGTTAGGGTTAGGTGAATGAAGATCCAGGATCCGATTCCCGAAGGATTCGGAAACGGTTGTGCACTGTCCAGAGTTGTACTGGCCGCCACGAGTCCACACACATACACACACAGAGAGATATATATCATTATTAAAAAATAAAACAGAGGGCTAAAATTGCCAGGGCTAAAATTGCCAGGGTTCAAATCCAGAGGGCTATACCAACAAGGGTTTAATTTGATAAAAAAACGAAGGTTAGGTTTTAGGCAGATGTGGTGAGGGGCATATAACTCACGTCTGTATGGACATGAGGAGACACTCGACGTCACAGGGGACGGAGAAAAAATTATGTGGCTCTTCAACATCACTCGCAACCACTGCATGAAAAGTGAGATTTTCGACCCCATAAACGCCTGTATACTCCCGGAAATCTCCCTAATTTTCGGCAGTTTTCGACAATTTACAGGCAGCGAACGTCGCGCTCGTCTGTGCCACAAATTGTCGTAAACGAACCATGACGTAGGTGGAGAGCCCCCGCTGAGAGACCGCGCGGAGGTGCGACAGCTCTAATTAGCATATGAATAGCAGCGAAACCAGAGAGTCAACGGCCAGACTTGAATTTACTCACTCACTATTGGCTGAAGCCACTACATTTAAAAAAGAAAAATCCCTCGTGATTGGTTGGCAGATCACTGCAAACCAATCATTATTGGTCCCCCTGGCTCATTATAAATGTAAACCCCAATAATATTAATAAATATATAATTTATGTTGTAATAATTTGTTTTATATTAATGTTATTGTGCTATGAAGTATTCATACCATCAAGGAATATATGGGAAAATTATACGGACCGTGCCGTTTATTCAAAGAAAGAGCATTTATAAGCATACAGCTGTTCATTCAAAGAAAGGGCTTCATTTATAAAACACAGCTGTTTATTCAAAGAAAGAGCTTTATTGTTAAACACACAACTATGTACAGTGCAGCAGTAATGTAATGTAAAGTTCGGCGTGCTCCAGGCTGCGAGAGCGCGGTGGCCGCACAATCCATCCAGACACCCCGTCAACAATGCGTCTTCCTCGTCAAACATGAGTTCAATGGTCGCGGACTTCCACATGTCCACCTCATCCAGCACACTCTCGCTTCCAGCAACTGTAATACAATCCATAAAGACAATAAGCAACCTGAAAAATACTCACATTGACAAAAAACGGATCTAATATAATAAATCTTACCCTTTTTCTTCTTGATCGACTCTAAACTTCGAGCTAAACTTCGCAGTTTCCGCCTGCTATGTAAGTTCAGTGTTTGTATCTGAAGCTGCGGCTTGTCGATTCATAATACGTCTTACAGGCAGCTGGAAAACAATTACATGAGACTGGTATTAATAAAAACAGTCACGGTAAAATTAAACTAGGAATGAGAAACACATTAGAAGTTACTTACACACAATTTGGTCGTGATCAGCGGTTAAATCTGGACTCTTGGAAATCGCTCCAAGCAGATAAGAGCTCACGGCTTCGTTATGAGGCGAGGATAGTCTGTGTAAACAAAATGTGCAGTTTTAAGCTCGGATCTATTAACGCACCCATTTCCTTATACAGCTGAATAAAAGCATATTCTTTAAATCGTAACGTTACATTACCCATGCTCTGAGGCAAACTGCAGGCGCTATGAACCAGAGTTGTGAAGACGAAGACAGCCTCCTGAAAATGAGTCGAAAAAGTTGGTCGCGTCCAGGAGTTGAAGACGGCGTCAGGGTTGCCAGGTTTTCACAACAAAACCCGCCCAATTGCTGCTCAAAACTAGCCCAATCTTGTTTCAGGGGGGCATCTCCAGTAAAAATCGCATTTGGGGGGTTAAATATGTGTTTTTTTGGCATGGTTGCCTACTAAAATTCGCATTCCCGGGGCTAAATATCATATAATTGGGGTCGCTTCAACCCGCGGACATGAAAAACAGCCCGCGGCAACTGTGTTGAAGTAGCCCAATTCCGCGGGAAAACCGCGGACTTGGCAACACTGGACGGCGTCCTGTCATTGTTGATCACGAAAAAGGAAAGCACAAAGCAGCAAAAAAAAAAAACGGTTTAAAGCTCGTCTTCTACGCGCCCGGGGCCAAATCTCTTTATACGAAACGCGTGACTTATGACTGTTTCAACACGCACTGTTTGTCAACGCAGCAATTTTTGACGTGTTTCTTTTGTATGTGTAGACACGCACATTCTGGTCGTGTAACAGGCATACACACACAGTCGACGCACAGTCTTAACATGTTAAGAAGACACATTTGAACGTGTTTCTTAACGCGCACATTCTGTACATGTCGAAGTGTAATTTTTTTTTTTTAAAGCAGACTTACCTTTAGATGTAGCCTAGGCTACATACATATTAATATAAGATATTAATTAATTGCTTAACTGACTACTGTGCTAGAGTAAAGTAGCCTAATGTTACAATGTATATTAAGTAAATGCTTAATTATACAATTATTATAATTTAGCTATATATAATTTCTAAAAGTATATATAGGCTAATTTACACAGCACATATTTATAACTGAAAACACACACACACACACACACACACACACACACACACACACACACACACACACACACAACTTTATTCACTTTCACATAATAATGTTTTTGTAATTTGGTGTTTAGTTTGTTTATACTGTTCTGTCTCTGTTTTGTTTCCAGGAACATCTGATGAGTGCTATAATAAAATGACTTCATTATATTTAAAATATGTTTTGATATACATTTTATTTATATTATTAATATTTTATTTACCCATAACGTGTCTTTAGGAAGCCATAAGTTATAGAGACAAGAATAACTTTTGCCATTTAAATGCCACATTAATTTACTGAGGACCCATACAGCCAATGATCATGTGTGAAAACACTTATACATAAATTGATCACTTAGAAATCAAAACTAAGGTTTGAGAAAGAAAGAATATGCATACAACAAAATATATTGTTTCATAGCAGCTTCAGTAACAAGTTCAAAACAAGTTCTGCTGTAAACCGGCTCTAACAAGCCAATATAGTGTCAATATTCAGCTCAAGTGACTTCAGTGTTGATTCAGTTCAGCTGATTTCAGTTCAGCTGATTTCAGTTCAGCTGATTTCAGTTCAGCTGATTTCAGTTCAGCTGATTTCAGTTCAACTGTAAATTCCTCAGTTGTGCATATTTGTGTGTAGTTAGATATATGCAAAAACAACATTTTTGGAAGAGTTAAAATAGTTTTGCACAAAGTGTTGCTTTTGCAAGCGATGTCTGATGTTTTGCATGTTGTGTGTTTTGTGTGTAGAGTTACAAGAAATGGAGCCATATTTCAGAAATTGTGTGTAAGCAATCAGATAAAACTGTAAATGAATCCAGTTTATTTTAGTTCAGGACTCATAGTCCAGGTGTTAGTAATCTGTGCTTAATCTTTGTTCCAGGCAACAATTTTTTAACTCGCGATTTACTAGATTAGGCCTACTCTTGGCATAATTTAAACCCTGTCCAGGAAACCACCTCTTGAAAATCTGCATTGATAATTCATAAAATGTGGTGTGAGCTCAATTTAAATGACAATTACAGAAAAACACAATCGGACTTAACTATAAACACACAAACTTGTACTTTTCACATTTATGATTAATAGCCATTTAGAAATCATTCACAGTGCAGGGTGGAAAAATTAATTTTGGCATGTAAACTGTACGCTTTACTTGATTTATTTGTGTGCTTTGGTTCATTGTCTTGTTGCATCACATAACCTCTCTAAAGGTTGAAGACATGAACTGCTGTCCTGTATATTTTTTTTTTTACATAACATTGGTTCTTGCTAATGACATACAGAGTAATTAATCTACACTGTGAGCCCGGACAAGTTGAATCTACTTAAAAAATTGGAGCAAACTGGTTGCCCTAAAAATTTAGTAATGTGAACTAAAACGAGTACATTTAACTTAAATTTAAGTTAACATTTTAACTTAAACTTTAAACTTGTTTTAGTTAAAAAAATTCAGAACCTAGATAAAACTCCCCCTGCTGCTACTCTGATTTGCATTTGTGTAGCTCACAGCATGTTCATTTACATGATAAAGCCTCCCCTAGAATTAAGGGGAGGGGGGGTCATGGGGGGACAACTGCCAAGCAAGGCCCACGTCAATTTACGACAATTTATGGCAGTTTTCGGAGTTGCCTGCAAATTGCCGTGCACAGTCGTAAACCTGAAGTTTCACGGCAATCTACAGTGCCACATACTGACGGAAATCCCACTTTTCATGCAGTGCAAGTTTGTTTAAAAAACACCAAAAACTGATATGCTCAAAATAAAAATATGGAATAAAAAAGAGCAGGGATTCACTTGCTCAAGAAACACAGAAACACAAGCAGATCTTTCAGCTCTGCAACTGTTCACAAAAAGTGTCACTCCAAGATTCTTAACTTTAACACGCTGCAAAAAAGGGGCGTTTTGAGGTTTGATATCCACCACTCACAATAGATGTGGTGACGCAATGGAGGTGCAACCAATAAGGTTACACTGTAAAAAAAAATCCTAATTTTACAGAAAAAAAAATTACAGTATTTTCTTGTAATTTTGAATTATGTTTAAAACGATGTACAATTACAAACAATATCTAAATAAACAACTTGACTGTTATTTTAAGGATTATATCATTAATGACAAATTACAGTAATTCTCATTTTTTATACAGGAACATCATTGTATTATTTTTCTGTTTTCATAAATTACATACAAATGTATGTAAAATGACAGAAATAATCTGTAATAAAATATTTATCTCATTGTATTAAAGGTTTATGTCCATACTAACAATTTAACATTATTCTTTATTCTGTAATTTTAAAGTAAATCTTATTAGTTTTATATTTACACTGTAAAAAATAAAAACCTAAAAAAACGATCAAATGACTGGCAGCTATGGCTGCCAAACAAAAACCGTAAAATTAAAGTTCAAAAACTTCACAGAAATGTACATTAAAAGTTTTATAGAAAACACTGTTAAGAAACTAATTAAGATATTTTACTTTAATTTTCTGTTTTACAGTTTAGGTGTAATTTTACATTCAAACTGTAATTCTGGATACAAATATAATAAACTATAGAGCAAACTAAATATCAAACCATAATCTGTTTTTAAAGAGTACAACTCTGCACTGCTCTCCAGGTTGAAACTTTCAAGCCTCTGCCCACACCACAAAACACCACTTGACCAATTAATTAAATATAACAGCAAATAAAAAGAAATATGGTAGACATTTTCTAACTGTAGTTTAAAACAAGTTTTTTTTTCTATGGTTGCAAGGCTATGCTGTCTTTCCGTGTTCTTTTGAGCGTGATTGGTCAATCTGAACGTCATCCAGAAATCTGGCCAATGACAGTGCGCGCCTTCAGTTTGAATTATACACCCGTTGTCGTTGGAGTGGCTCGCGGGGACGCGGGCGCGGCTTTTAGTTCTAATCTGCTGCAGGACTGCATTAATGGCATTGCATGGATCATTTTACATCTGAAAACACATCTGTTCACATCATTTTGATTGTGGGATGTCAACTGAGAACGAAGAAACATGAATACGAACAGACATGAATACGAACAGACTAAGTTACCAATGGCAGGCAACAGACGGCAGAAGGTAACGTAAATCCCTTTATATTTTTTCTACTGCTCATCAAGATATAATGTTAGTGCATTAAAGTCATCTGCTAATCGCGATTATCTTGCATATTCTGTGTTGTGTTGTAATACTGTTAAGCTAGGGCTGGGTGTTAATGACGATCATAGTTATGACTATTGTTAGCGATTTTGCAGTAAACGTTAAAATTACCTTTTTATATCGCTTAATATGAATATAGTGTATATAACGCAGCACTGACTGTACTAAAAGTTTTTGACATTTTGACAAAGAAACACGCTGAATGTAGAATAATGAGTGGGACATGCATGTGTTAAAATAACCCTCTCTCAGACAGCATGCGATCCCGAAATCAATTATCTTTCTGTAAAATGCACACAGTTATCTCAGTAAGCCTGTCATGTGAGGTATTGACTTGATTTAAACAGTCAGTTATGTCTTAAGTAAGTTAAACAGTTCAAGTTAACGTGGGGAAACCCGGATGTGTGTCATTCTGTGCATCCGTTCTTAAAGGGGCAGCAGATTAATAAACTGCTGTCTGTCACAATTTTAATCAAACAACAAAAGACTAGAGAATAACTTCTGCTTCTTTAAGAATCCATTGATATTAATACATAGAATATCATACAGTGAAGACTTTTAAAGCAGTATTATTCTGTAGCATTTTAATAACATATCTATCAAAATAAAATAAATATATTGTGATATCGTTATTGTGAAATACAATTTCTCATGTATGTAGAATAATATGGTCATAATGCCCATCCCTACTGTCAGCTAGTTTAAGATCAAGCTGGTCATAAATGTAAAGGAGCTTTGGAATGAGTAATCTGAGATCATGTTCACTCGTTCAGCAGAGAGGACAGGAAAACACCATCCTTGGACTCTGAAGAATTACAGGAAAACCAGGATTTTGGCTCTACTGTGAAGTTTTTGTATGGGCCTGGTGAGTACGTTTTGCAAGTCCATGTCTCTGTCAGTAAGTTAATAATTAATATTAATGTTTTATCAAACAAATTAATATTCATTTGTGTATGCATGTTTCTTCCCCCCTCATGATCCAGAAGTTTTGGATCCATGATCCTGAAGAACTTTTACAGATGTTGACCCTGAAAGTGTAAAAGGTGATCTTAAAAATGTTGTCATTATTTTAATGTTCTCTGTTTTTTTCTGTAATGTAGACGCATGCATTTTCTGTGAAGTTGCTTTGAAACGATGTGTATTGTGAAAAGCGCTATACAAATACATTTTAATTGAATTGTTTTACTTACTTTTATTGGCATTAACTATATATTATTCATGTATTATTTGGCAGGTCGCAAGATGTGTTTTATTTTGTGAGACTTTGCTGAGGAAGTATTCTTTGGCTCAGTCTGAAAAGGCCCAGAAAAGAAACACTATGAAGAACATCACACAGAACCGTCAGAGAAAGAGACGGGTAAGTTAAGAAACCGGTTAAGCTTTTTCCCTCCAGAATGTTACTATACTCCTCTCTGAGTTTTAGTGGTTCATTTACTGTCATGTTTTGCAGTTGCTGGAGACCAGGTCCAGGGTTGCACAAACCAACACAGAACCTGTGGAAGACCACAACTATAGACCTGATGTCTGATGAAGATGATGCTGTTGTTGATGGAAGGCATGGTTAGGCTAGGTACTACAAACCAGACTAGGCTGACCCACGCTACGCATCACATCACCAGCCCGTCATGCCAGTTTGAAAAAATGTTCCAAACTCAAACAACATTGTGTTAGAGTTGGTCACAATTCCTTTATATTTATAATTTTAATATTCAATTGTTCCATTTTATATTTTCTTTATTCCTATGTTTATATACTTATACTTTTATTGGTTCCCATATATAGAATATTTACATATATTTTATATACACTTTTTAATGTATAGATTTCTTTGTCTCGTTTTATATTGTATACTTTGTATATTTGTTCCTTTTTAGATGTCCATGTTGCTTTTGATCTCCACGTTTTGTATTGTTGTTCCTTTTACGTCTTTAGATACATTTTGTTCACTTATCTTTTCCCCCATTCATTTTAATGTATGTTTATAATGCTCTTTGTTCTTTTTACTTGGTTATATTGTTTACTTGGAATATTTATGGGTATTTTATATACACTTTTTTTTTGTCTTGTAAATTTATTGTTCTCATTTTATATTGTGTACTTTGTATATTTATTCCCTTTTTTTAGATGTTCCTTTTTATGTACACTGTATTTTATTCCTTTACATCTCTGTCCTTTTAAATGCATTTTGTTCACTTTTTTTTTCTTTTGTTTCTTTACCAATTCATTTTAACGTATGTTTATAATGTTCTTTGGACTGTTTATATTTTTACATTTGTTCCTTTACATTTTCATCCCTTTTAAATACATTTTGTTACATTTGTTTCCCCATTGTTTTAATGTTTGTTTATAATGCTCTTAAGAATGTTTTTTTTAATAAATATTTCAGACTTTATCAAATTGTTTTGTGTGTATTTTTCTTTTGGGGGGGAGAGGGGATATATATATATATATAGAGAGAGAGATTTTGCATATATATGAGCAAAATCTGCATAGCTGGCTTATAACCAATCAAGTCACCATGCTACAAAACCTAGCCCACCCTTAGCCTTAGAAGTAACCAATAAAGTCACTTGACTGGGTTTTCAATGCGTCCTGTCCTCCAATAGCAGTCTGGGTTTTGGGAGTGGTTTTAAAAAAAACAACCAATCCAGTTTGAGATGAAGGACCAATAGGGGATGGAAGGCAAAGCTGTTTAGAGGTGTGAAAATGTCTCCTGGGAAAAACTTGATGGGATTATTTGCCATGGCAACAAATGGCTGTAGCATGGGAGTATACGGGCACAACATACATCCGATTTGGTACCATTTCGGATGTATACGGATATTTACGGATCCATGGAATTTGACCTATCCGGCCAGTATACTCCTGGATTCTTCCGAATTTCAGCAGTGTATACAGGAGTATCCTGGTCCGGATACACCTTTTTTCATGCAGTGATAGTTTGTTAAGAGAGTGTTAAGAATATTATAGACTGTGAGTATTGCTTGTTTGTTTAGATTTAACTAAACACTAACTTTGTATCAGAGGAATTTTGTTGGCATTTTTGACCCTTTGTTTTCTGACACTGATTTGAACTGCCCTTTTCAGTTTGTTTGTCTGGTTGTAAAATATTGTAAATACTGGTTATTTGGGAAAGTAGGGGAGTCTGATGCCATTTTTGTTTATTGTAAACTGTTTTTGATGTCTGTTTTTGGTTAGGGAGTTAGGTTTGTATATTGTATTTTATTTTTGGTTAAGGGTTTCAGAAAGAGGTTTAAAAACAAGGAAGTTTTGTTGGTTATTTTGGTCCAGTCAACTCCTGAATCTAAGGTCCCAAATGAAATCAATAAAATCATCTTCTCTTCTCTTCTTTTTTCAGAGTTTTCATGTTGCACCCTTTTCCCCTAGACGGGGCGTAACAATGATCTATCACCACTTTTTATTTAATTAACATTACTTTCTGTGTCAGTCGTATTTTTGACACAGGTGTAACAGCACTTCTTTTTCAGTGCAGCTGCATTCAGTTTGACCAAGCAAATCAGAGCCAAGCTTTTCAAATCTAAGTTGAAGCAGATGTGAAAATTTAGTTACTGCCCGCAGAAGTTACTGGTAAGTTTTAGTTGCTGTTTGCATAAATAAATAGTTCACTGTTCAGTTTGTTCCTTGGTAGATAGGGCTGCTATAGCCTGACGTTGTCATACTCAATTCTAGTCAGAATGTGAGTCTGATCTGCTCCGTTGGGCTGTGATTATGGGGCGTGTTTAAACCCAACCAGGAAAGACCTCAATTGGATAGACCTACAACCAATCAGAGCAACGGAGCGACGCATAACGTTAGTTGTCAAATGTCAACAGAACTCAACTGCACTGTGTTGCCAAGTCCGCGGGTTGAAGCGACCCCAATGATGTGATATACAGACCCATGAATGCGAAATTTAGCAGCCGTGCCAAAATAACACATATTTTACCCCCCAAATGCCATTTTTCCCGGAGTTTTGAGTAGCAATTGGGCGAGTTTTGCTGTAAAAACTTGGCAACCCTGTCTGTGCGCATGCTGCAATGTCACGTTAGAAGAAGAAGATGAGTGTAAACGATCTTTGCCAGTGTTGTAAAAAAAAGAATGTAAGGACACACAGAGTACTGACCAACACCATCATCATTTCTGAGAGAAATAGTAAAGGTGAACGCATATACGAACAAGTTCTCCATTTAGGATTAGAACAAATTCAACCCAAGCGCCTTTGATGACGTGGATGATTACGCCACTGTTTATCATCTGTCCATCATCGTCTAAAGCCCGCCCTGACAATTTCATTGGTCCAAACAGTTTCTGTTCAGGCATAATTACTCCTCTATGGATCAAGTCCAGACCGAACTGCCCATGCAAAAAATTTTGTGGGCGGGGCTAAGTTCGTCTGGCATCCAGGCTAGGGCTGCTATGTATTGGCTAGCTAATAGTGGAACTGATGTTACTGATGGCCTTACTAGAGAGAGAGTCGGAGCTACTGAACTTCACATCTGACATGGGCTGTGGACGGGTGTCCAAATCTTCACCCAGTGATTTCTTATCCAATTATATTCTATATACTTATGATATATATGAACAAAATTACATCTGGTGATAATGAATAATGTTTAACTCTTTCCCCACCAGACTCTTTGCCACTACCAGCATTTTTGATCATTTACACAAATGTTTCTTACCCCCAGAATATTTTGTTGTATGAATATTTGAACATGCAATATATCAAAAGAAAAAAAGGTTTTCTAGTTTCATGCATTCCTTTTTTATCAATACTTTAATATGGGTAAGTTTAATTAAAAAAAATCAACATTTTGAGCAAAAAGCTGAGAAAAACATGTTTTTAAAGCAGATTCACAGTGTTAAACAGGAAAATAATGCCGTAAACTATGGGAGTCAGTTGTAGACTACTATAATATTGAAGATAAAAATGAACTGATTTGTAAACAAAACACTTAAATTGCACTTATTTTTTATAATAATAAAGTTATATGAAATATAAACATTTAAATGGTGGCATAAAAAACTTGCCAGATTTATTCAAACATGCATTAAATATTGAAGAAGATTAAAAAAATGATAATGAATATGTAATATGGTGCGTATATTTATCCAAATGCTCCTCTCTGGAGTTCACTTTTCTGCTGACTAACGAGTTTATGGACACAGGGCCGGCTCTAGCTCTTTGGTTGCCCTAGGCAAGATTGAGTTTTGCGCCCCCCCCCCCCTTAATTGTTAAAACCCACCAGCAAATAGTTGCCAGTGTGTAGGTGTCATTTTCTTTCTGTAAGTATTTTTCTAGATATTATACATGTTTTATATCTTAATGACACACAAGCATACAACCAAATAAAGGATTCAAGAAAAAAAAAGTATTAACTTCCTGTCACATGAGACTGCCAACTTCCTACTCCTACTTCCAGGGAGCACAACGAAGGCAAACCCTCCCAAAGAAAGGATATTTTCATGTTCCTAATAAGTATTTTTAGTTGACATATATTTATCAACGTAATCATGAAGGTCTCTAGAATCATCCAAACAAAACAAATCTTACAATAGATCTATAGTTTTTAGTATACTTAGTCAAACATAATAAATGTGATTATGAATAAAGATTGATCTGTTGAAAGCAGTTATTTTGAGTTAGATGCTAAATGTTCTCCTCTTATACATATTTGACATTGAAGGGGTGCATACACCATATCTGCCCACCGGCTATAACTATAGTTGCCACAGATTCAAATACGATTTTCAAGAAAAAATACAAAAACCTGGGGAAAATAAATGCAGAACATGCCATTCAGAAAAAAATTGGGCACAAATGGGTTAAGTATTTATAAAAACTATATAAACAAAAATGCTCCTATAGTTACTCCAAGACTTAAAAAGCTAATTATGACTTAAATGATACACAAATTATGACCCATAAACTGGATTAACTATACCCTCAAACAAAAGTGCTATTATGGATACACTGTACTTACCACTACAAAAATTAAAATATATAAGTTCTTGTAGCTCTATCCCTTTCTTAAATAATAAAAGATGAACAGTTGTTTCTGGCATTTCTATTCACCTTCAAAATTGACGCAGCATTAAAATTTGGCTCGTCTGGATTTCCTTACTGTCAGTGAAATGCGTAGTAATATGTAGATAACTAGCTAGCTAGTGATAGCTTAGTGACAGCAATAAAACGTCCAATGCCGTCCAATATTAGTTGATAATATTGATAATACGAAGTAAATTTATTTCGTTTGACAGCTTTATGGCTGAGATGAGAAGACTTACCTCTATACTGGGCTTTCTTTTGATCGTGTGCCTTTCTCTCTTTCCGTCCCTGTGCACTCGAGGGTTTAGACCACATTTTTGAGCACTTGCCTGACCTAACGCCTGAACGCCTGTGCTCGACAATACTCACTATCAATTCAATCTAATAATCAGGTTAAGTAATTAAACCTGTGGCTGAGGGGGCGCCCAAGGATGATCATGTTTAATAAACAGTATGTTTTATTTCGCTTGTTTTAATTCTATGCTTAATGGGAAGTAAGTTAAAGGGCGCCACTAGAGGGCGCCTGCGCGCCCCCAACACATTTGTCGCCCTAGGCAACCGCCTAGCTCGCATATAGCAAACGCCGGCCCTGTATGGACAAATGTGATTTTACATGACATTGTTCTGAAGCTGTTTTGACGTCTTTCCGCTGTTGTATCACTGAGTGATTCCATGTGACATGATAAGGATTTCAGTAAGTTGTCCTCTATCTTTTAACACACTTTCAGATGCTCATTCGTGTTTATTTCATGCTGTAACTGGTATTAAAGCGGATGAGTTCACGTGAGCTCCGCGCTGCCACTTCTCTTGAGCTGACATGCACCAGAGCCATCATCTTGATGATCGCTTTATTTGATATAATATCAAGTCAAGTCACCTTTATTTATATAGCAAGGAAAATACTGCAAGAGAATTTTATCCGGAGAAAACGGTGATGTCATCAGCTCATTTCAGTTATCATACAGTGACAATGTGGTAGATCAGTAATTTAGTTTATATGGTTCATTTAGTTTAATAATTAGATTTATTTCGATGTTTAGTTGAACATGTAGTGTCCCCAACTGAGCACGCCAAGCCAGAGGCAACAGTGGCAAGGAAACCAAAACCCCATCAGGAGCAGAATGGAGGAAAATAAACCTTGGAGAAACCAGGCTCAGTCGGGGTGCCAGTTCTCCTCTGGCCAATTTACAAACAGTGTATGATTATTATTCTGGCAACTTTACAGGTCAGAGGTCATAATAGATCTGAATATTCGAAAGATCGGAGGCAGCAGGCCGGAAACGGGTTTATTGAGAATGCTGTATTGATTAAACAATTATTAAAGTGCAATATTCGAAAGATCAGAGGCAACACGCCGAAGACGGGTTTTTTTTTTTACAAATGAAGGCTATTATGACTATTTTAAAGTTACATTTACACATTTGGCAGATGCTTTTCTCCAAAGCGACTTACATTGCATTCAAGGTACACATTTTACATTTTTGTCAGTTCTTGCTTTCCCTGGGAATCGAACCCATGACCTTGGCGTTGCCATGCTCTACTGTTTAAGCTACAGGAAAGTTTATTGAGGATGATGTGTCGATTAAACAATTATTAAATAGGAATATTCTAAATATCGGAGTTTTGTAACATTTCAATCTTACCTGTGTATTTTGTGTTTCTTTTGGTGTCTTCATTTAAAACTTCCTATTTTTGGAAGAATGGTTCATAAAATCACATACAAAGATTTTTTATCTTTAAATCTCATGAAATACATCTGTTTACACTTCCACATTTTGTCTGAGGGAGTGCACTTACCTGTGCATTCACCACAGCTAGGGTTGCCAACCATAAACATGTACAGCAGATCCAGCTCGGCTTCAGGGGCATCATACGTGCCGCCATCTTTGCAATCGTCAACAAGGAGACCTTTGAATGTCAGTGAAGGAGATGCATACCACAACCTGTCCTGTCTGCTCCTGGTCGATTTCTCCTGTCTGTTTGTCTGCTGCTGTGCTCTCGTGTGCTCTGCTCACTTTTTAATCTTCATTTGATATCATTCCCTGTTGTTTAAACTGCTAAATATAACTTTCTCATCACCATATTGTCTAATATTGTCTACCACATTAAATCTGACATCGGTAGCTTTTATTTTAAATCACTATCACACATTAGCTTACCATCTCTGAACCCGTCTCTCACATTTTCTGAGTTCATCAACAACTGTGGTGAGTTGGATTAGTAAATAGAGTCCATCTAACAACTGTGGTAAATTGGATTAATCAGCAAACACGGTAAGTCATGTCTTCTCCTGTCATTGTCTCTTGCACTTCATGCTGCATGTTCAGTATAGGCTTCTCCGCTGGCGAACAGGGCTTCACATGTGATAAATGTAAGGATATAGGAGGCTGACGGAGAAGATTTCAGAATTAGAAACACGCATCCATACTTTATCTGAGAGTAGTGAGGATGTAACAGCTTTAGACACTGATTTGGATGTGAATAGCTTAGTGAACTCTGTACATTCTTCGGTTCCGGCTGCAGGGCCCGCGCAGCAGGGAAACTGGGTAACGGTGAGATGGCATAGTCGCGGATCTAAAAAACGCTTTTCCGTTCCGGTTAGAACATCAAACAGGTTCTCCCCTCTCAGTGAAGCACCCACTGAGTATCCTGTTGAAAGTGCCCTAGTCATTGGCGATTCTATTACACGGAACGTGAAGATACCAGCCACCATAGTCACTTGTTTACCGGGAGCCAGAGCGCCTGACATCAAAGCAAATTTAAAAGTGCTGGCTAAAGCTAATCGTAAATTCTCTAAGATTATTATTCACGTCGGCACTAATGATGTTCGACTTCGCCAGTCGGAGATCACCAAAATTAACATTAAAGATTAAATTAACTCAAGATGTTAACTCAAGACATTAACTCAAGATGTTCTCAAGATGGCGCCGAGGATGGCTGCTACGTTGCGAGCTCCGCTGGAACATTGTAGTTTTTTGTTTGTTCTGTTTATAGTTCTTGTGTTTTTCGTTTTGGATGTTGTCTGCCTTACTAAGTACGACAGACAGACACTTTTGGACATTGGTTCGGCAATCGCACACCGAAAACCGGACTTTAAATTCTTCAGTGACGACACGCTGCTTACAAACACAGCAGCGGAACCCTTTGTCTGGACGGCCCGACCACGCAAACGCGGCCGGAGAAGGGGAAGCAGAGCCGGCGTACTTATCAGAGTTAGACGCCGCGCAAACCGACCCCCGCTTCCCAGTATTTTACTGGCTAATGTTCAGTCTCTGGACAATAAACTCTGCGAGCTGAGAGCGCGGATCTCTTTCCAACGAGAGACGAGGGACTGCTGCATTATCTGCCTTACAGAAACCTGGATGTCCGCTGAGATTCCAGATTCGGCCATCGAAACCACGGGGTTCTCCGTGCACCGAATGGACAGAGAAAAATATCTCTCAGGGAAAAGCAAAGGCGGGGGTGTGTGTTTTATGATCAACCGATCCTGGTGTGATCAGAGGAACGTACATTCTATCAAGTCTTTCTGTTCTCCTGATCTGGAACTTCTCATGGTTCTGTGCCGACCATTCTGGCTACCGAGGGAATTCACCGCGGTCATCATCACAGCTGTGTATATTCCCCCACAAGCCGACACAGACCGGGCACTAAAGGAACTGTATAGGACAGTGAGTGAGCAGGAAACCGCGCATCCTGACGCTGCGTTTATTGTGACCGGAGACTTTAACAAAGCCAACTTCAAGCGCATCGCACCCAAATACCACCAACATGTTAGCTTCAACACGCGAGGGAACCGTGTTTTAGACCACTGTTACTCCCCCTTCAAGGATGGATACAAATCACTCCCACGCCCACCATTCGGCAAATCAGATCACGCGTCAATCCTCCTTTTGCCCGCTTATAGGCAGAGACTCAAACAGGAAGCACCCGCCCTCAGAACCATCCAGTGCTGGTCGGATCAATCAGATTCTATGCTACAGGACTGTTTTGATCACGCGGACTGGGAGATGTTCCGGTCGGCCTCTGATGACGACATCGAGGTCTACGCTGATAGCGTAACGTGTTTCATCAGGAAGTGCGTAGATGACGTTGTTCCGACCAAAACAATTCGGCTGTACCCTAACCAGAAGCCGTGGCTAAACGGGGATGTTCGCGCGGCACTCAATGCGCGAACCTTCACCTTTAACTCCGGTAACGCGGAGGAGCATAAACAAGCAAGTTATGCCCTCCGGAAAACCATCAGAGCAGCAAAACGGCAGTACAGGGACAAGATTGAAGGACAGTTCAACACCACCGACTCCAGAAGCATGTGGAGGGGAATTAACACCATCACGGACTACAAAGGGAACACAAACTCCACCGTGAACACCGCTGCCTCTCTCCCGGACGAGCTCAACACCTTCTATGCTCGCTTTGAGGGAACCAACACCGCCCTCGCGGAGAGAGAGCTCGCGGCTGAAGATACAGAGGTTAGTGCACTCTCCGTATCTGTCGCGGATGTAACCCGATCCTTCCGGCGGGTGAACGTCCGTAAAGCTGCGGGTCCAGACGGCATTCCCGGCCGTGTGATCAGAGCGTGCGCGCACCAACTGGCTGGAGTTTTCACGGACATTTTTAACCTGTCCCTCTCCCTGTCTGTGGTCCCCACATGCTTCAAAACGTCCACCATTGTGCCTGTACCTAAGCAGTCAAAAACCACCTGCTTAAACGACTGGCGTCCTGTTGCTCTGACCCCCATCATCAGCAAATGCTTTGAAAGAATAGTCAGAAACCACATCTGCTCTGTTCTCCCCCCCTCACTGGACCCACTGCAGTTTGCATACCGCACAAACCGCTCCACTGACGATGCCATTTCATCCACTATACACACTGCTCTCTCCCACCTGGAAAAGAGGAACACGTATGTGAGAATGCTGTTTGTGGACTACAGCTCAGCATTCAACACCATTGTGCCCTCCATACTTGACATTAAACTCCGGGCTCTAGGCTTAAACAGCCTGTTATGCAGCTGGATCCTGGACTTCCTGTCAAACAGACGCCAGGTGGTCAGAATGGGCAGTAACATCTCATCACTGACTCTCAACACTGGAGCCCCTCAGGGTTGTGTTCTCAGCCCACTCCTGTACTCCCTGTACACACATGACTGTGTGGCTACCCACAGCTCCAACACCATCATCAAGTTTGCTGACGATACGACGGTGGTAGGTCTTATCACCGACAATGATGAAACGGCCTACAGAGAGGAGGTGCACACTCTGACACGGTGGTGTCAGGAGCACAACCTCTCCCTCAACGTCAGCAAGACCAAGGAGCTGGTGGTCGACTTCAGGAGGAATGAGAGTGAACACCGCCCCATCACCATCGATGGAGCACCGGTGGAGAGAGTCAGCAGCTTCAAGTTCCTCGGTGTCCACATCACAGAGGAACTCTCATGGTCCGTCCACTCCGAGGCCGTTGTGAAGAAGGCTCATCAGCGCCTTTTCTTCCTGCGACGGCTGAGGAGGTTTGGAATGAACCGCCACATCCTCACACGCTTCTACACCTGCACCATCGAGAGCCTGCTGACCGGCTGCATCACCACCTGGTACGGCAACAGTACCGCCCGCAGCCGCAAAGCCCTGCAAAGGGTAGTGCGCACGGCCAGCTGCATCATCGGAGGTGAGCTTCCCTCCCTCCAGGACATTTACGCCAGGCGGTGTGTGAAGAGAGCTCAGAGGATCATCAGAGACTCTAGCCACCCGAACCATGGGCTGCTCTCACTGCTGCCATCAGGCAGACGGTACCGCAGCATCAGAACACGCACCAGCCGACTTCAGAACAGCTTCTTCCCACAAGCAATCAGACTACTTAACTCCTGATCCATCAGGATCATAACACACACTGGACAGAATATCACTCCGCACAACCCACTGTAGATACACACACATTACATACACATTTATGTATCATTTATTATTTATCATTTATCATATAGCACCTATTGTACATAATTGGATCTCTACTGTGAATAATAATGTATACTGTACATTGTATATTATTATTATTATTATAGCTTAATGTATATTGTTTAATGTATGTTTAGTGTACATTGTTTAAAGTATATGTATATTGTAAGTATGTGTATATTGTTTAGAGCTGTGAGAACTACACTCACATTGTGTAAATTATTTATTGTTTATTGTAGAGTTTACTGTGCTGTGAGTAATTGTGTGCGCATCAGATGTGCAATCTGTTGTTGCTTAAATGTTGTACATGTCATGTCGTGACTGCTATGTTGCTCGGAACTGCACCAAGAATTTCACCTGCTGTTGCACTTGTGTATATAGCTGTGTGACAATAAAGTGATTTGATTTGATTTGATTTGAAGAGGTGTGTGAACTCGCTAGTACGATGTCAGAGGCTGTTTATTGTTCTGGTCCGCTCCCCGTTAGAAGGAGTGATGAGATAGTTAGCAGGCTATCATCACTCAATGGCTGGTTGTCTAAGTGGTGTCTGCAAAATAACATAGGGTTCATAGACAATTGGAAAAGTTTTTGGGGCAGACCTGACCTGTTGAAGAAGGATGGCATCCATCCCTCCTGGGGTGGTTCCGCTCTTCTCTCTAGTAATTTGGCACATAGTCTTAGAGCTAAACCTTGACTCACTAGGGCCCAGGTCAGGAAGCAGACAAACTGGCTAAACCGACCGTCTGCTAGCTGTCTCACGTCACCGGAGTCAGATAAATCCCAGCACATAGAGACTCTTTCACCGAGATATTATCATATAGAGACTGTGTCTGTTCCCCGAATTAGTAAATACAAAAAAACATCAAAACCATTCAACAGTAAAAATTTAATTGATGTCCAACAAATAAACAACAGATATAATACAGATGAACAATTGATAAAGCTTGGGTTGCTGAATATTAGATCCCTTTCCCCAAAAGCGCTTATTGTTAATGATATTATTACAGATAATAATCTAGATGTGCTGTGTTTGACAGAAACCTGGCTAAAACCTGACGACTACATTACCTTAAATGAGTCCACCCCCCAAGATTATTGTTATAAACATGAGCCGCGTCTGAAAGGTAAAGGGGGAGGGGTTGCTGTAATTTATAATAATATCTTCAGTATTACTCAGAAGTCTAGTTTCAAATATAATTCCTTCGAAGTTTTGGTGCTTTATGTAACTCTATGTAGTGTACATGACAAAACCCGTTCAACATTGGTGTTAGCTACTGTATACAGGCCACCAGGGCATAATACAGACTTTATCAAAGAATTTGCTGACTTTCTATCAGAGTTAGTACTGGCCGCAGATAAAGTACTAATTGTTGGCTGATTTTCACAATGCTGGACACCATCTGAAAGAAGAGAATCATCTTCTCCCACTGCTCCTTCACTTTCCCCATGGCATGCAATCCTTTGGTCAGCATCTCCACGGTAGTTTTGAAGTCAATCTCTTTTCGTTGACAATTTCTCATAGTGATCAGGACATCAGTCAGTTCCCTCTGGTTATTCTCTAGTTTCTGCATACAATTCTCATAGTTCTCTCTTGTCTTGTCCAGCTGAGCTCGGGTCTGCTCTATGGCAAATCTTGCATTATCTGTAGCCCTCTGGGAAGCAGTCGGTCTCTCAAACTTTTTTTCTTCTTTAGCGATCATTGGTGGTTTTTGAGAAATGGGTGGAGAATTTGTGGCGCTTTTGCTTTTGCTATCAAAACCACTGTCTCAGTAAATAGGACTGAGAACCAATGAGCACATAGCCGTGAAGCTGAGTGCAGAAACCCGCGAAAGGGGCATATACAATACGCTGTAACTGTCAAAAACGTCAGGTTAAATCGACTGAAGCGACGATCACCCGAGTCAGCACCATAGCACGGCCGTCTACACAGTACTCCTTCCCTTATCTCAGGGAACCGAGGTTAAGTAACCGAGTACGTTCCCTTTCGAACGGTCAGTTCTTACTGCATCGAAGATGCCATGGGAACCTGTAAAATCCCGCCATGCTATGATAAGCGCAGTGACATGTACTCCCTCAAGTTTGAACACTTTTTAGAAAAGGCTCAAGACTAGAGTTATTGACACATCATTTATATATATATATAAAATATATATGTACACATTAAATACACTGTATATATATATAGGGAGTGCAGAATTATTAGGCAAGTTGTATTTTTGAGGATTAATTTTACAACATTAATAATTAAACAACAACCATGTTCTCAATGAACACAAAAAACTCATTAATATCAAAGCTGAATATTTTTGGAAGTAGTTTTTAGTTTTAGCTATTTTAGGGGGATATCTGTGTGTGCAGGTGACTATTACTGTGCATAATTATTAGGCAACTTAACAAAAAACAAATTTATACCCATTTCAATGATTTATTTTTACCAGTGAAACCAATATAACATCTCAACATTCACAAATATACATTTCTGACATTCAAAAACCAAACAAAAACAAATCAGTGACCAATATAGCCACCTTTCTTTGCAAGGACACTCAAAAGCCTGCCATCCATGGATTCTGTCAGTGTTTTGATCTGTTCACCATCAACATTGCGTGCAGCAGCAACCACAGCCTCCCAGACACTGTTCAGAGAGGTGTACTGTTTTCCCTCCTTGTAAATCGCACATTTGATGATGGACCACAGGTTCTCAATGGGGTTCAGATCAGGTGAACAAGGAGGCCATATCATTAGATTTTCTTCTTTTATACCCTTTCTTGCCAGCCACGCTGTGGAGTACTTGGACGCGTGTGATGGAGCATTGTCCTGCATGAAAATCATGTTTTTCTTGAAGGATGCAGACTTCTTCCTGTACCACTGCTTGAAGAAGGTGTCTTCCAGAAACTGGCAGTAGGACTGGGAGTTGAGCTTGACTCCATCCTCAACCCGAAAAGGCCCCACAAGCTCATCTTTGATGATACCAGCCCAAACCAGTACTCCACCTCCACCTTGCTGGCGTCTGAGTCGGACTGGAGCTCTCTGCCCTTTACCAATCCAGCCACGGGCCCATCCATCTGGCCCATCAAGACTCACTCTCATTTCATCAGTCCATAAAACCTTAGAAAAATCAGTCTTGAGATATTGCTTGGCCCAGTCTTGACGTTTCAGCTTGTGTGTCTTGTTCAGTGGTGGTGGACTTTCTGCCTTTCTTACCTTGGCCATGTCTCTGAGTATTGCACACCTTGTGCTTTTGGGCACTCCAGTGATGTTGCAGCTCTGAAATATGGCCAAACTGGTGGCAAGTGGCATCTTGGCAGCTGCACGCTTGACTTTTCTCAGTTCACGGGCAGTTATTTTGCGCATTGGTTTTTCCACACGCTTCTTGCGACCCTGTTGACTATTTTGAATGAAACGCTTGATTGTTCGATGATCACGCTTCAGAAGCTTGGCTATTTTAAGACTGCTGCATCCCTCTGCAATATATCTCACTATTTTTGACTTTTCTGAGCCTGTCAAGTCCTTCTTTTGACCCATTTTGCCAAAGGAAAGGAAGTTGCCTAATTATGCACACCTGATATAGGGTGTTGATGTCATTAGACCACACCCCTTCTCATTACAGAGATGCACATCACCTAATATGCTTAATTGGTAGTAGGCTTTCCAGCCTATACAGCTTGGAGTAAGACAACATGCATAACGAGGATGATGTGGTCAAAATACTAATTTGCCTAATAATTCTGCACTCCCTGTATATATATATATATATATAAGCCTTATACAACTGGGCACGTAGAGGCCGATAACTATAAGGACTGTGTAAGCATTGAAGCATTTGAAGGCCCCAATGCCAACTTATGACGGGGACGGGCTTACAAGGCCGTCAAATATTTGTTTAGCTTAGTATTTTTCTATACAGCGCGGACTTGTGCCTGCAGTGCAGGGACATCCAGACTGTAGAATCTGGTTAAAGTAGATGATGAGGACCAACCTGCCGATCTACAATGTCACCCATTGAAGCTCCACTAGACCACGCCCAGGAGGAGGCCATGCCTCTGGTGGAGTGAGCTTTGACACCTATGTGGCATTGGAGGCCCATAGTGTCATATGCTAATGCTATCGCGCCCACTAGCCATCTGGCTAGGCTTTGTATGGTGACCGGAAGTCCCTTAGTTCGGCCACCAAAACTTACAAAGAGCTGCTCCGACTGTCTAAAGTGGGAGGGCCGCTCAATATATGCTCTAAGCGCCCCAACAGGGCAGAGCAGGTGTAACTGTCTCTTATACTCCGAAGGGGGGAGGGCAGAGAGAGTGATTACCTGTGCTTTGAACGGTGTTGAAAGCACTTTAGGTACATAAACATGCCCTGGTTTGAGGATGACTTTAGAATCGCCTGGGCCAATTCTAAACATGACGCGTTCACAGATAACGCTTGAATGTCACCGGCGCGCTTAACAGATGCCAGTGCTAATAGCAGGGCAGTTTCAGCGAAAACGGCTTTAATTCAGCCGTTTGCAACAGCTCGAAGGGAGGTCTTTTTAGTGCTCTCAGGACCAATGAAGGTCCCAGGATGGCACCGTAGGAGGGCGAGGAGGGTTAAGCCTCCTGGCTCCTTTTAAGAATTTTTATGACCATGTCGTGTCTGCCTACTGATTGGCCAGCTATAGGCATATGAGATGTGGCGATAGCTGCCGTGTAGACTTTGAGTGTGGATGGAGTGTGTCCTGCATCCAACAACTCTTGTAGAAAAACGAGAATCTGTGATTGAACACCAGCCAGAGAACACTGACCATTTAAGGGCATAGAGACGTCTAGTAGACGGAGCTCTAGCTTCACTGATGGTGCTCAAGACACTCACTGGGAGGTTCTCAAGCCCCCCTTGAGTGGCCAACATGTAACGCCCACAATTTTGGGGTGGGGGTTCCAGCTATGTGCCCATTGTCCCTGTCAATAGGGAATTCTCCTATTCTCGAATATACTGAAGTAATTGTAAAATCACGCAGTGCTACTGCCCAGTCAAAACAGTGTCGAGACATCTCGCACGCTATTGGCTGCCCAGTGGGAACTGCATGAACCAATGACAGAACACCAAGCACATTGGTGGTGGTTGAGGAGATTCCCCCCTTCCATGTAAAGCGCTTTGAGTGCCTAGAAAAGCGCTATATAAATGCAACAAATAATTATTAAAAGTGTAATTACACTGTATTCAGCACAAACTGGGCTACCATAATATGTGTGAGCAACATGTGTGTACATGCTTTTATTTTTGAGAGAAAAATGTTTATGTACGGTTTTTGAAAAAACAAAAAACTAGGTTAAAAATTAAGGTTTCAAAACACACAATAGATATGTGTCCACAAGACTTTTGACTAATGGGTGTATTTGCATAGAGTTTTTTCTTTATACTGATGTGAGAATCATTGAGCCTCATTCACATAAAACAATACACTGATTTAAAATTTGTAAGACAGTTTCTCTTCACAAAGCCAGTATGCGAGGAGGCGTGATATCACTGAAATAACACTTCTCTGTATAGAAAGTTGACACAGACATATGAGAATCTATCAATATTTCTCCTCATCTGCACACTTTTGAACTAAAAGCCCTGAGGGATGTTGTTTTGTCGTGAGTCTTCATGAGGAGAATAGAGGAGTTTTTTATGAATGAGATCAGCTGACGCTCATATTACAATCAAAGGTACCGACGCGGTTCCCTTTCGAGGGAACTCTCACTGCGTCGGAACGACACTTTGGGGATACTCCCTAAGCACTAGCGAATCTGAAGTCCGTATAGAAACTAGTCCAATCTGATTGGTCGTGCGTGATGACGTCATCGTGACGGCGTACCCGGAAGTATAAAGCGGGAGCCGGCGCAAAGAAACGGCAGTTATTGCTCTTCAGCATAGCGCTCTCTGTTGAAATTGTCTGTCTATTTACTGTTGTTTGTCACAGTTGCAAAAGTGTGTGAATGAAAAGAAAGAATGGAAAAGAATGTGAGAGAGTTTAAGCAGTGTGTGCATCTGTGTCCCTGCTTTATTCGGGCTCGAGATGCACACCTGCTTTGTGTGCAGTGTCTGGGTGTTGAGCATGCTCGGGCAGTTCTCGAGGGAACTGCCTGTCAATGGAAAAACTGCTCACACTCAGACTGCTCTACTCTCAGCTGGCCGTGTTCGATGTGGCCGGCCAGCTTTGTGAGCCCCAGGGTTCTGGACCCGCGATCGCTGAGGCGTCTCGGTGTCACAGACCATGGGGTTCACAGAAGGACTTGTCAGCGGGATCTGGGACTGCTGCGGCACTTTCCCAATCCTTGTCTGACAGTTCTAAAGATCTTCCTCCCCGTGTGGAAGCCCGCGCTGCGGCTTCTTCCCCCGGGGTTGAGGATCTGATGCTTAAAAGCTGGACCCGCGATCGCTGAGGCGTCTCGGTGTCACAGACCATGGGTTTCACATAAGGACTTATCAGCGGGATCTGGGACTGCTGCGGCACTTTCCCAATCCTTGTCTGACAGTTCTAAAGATCTTCCTCCCCGTGTGGAAGCCCGCGCTGCGGCTTCTTCCCCCGGGGTTGAGGATCTGATGCTTATTCTCTCCGGTTCCGAGGAGCCAGATGAGTGGTGCATCAGGGCAGGTGGAGAAGCAGGAAGTGTTTCATCGCTTCATCCACTCGCCCAAGAGGAGCTAATTGAGGTTTTTGACTCGTGTGGTGGCCAAATTGAAGATCAATTGGCCACAGGAAGTGCCGAAAATTCAGCCACCTAGTAGGCTGGACGATCGGTTTCTTTCTCGCCGGGTCCAAACACCTCGCCGGGGTTTACCTTTCTTCCCGGACCTACACATCGAGGTGTGTAGGTCGTGGAGGAAGCCCTAAAGAGCTCGATGAGGGCGACGGTCCCTCTTCGGAGGATGTGCTGGAGCTACGGAGGGCTGCAGATTTGTCTCTTCGCATCACCAGGGAGATGGCCCGTGCTATCGGCCGGGCCATGGCCTCCGTGGTGATGGTGGAGAGGCATCTCTGGCTGAATCTATCGGGGATGAGGGAGAAGGATAAGTCCTTCCTCCTAGACTCCCCGATTTCGCCTTCTGGTCTATTTTGTGACGCGGTTGAGACCGTTGTCGCCGGGTACCAGGAGGCGAAGATGCAGTCAGCAGCCTTCCGTCAGTGCCTCCCTCGCCACTCAGAGCCTGGGAAAGCGGCCCCTAGGGGGCACCCTCAGCCGTCTACCAGCTCCTCGCACTGGCAGGTGCAGAAGGAGAGCGTCGCCTCTAGAGCCCCTCCTCCAGGAGCCTGGCAACAGAGGCGGCATTCTCACCAGCAGTCCCAGCAGCGGTCTTTCACTCCTGGAGGCGATCTGAGGAACGTACTCCAGGGAGGGAGGCTGCTGGGAAGAAGTCCTAGCTTCAGCTGGACTTCCAAGAGCGGTCCCCCCCGCGGGGGAGCAACCGAGGTTGCTTCCTCTGCGGTGCTCTGGGGAAATCGAGGTAATCCCGCCGTCTATGACGCTTCGGGCCCCATCGATTTCCCGCGAACGCATGCTGCTCCAGCCGCCTCCGGAAGGACTTGCGGCTGGGCAGCTAACGCGTCCGCGCATAGAGAATCGTTCCCAACCACTTCCTGCCGGTCATCCGCTTCAGGGGGTTGGGGACGACGCTCGTGTAACACCCGAAGCCAGCCTCGAGAGGCTGGTTCCCTGAGTAGAGTATCTCGGCGCATGAAAATGCCTTCCGAATATTTCTACATGGGTCCTGCGTACTGTAGACAAAGAGCAGGGTCGGGTAAGGGAACTGGTAAAATCCTTACTGGCGAAGGAAGCCTTAGGGTGCGTTCCTCCGCCAGAGAGGGAGTCCGGGTTCTACAGCCGGTACTTTATAGTTAAGGAAGTTCTTGAGGTTCGCTTTCGGGGGCGAGGCGTACCAATATCGAGTGCTTCCCTTCGGTCTAGCTCTTCACCCACGCACATTCACAGGGTGCATGGATGCAGCTCTGGCTCTATTAAGACTCCAGGGCATCCATGTGCTGAATTATCTCGACGACTGGCTCATATTGGCCCAGTCGTACGGGATGGCAGTTCTGCATTGAGGTGTCGCTCTGGCCCGTATAAAGTGCTTGGGGCTGAGACTCAACACAGCAGGTGTGTTGACGCCGTCCCGGAGGACTACGGTTCTAGGGATCGTATGAGACTCGACGACGATGCGGGCACAATTGTCTCCCGCGCGAGTCGAGACCATACTGGCGATGGTCTCAGAAATTAGGCTAGGCCACAGCATCACTGTAGAGCACTTTCAGGAAGTGCTGGGGCTCAGGGCAGCAGCGTCCAACGGGATACCCTTTGGCCTGCTGTACATGAGACCTCTACAGTGGTGGTTGGAAACCAAGGGGTTTCCCCCAGAGGGAATCTTTTTCCGTATGATCAGGGTAACGCGCAGATGCCTTCGTTCCCTAGTCACATGGAAGAAACCTTGGTTTCTGTCTCAGGGTTCAGTGTTGGGAGCGTCCTATTGCCGGGAAACCGTTTCAACAGACGTCTCCTTCATTGGCTGGCGCGCCGAAGGCGCTTGGGTTTCCCTAGTCCTAGTTGTGCCCGGTCTCCGGCTTCACACTAGGGCAGGCACGACCCTCGGTAGGTCCCAAAGGTCAGTGTTGGAGCGTCCTGTTGCCGGGAAACCGTTTCAACAGACGTCTCCCTCATTGGCTGGGGCGCCGAAGGCGCTTGGGTTTCCCTAGTCCTAGTTGTGCCCGGTCTCCGGCTTCACACTAGGGCAGGCACTACCCTCGGTAAGGTCCCAAGGGCCAGTGTTGGGAGCGTCTTGTTGCCGGGAATCCGCTTCAACAGACGCCTTCCTCACTGGCTGGGGCGCGGTCATGGACGAGGCCAGCCTTGAGAGGCTGGTTCCCTCAGTAGATTATCTCGGCGCATGGAATGCCTTCCGAATATTTCTACATGGGTCCTGCGTACTGTAGAAGAGCAGACATCCTGTCGAGGCAGGGGCTGAGGCCCGGGGAGTAGCGACTCCACCCAGGGGTGGTGGCGTCTCGAGGGACGTCCCACTGTCCACTGTGGTGTTCCATCACGCATCCAGCCCCGCTGGGGTTGGATGCCATGGTTCAGACGTGGCCGAGGCTGCGTCTGTATGCTTTTCCCCCGATTGCTCTGCTCCCGGGAGTCTTGGACAGAGTCCGCCAACAGGGGGTCAGCCTACTTTTAGTAGCACCCCGTTGGCCGACGCGAGTTTGGTTCTCGGATATCATAGCTTTGCTGGCAGGTCCTCCATGGCAGATTCCTCTGAGGAGGGATCTCCTATCTCAGGCAGGGGGCACTATATTTCACCCCCGGCCGGAGGTTTGGAACCTTTGGGTCTGGCCCTTGAGGGGGTCAGGTACCTAGATATTGGCCTGTCGGCAGAGGTGATAGAGACCTTACTCAGTTCTAGGGCTCCATCTTTCAGGAGACTGTACAGCCCCAAGTGGTGAGCCACTTGGTGCAGGGAGCGTGAGGTGGTCCCAGTTGACTGGCCGGTGGCTTCAGTGCTGGAGTTCCTCCGAGATCGCTTCTCTGCGGGTCCAACCCCGTCCACACTCAGGGTGCCCGTGGCTGCCATAAGGCTTTCCACACTCCTTTGGGTGATGGGCTTGGGTAGACACCATCTGGTTGTACAGTTCCCCTGTGGGGTTCGGTGGATGCGGCCTGTGGCTCGTTCCAGAGCTCCCAACCTGGGATCTGGCAGTGGTTCTCGAAGGCTGGCTGAGGCCCCCTTCGGACCATTGGAGTCGGATGAACCAGGGAACTTAGGATTGGCAGTTCCCTGGTTCTTCAGGCATTACATCCCCCGCCTCACGTGACGGCGGAGTAAGATACCTTCACTGTGGAGCACTTTTGAGTGCTGGGGCTCAGTACAGCAGCGTCCAAGGTGAGACCTTTTGACCTGCTGCACGTGAGACCTTGACAGTGGTGGTTGGAAACCAAGAGGTTTCCCCCAGAGGGAATATCTTTCGCATGATCAGGGTAACGCGCATATGCCTTCGTTCCCTAGTTATATGGAAGAAACCTTGGTTTCTGTCCCAGGGGTCAGTGTTGGGAGCGTCCTGTTGCCGGGAAACCGTTTCAACAGACGTCTCCTTCATTGGCTGGGGCGCCGAAGGCGCTTGGGTTTCCCTAGTCCTAGTTGTGCCCGGTCTCCGGCTTCACACTAGGGCAGGCACGACCCTCGGTAGGTCCCAAGGGTCAGTGTTGGAGCGTCCTGTTGCCGGGAAACCGTTTCAACAGACGTCTCCCTCATTGGCTGGGGCGCCGAAGGCGCTTGGGTTTCCCTAGTCCTAGTTGTGCCCGGTCTCCGGCTTCACACTAGGGCAGGCACTACCCTCGGTAAGGTCCCAAGGGCCAGTGTTGGGAGCGTCTTGTTGCCGGGAAACCGTTTCAACAGACGCCTCCCTTCATCGGCTGGGGCACGGAAGGAAAAGGAGTGGAGAAGTATCTCCCTACGGTGCTGGCGCTAGGGTACTCAAGTCCTAGTTGTGCCCGGTCTCCGGTTTCACACTAGGGCAGGCGCTACCCTCGGTGTGGGCTAGTGGGTACTCGTTCCCCAAAGTGTCGTTCCGACGCAGTGAGAGTTCCCTCGAAAGGGAACGGCTCGGGTTACGTCTGTAACCCTTGTTCCCTGAGAAGGGAACGAGCACTGCGTCGCGTCACCACACCTCGGCACGCCTGGAGCGCATGCTTCAGAGCAATAGCTGCCGTTTCTTTGCGCCGGCTCCCGCTTTATACTTCCGGGTACGCCGTCACGATGACGTCATCACGCACGACCAATCAGATTGGACTAGTTTCTATACGGACTTCAGATTCGCTAGTGCTTAGGGAGTATCCCCAAAGTGTCGTTCCGACGCAGTGCTCGTTCCCTTCTCAGGGAACAAGGGTTACAGACGTAACCCGAGCCGTTTTCATATTCATAACTCCTGACACATATTAACAAATTACGGTCACTATATGACTTTGAGAATAAAACAGAGGTCAAAAATGGAATCTTGAGTCTTAGATCTTTTAAATGATGTATAGTTTGTCAAGGCAATTACTTACATCTGACAGTAATTTTGAGCTGATTTAAACAAAGAAAGCTTCAGTGTTTTGCGTTTAATATTCACAGATGCTAACAGAGTAAAATTGGCCTACTTACACTCAGCGGTGGAATCCGTTTCTTTCAGAAATGAACAGCTTGTCATGGAGAATTATTCCAGGATTATTAAACGCGTCTCAAAATGATGTAGTTGAAGTAGGAATGCAGTACTTGATGTGTTTGTTTGAGCTGATGTGTGTGTGGGCGTCGTCTCCCCCGGAGCCTCAGTATTTGAATCTCAATAGAGCGCGCGCTTCGTGGGCGTGGTCGCGTTAGTGTATAATGAGACGCTCAGGAACGACTAACATCTCTCCGGCTTTCAAAAAGATTACATAAACACAGAATATTTGTTTTCGATTTGGTTTACAGTGTTTAAAACCTGACATTTCAGTGTTTCTTTAGACATATGGCTCATGTTTGTGAGACAAGTATTCCCTAAGCTAGAGGTCATTTTCTGAAGACTATCTGAATGAACGTCTTTGACAGAGAGGGGCTGCAGATCGCGCATCATATTTGATTCCTTTATTTTGCAAAAAGCACAAAAATTTGTTTTTATTGTGACTGTACACAAAAAAATAGAAACTTAACAGATTATAATGTTAACTTTGGTTGTGCGCATGCGCGAGTTGTGAGCACGCTGTTGGTGTTAGAGCTCCGTTGACTTGATTCATAATCCTTGATTTTCTCCTTAACACTCGCTTACAAACGAATATTTTCTACTATTTACAGCGTGTGAATATATCTACGATACGATTCTCTATAAAAAACAATCGGATTGCTTTGATATCACTACTTATATCCGAACTTCCGCTACTAGCCGTAGCCCGCTAGCATTGCACGCGTGGTAACTTATTTACACCGGTAGCCGTAGCCCGCTAGCATTGCACGCGTGATAAACTTATTTACACCCGTCACTGTACCGACAATTCGTCATCGTAGCACGTCTGCTACAATGACGAACTCGGATGTGTGTCTAATGTTACCTTTGAGTGCAGGCGAGGACACGTTTGAGCTGCATTCGGTGCTGTTGGAGTTGGACTCGTTGGCGAAGCAGATTGCCGACCTTCTAGACAGACAAGCCGTGCTGAGAGAGCGACGATCAGCGCTTGAAACATCACGCGCCGATGCACACAAGTCAGTGGTTAATAACCTGTTGACTCCGAGCTCGTCTACTCCGTGTGTTTCTTTGCACAGGACGCGATCATCCATGGTTTCGTTCACACCGGCACCGACACAGCACCGGGGACCGTGGGTTTTTCCCCAGCGGAAGACGCGAGCCAGGACCAGAGCTAGGACCTCTCCGCCCCTCCCGGTCTTCGAGATCTCCACTCGGAACCGCTTCTCTCCTCTTCGCGAGACGGAACGCAGCGCTGTGGTGATCGGTACTTCCATCGTCCGGCATGTCCACGCTACCTCAGGTAAAGGCAAAGTAATCACTCACTGCTTTCCTGGTGCTCGTGTTCTCGATGTCGCTGCGCAGGTTCCCGAGATCCTGAGCGGTGACGAGCGCATCGGAGCTGTCGTGTTGCACGCGGGAACGAACGACACCAGGCTGCGGCAGACGGAGGTTCTGAAGAAGGACTACAAGAGCCTGGTCGAGACGGTGCGCAGAACATCGCCTGAAGCAACGATCATCGTGTCTGGACCCCTTCCCACGTACCGACTAGGACATGAAAAGTTCAGTAGATTATTTGCTCTAAATGAATGGTTATTGTCATGGTGTAATGAACAGAAACTGCTCTTTGTAAATAATTGGAATCTTTTCTGGGAGCGACCTAGGCTCTTCCGTCCTGATGGCCTTCACCCCAGCAGAATCGGAGCGGCTCTTCTGTCGGACAACATCTCCAGGGCGTTACACACCACCATATGACTAGTAAGTACAGATCACAGTCTTTCCTGTACTAACTTAATTGACATAAGTACCAATGTAGAACATTATATAGAAACTGTGTCTATTCCTCGTTTAGTGAGATCAAACATTAAATCTACTGTAAGATCCAGGAAAAATCTAATTGTGATTAAACCAGAAAATCTCAATATTAGTGAACAAAAACAATTGTGTCCTAACTTAATTAACATAAGTACCAATGTAGAACATTATATAGAAACTGTGTCTATTCCTCGTTTAATGAGATCAAACATTAAATCTACTGTAAGATCCAGGAAAAATATAATTGTGATTAAACCAGAAAAGCTAAATATTAGCGAACAAAAACAATTTCTAAAACTAGGTCTTCTAAACATTAGATCGCTCACACCTAAGGCGGTTATTGTAAATGAAATGGTCACAGATAAAAGTTTCGATGTACTTTGCCTTACTGAAACCTGGCTTAAGCCAAATGATTATTTCGGTCTAAATGAGTCTACTCCGCCAGGATACTGTTATAAGCATGAGCCCCGTCTGATTGGTCGTGGCGGCGGTGTTGCAACAATCTATAGAGATATTCTTAATGTTACTCAGAAAACAGGTCACAGGTTTAATTCGTTTGAAGTACTAGTGCTAAATGTTACGCTCTTAGATGCAAGAAAGAAATCCGTATTATCTCTAGCCTTGGCTACTGTGTATAGACCTCCAGGGCCCTATGCTGATTTCTTAAAAGAGTTTGCTGACTTTCTCTCAGATCTATTGGTCAACGTCGATAAAGCATTAATTGTTGGAGATTTTAACATACACGTAGATAACACAAATGATGCATTAGGGGCTGCGTTTACAGATCTATTAAACTCCTTTGGGATCAAGCAAAACGTCACTGGTCCCACTCATCGTCTTAATCACACACTAGATTTAATTATATCACATGGAACCAACCCAACCGATATAGATATTATACCGCAAAGTGATGATGTCACTGACCATTACATGGTAACTTGCATACTGCGTACTGCTGAAATCTGTCATGTTGCGCCACGTTATCGACCAGGCAGAACAATCATTCCAACCACTATAGATAGATTCTCAAATAGCTTACCTGATCTGTCTCAGCTGCTCAGTGAACCCAAACAAACAGATGAACTAGAGGAAATGACTAGCAGTATGAGCAACATTTTATCTAGCACATTAGAAATCGTTGCACCAATTAGATTAAAAAAGGTTAGAGAGAAAACTAAAGCACCATGGTACAACAGTGCTACACATGTTATCAAGAGAGAAACTCGTAACTTAGAGCGGAAATGGAAACAAACTAATTTAGAGGTCTTTAGAATCGCGTGGAGAGATAGTATGTCACGTTATAAAAAGGCCCTAAAAGCAGCCAGGGCTGAGCATCTCCGCAAACTAATAGAAAATAATCAAAATAACCCAAGGTTTTTATTTAACACCGTGGCTAGACTAACAAATAAACAAGCATCGCCTGAGCAAAATATTCCGCTACAGTTTAGTAGTAATGATTTTATGAATTTCTTCACTGAGAAAATAGAAAGCATCAGAAATAAAATTGTAAATGTACAATCTTTAATGATGTCTTATGATTCAACCGCTACTATCGCCCCTCAAGAACTACTACACCGCTTTACAACTATAGGACAGGAAGAGCTAAATAAACTTATCATTGCATCTAAACCAACAACATGTTTATTAGATCCAATACCCACTAAACTACTCAAAGAGTTGTTACCTGTAGTGGAAGAGCCTCTTCTCAATATTATTAACTCGTCTTTATCTTTAGGTCATGTTCCAAGAATATTCAAGCTGGCAGTCATAAAACCTCTCATTAAGAAGCCACAATTAGATCATAATAACCTAGCAAATTACAGACCAATTTCAAATCTTCCTTTTATGTCTAAAATACTAGAAAAAGTTGTGTCCGCTCAATTGTGCTCTTTCTTGCAAGAAAATGATATCTATGAAAAATTTCAATCAGGATTCAGGCCGCATCATAGCACAGAAACTGCACTCGTTAAAATCACAAATGATTTACTTCTAGCTTCTGACCAAGGCTGTATCTCAATACTAGTTCTACTCGATCTTAGTGCTGCATTCGATACTATAGATCATAAAATACTCATAGATCGACTTCAAAATTATACTGGTGTTCAGGGACAGGCATTAAACTGGTTTAGATCGTACTTATCAGACCGCTACCATTTTGTCTGTCTAAATGGGGAAAAATCCAGGATGATGTCAGTAGACTATGGGGTGCCGCAAGGATCCGTATTAGGCCCTCTGCTATTCTCAATATATATGCTACCGCTTGGTAATATTATAAGAAAACATGGAATTAATTTCCACTGTTATGCTGATGACACTCAATTATATATTTCATCACGACCGGACGAAAACGCTAAATTATCTAAACTGACAGCATGTGTTGAAGATATTAAATACTGGATGACGTGTAATTTTCTGCTATTAAATTCAGATAAAACGGAGGTATTACTTATTGGTCCAAAAAACTGCCCACAAAACCTTGCACAATACAACTTTACCTTGGAAGGATGTCCTGTCACTTTATCCACTACAGTAAAAGACCTAGGTGTTATACTAGACCGCAACCTGACATTCGAAAATCATATTTCATATCTTACAAGAACGGCATTTTTCCACCTTAGAAACATTGCTAAGCTACGTAACATGCTATCTATTCCTGATGCAGAAAAGTTAGTTCATGCATTCATGACCTCGAGATTAGATTACTGTAATGCTTTATTAGCTGGTTGTCCTGCATCCTCAATAAACAAACTACAGTTAGTCCAAAACGCAGCTGCTAGAGTTCTTACTAGGTCAAGAAAATATGATCATATAACACCAATTTTATCATCTCTACACTGGTTACCTATTAAGTTCCGTATCAATTACAAATTATTGCTACTGACCTATAAAGCCCTAAATGGTTTAGCTCCAGTGTATCTAACGGATCTTCTATCGCCCTACAACCCATCGCGCTCTTTAAGGTCACTAAACTCTAGGCTTCTGGTCATTCCTAGGATATCCAAGTCCACTAAAGGAGGGAGGGCTTTTTCACATTTGGCTCCTAAACTCTGGAATAGTCTTCCTGATATTGTCCGAGGTTCAGACTCGCTGTCCCAGTTTAAAACTAGATTAAAGACACATCTCTTTAGCCAAGCATTCACATTATAATTACCTTTTATACTACAGTTAAATCGGAACAACAGCATTAATATAATATTCTGAACAGCAGCTACGCTAATTATTTCCCATCTGCTTTTCTGTTGTTATCTCGGGACACTAGTCCCGAGGTAAATAGTTCGTCAGCTCCGGTTGGTATCCAGCCTCTCATGAAGACTTTGGATGCCCCAACACCTGTGATGAGACGACTCCACGCCTGTGAAGAGACGACTCAACGCCAGCGTTGTTATGGCCTAAATTAATACACGACTGATTATCTTTTTCGAACATTGTTCTTTAACATTGTGTTTTTTAACATTTTTTATACTGTTCATCTATGAAATGCACTTTCTGTAAAGCTGCTTTGAAACAATGTGTATTGTGAAAAGCGCTATACAAATAAATTTGAATTGAATTGAATTGAATTAATGATGTATAACACTTGCCTGAATTATAAAAAACGAGTTATTTGAGTCTCTTTGGCACTGATAAGAAACAAACCAAGCCAATCACACCGGCGCGACGGCTGACTCAAGAGGGTTAAATGCCCACCAACCAGCGTTACACACTTGCATGAGGCAGGCGCGAAAGGAATCTTGGTATTTGATGTAGGGTGGATTTTTATTGATAGAGAAATCTGTTGCGGACGAGATGAACACCAGCTCTCCCAGGAGGGTGCCGGAGTCAGATACTCTTCCCAGTTGGCAAGGGGCTTCATTATACTTTTGGTGTGGTCCCTCATGTCTTCAGGACTAGTAAGACTTTTAATAGATTCTGAGATTGCAGAATTCATGACATTCCTGTTCCTGCTTAAAACAAAGAATACATTTGAAAGTAAATTACTTATGAGGGAATCTCACTTTGTAGCATTCATCACAACAACTTTTTTATGAATAGACTTAAATAGATCACATCCACACAAAGCCAGAGCTTTCCCTATCCAATCTTTTTTTTCCCCTCGTCTCCAGAAATATCCGCGTCCACGCGAAACCACTGATACTGACTCAAAACTATGTACTATGGGAGATAAGTCAGTAAATACGAATAAAATCACAGGCTTTGCTTAAACCGTGCGAATGCATCCCGTGCGTAATTTCTAAATCACACGAAGTCCCCAGATAATACTAATTATAATAATATCTTCAGTATTACTCAGAAGTCTAGTTTCAAATATAATTCCTTCGAAGTTTTGGTGCTTTATGTAACGTTATGTAGTGTACATGACAAAACCCGTTCAACATTGGTGTTAGCTACTGTATACAGGCCACCAGGGCATAATACAGACTTTATCAAAGAATATGCTGACTTTCTATCAGAATTAGTACTGGCCGTAGATAAAGTACTAATTGTTGGTGATTTTACTAAATGTAAATTCTATCATCATTTACTCACCCTCAGGTTGTTCCAATCCTGTATGAGTTTATTTCTTCTGTTGAACACAAAAGAAGATATTTAGAATATATCTGGGAAGAATAAAACACTAAACTAAGCGAAGGTATTTCTGACCATTTTTTTTGGGGCAAAAAAGGCAAACTACAGCTACAGGTTTAAGGGGAAAAAAGGACACATTTCATTGGTCCTCTCATTTTTGTATGTGTTCATAATTTCTTTGCATGACAGCCTGGCCAAAAATAATGTCGGCACAATTTCATGTGTCATTGCATTTAACACATTTTTAAAAATAATAATATTTGAACTAAGGGTGAAGATGCCAATTTTCGTTGGCCAAACATCTCTTTTGGTCACTGCTCTATGGCAGTTCATTGACTTTCCAACTGACTGTCAAACCAATTACTTTATATCAACACCCACATGAGGCAAATCAGAAGCCTGGAATTTTTTTATTGTTGGTTTCGGTTCTGACACAGCAAGCAAGCCAAAATCTCCAGTTTCACTGTTCACACGACAACACTGCAACCAGAGTTTCTAAAAATGTTCACCCTGGCAGGAGTTTTCAAAAAAGTTTGGTTTCAGTGTCCGGATACTGCGTTTGTGTGTGGACGAGTGGCCAGACCACATAGAAAAAGATGCGGTTTTGACAATACCCGTGTTTGTGTGGACAGATGGCAAACATGAGGACTTAAATACACAGACCACTGATGAAAAGACAAGGGACACCTGTGAACAATGACCAAACAATGAACCAATCAGAACATGGCGACATAGATCACATATCTGATATTTCGGATATTGCACTTTAATCAAGTCAAGTCAACTTTATTTATACAGTGCTTTTAACAATGTAGATTGTTTTAAAGCAGCTTTACAGTGTTAAACAGGAAAATAATGCAGCCTAATTTTATTCAGCCGTATAGCCATTCTCTGATGTCATCAGAACATTTTAATTATCATACAGTGACAGTGTGGGCTTTAGATCAGTAATTAGATCAGTAATTTAGTTTATATGGTTAATTTAGTTTAATAATTAGATTTATTTCGATGTTTAGTTGAAAAATGTAGAAAAATTTTGTGTCCCCAACTGAGCACGCCAAGCCAGAGGCAACAGTGGCAAGGAAACCAAAACCCCATCAGGAGCAGAATGGAGGAAAATAAACCTTGGGAGAAACCAGGCTCAGTCGGGGGGGCAGTTCTCCTCTGGCCAATTTACAAACAGTGTATGATTATTATTCTGGCCGCTTTACAGGTCAGAGGTCATAATAGGTCGGAATATTCGAAAGATCGGAGTCATCCCGCTGGAGACGGGTTTATTGAGGATGCCGTGTCGATGAGGCAGTTTCAGGGGGAGGCTAATCACGGTCTCTCAGACACTTCAGGGTCCTGTGTTGGTCTTCTCTGGGCGCAGGTCCAGCATCTGATCTGGATCCGGCCCGGATCCGGCTGACTGCAGTAAACCTCGGGATAAACAGAGAGACTAGCATTAGCGTAGATGCCATTCTTCTGATGATGTCACGAGTACATCAGGTGTTATGGGAAGTGTTCCCAGTTCCGGCTGACCTAGTTAATGCAGCCTAACAATCATTTCATTGAGAAAGTGTTTTATGTGTATGCCACAGTAAAGAGATGTGTTTTTAGTCTAGATTTAAACTGACAGAGTGTGTCTGCTTCCCCAACAATGCTAGGAAGAGTTCCAGAGTTTAGGAGCTAAATAGGAAAAGGATCGACCGCCTGCAGTTGATTTGGATATTCTCGGTATGATCAACTGGCCAGAGTTTAGAGAGCGCAGTAGATGTGATGGAGTATAATATGTTAAGAGTTCGCTCAAGTATTGGGGAGCTAAACCATTTAGTGCTTTGTAAGTAATAAGCAAGATTTTAAAATGTATGCAATGTTTAATAGGCAGCCAGTGCAGTGTTGACAGAACTGGGCTAATATGGTCATACTCCTGGTTCTAGTAAGAACTCGAGCTGCTGCGTTTTGGACCAGCTGGAGTTTATTTATTAAGCGAGCAGGGCAACCACCCAGTAGAGCATTACAATAATCTAGCCTTGAGGTCATGAACGCATGAACTAACTGTTCAGCATTTTGCATTGAGAGCATGTGCCGTAATTTAGATATATTTTTAAGATGGTAGAATGCAGTTTTACAGATGCTAGAAACGTTTCTTCAGGGCGTGAAGAAATATAGAGCTGAGTATCGTCAGCATAAAAATGAAAACTAAAGCCATGCTTCCTAATAATATCTCCCAGTGGTAGCATGTACAGGGTGAAGAGCAGCGGTCCTAGCACTGAGCCTTGTGGTACGCCATACTGAACATGTGATCGGTGTGACATCTCTTCATTTACTGCTATATACTGGTAACGATCACATAGGTATGATTTAAACCATGATAAAGCAATTCCACTAATACCTACATAATTTTCGAGTCTATTCAAAAGAATGTTGTGGTCGATGGTATCGAATGCAGCGCTAAGATCGAGTAACACTAATAGAGAGATACAGCCACGATCGGATGATAAGAGTAAATCATGTGTAACTCTGATGAGAGCAGTCTCAGTGCTATGATACGCTCTAAATCCTGACTGGAAATCCTCACAGATGCCATTTCTTTCTAAAAAGGAACATAATTGTGAAGACACTGCCTTTTCAAGTATTTTTGACAGAAAGGGTAGATTTGAGATTGGTCTATAATTGACTAATTCTGTAGGATCAAGTTGCGGTTTTTTAATAAGTGGTTTAATAATAGCCAACTTAAAAGTTTTTGGTACATATCCTAATGACAAAGATGAATGAATGATATTAAGAAGAGGATCTATGACCTCTGGTAGCATCTCTTTTAATAGCCTAGTCGGTACAGGGTCAGGCATACATGTTGTTGATTTTGATGATTTAACGAGTTTAGACAATTCTTCTTCTCCTATAGCAGTGTGTGTGTGTGTGTGTGTGTGTGTGTTCTCCTATAGCAGTGAATGAGTGTGTGTGTGTGTGTGTGTGTGTGTGTGTGTGTGTGTGTGTGTGTGTGTGTGTGTGTGTGTGTGTGTGTGTGTGTGTTTCTCCTATAGCAGTGAATGATTGTAATTTTTCCTCAGTGACACTACAATGCTCTGTCTGATGTGATACTGTAGTAGACGGCTGCATGGTTAAAATTTTCTTCCTAATATTATCAATCTTACATGTGAAGAAGTTCATAAAGTCATTACAGCTGTGCTGTTTACAATCATCAGAAGTTGAAGCTTTATTTTTGGTTAATTTAGCCACTGTATCGAATAAATACCTCGGGTTGTGTTTGTTTTCTTCCAAGAGAGTTGAGAAATAAGCAGATCTAGCAGTTCTTACGGCCTTTCTGTATGCGATCATGTACTCTTTCCACAAATTACGAAAGACCTCTAGTTTTGTTTTCTTCCAGCTGCGCTCCATTTTTCTGGCTGCTGTTTTAAGGGCCCGGGTGTGCTCGTTGTACCACGCCGTTGGACTATTTTCCTTAATCTTCTTTAAGCGCAGAGGAGCAACTGTGTCTAAAGTACTGGAAAAGAGAGAGTCAATAGTTTCTGTTGCAACATCGAGTTCTTCTATGCTATCTGGGATGCTGAGGAGATGATACTGATGAGGAAGATTATTTAAAAAGCAATCTTTAGTAGCGGCAGTGATTGTCCTGCCATATTTGAAGCGAGGGGGCGGCTTTGCAACCTTAGCTAAATTAAGTATACAAGATACTAGGTAATGATCTGAGATGTCATCGCTCTGCTGCAGAATTTCAACGGTATCAACATTAATTCCATGCGACAATATTAGGTCTAAAGTATTTTTGAGTGGGTCCTGACACGTGTTGCCTAACTCCAATAGAGTTTAGTGTATCTTTAAATGCTAATCCCAATGCGTCTTTTTCGTTGTCTACATGGATATTAAAATCACCAACAATTAGTACTTTATCTACGGCCAGTACTAATTCTGATAGAAAGTCAGCAAATTCTTTGATAAAGTCTGTATTATGCCCTGGTGGCCTGTATACAGTAGCTAACACCAATGTTGAACGGGTTTTGTCATGTACACTACATAGAGTTACATAAAGCACCAAAACTTCGAAGGAATTATATTTGAAACTAGACTTCTGAGTAATACTGAAGATATTATTATAAATTACAGCAACCCCTCCCCCTTTACCTTTCAGACGCGGCTCATGTTTATAACAATAATCTTGGGGGGTGGACTCATTTAAGGTAATGTAGTCGTCAGGTTTTAGCCAGGTTTCTGTCAAACAGAGCACATCTAGATTATTATCTTTAATAATATCATTAACAATAAGCGCTTTTGGGGAAAGGGATCTAATATTCAGCAACCCAAGCTTTATCAATTGTTCATCTGTGTTATATCTTTTGTTTATTTGTTGGACATCAATTAAATTTTTACTGTTGAATGGTTTTGATGTTTTTTTGTATTTACTAATTCGGGGAACAGACACAGTCTCTATATGATAATATCTCGGTGAAAGAGTCTCTATGTGCTGGGATTTATCTGACTCCGGTGACGTGAGACAGCTAGCAGACGGTCGGTTTAGCCAGTTTGTCTGCTTCCTGACCTGGGCCCTAGTGAGTCAAGGTTTAGCTCTAAGACTATGTGCCAAATTACTAGAGAGAAGAGTGGAACCACCCCAGGAGGGATGGATGCCATCCTTCTTCAACAGGTCAGGTCTGCCCCAAAAACTTTTCCAATTGTCTATGAACCCTATGTTATTTTGCAGACACCACTTAGACAACCAGCCATTGAGTGATGATAGTCTGCTAACTAAACTAAAGAAGATTTAGAATGAGAGGAGGAGCTCAAAGAGGAGATGAAGGAGATGGAAGAGGAAGAGGCCTAGGTAGAGGAAGAGGAGAAGGAGGAGATAGAGGAAGAGGCCTAGGTAGAGGAATAGGAGAAGGAGGTAGAGGAGGAGGCCCAGGTAGAGGAATAGGAGAAGAAGGAGATAGAGGAAGAGGCCTAGGTAGAGGAAGACGAGAAGGAGGTAGAAGAGGAGGCCTAGGTAGAGGAAGAGGGAATAAGGAGGTAGAGGAGGCGGCCCAGGTAGAGGAAGAGGAGAAGAAGGAGATAGAGGAAGAGGCCTAGGTAGAGGAAGACGAGAAGGAGGTAGAAGAGGAGGCCTAGGTAGAGGAAGAGGGAATAAGGAGGTAGAGGAGGCGGCCCAGGTAGAGGAAGAGGAGAAGGAGGAGATAGAGGAAGAGGCCTAGGTAGAGGAAGACGAGAAGGAGGTAGAAGAGGAGGCCTAGGTAGAGGAAGAGGGAATAAGGAGGTAGAGGAGGCGGCCCAGGTAGAGGAAGAGGAGAAGGAGATAAATAGAGGAAGAGGACTAGGTAGAGGAAGACGAGAAGGAGGTAGATGAGGAGGCCCAGGTAGAGGAAGATGAGAAGGAGGTAGAGGAGGAGGCCCAGGTAGAGGAAGACGAGAAGAAGGAGATAGCTAGAGGAAGAGGACTAGGCAGAGAAAGACGAGAAGGAGGTAGATGAAGAGGTAGAGAAGGACTTGAAGAGTTGATAGAACCTGAACAAAGAAGACGAGGACCAAATTTGACTCAAGAAATCCGTGCAACACTTATTAATCATGTTATCAAACATGGACTGACACTGATGGAAGTTGGACAAAGAGTTCCAAATCTCAGCAGAAATACTGCTGCTTCAGTCATTCAGACATTTCATTGAGAAAACAGGTAAGCTAACCACACAGCACATTGAAACTGAGGCTTGCTGTACTTATCATCAATATTGTTTACTGTGACATTTGACAGTAGACTGCATGTGTATTTTTTTATATATTTTTTTTACATAGGATTGAGGGTCGAGGACACCAGGGTGGAAGGGGCCCTATGTTCACTCGTGCACAAGAGGCCGCCATTGTGAACATGGTTTTGGCCAATAATTGTATCAGGCTGCGAGAAATCAAGCCAATATCATCAATGATGACCATATTTTCAATAAAATCCAACAAGGCTCTCTGTCAACATTAAGTTGGATCCTCAAGAAAAATCTAATATACATGAAGCAACTGTATCGGGTACCATTTGACAGAAATTCAGAGAGAGTGAAACGTCTGCGCAATGAGTGTGGAGGTATTTATTGTTCATCTTACTATGGTGTGGTATTGTGCACTGCTCATAGTGTTCTGGCACAATAGATATTGAATAGCATCCTATTGTCTTTTACTGTGTTTCAGAGAGTCTTGCAAATGGATGCTGCAGAAATTCAACATGAATTTGAATATGTGGATGAGGCTGGATTTAACCTTGCGAAAACAAGAAGAAGAGGGAGAAATGTAATTGGACACAGGGCAATCAGCAGTGTGTCAGGGCAGCGAGAGGGTAACATCACCCTTTGCCCTGCTATTACACAAAATGGGGTCCTCCACCACCATGCAAATCTGGGACCCTATAATGCAAATCTAATACTTGTGTTTCTTTACAGATTGCATGAGATTGTCACAGCATTAAACCAAGTGGACCAGATGCGGTACATTGTCGTTTGGGACAATGGCTCATTCCATCGGGCTGATCTGGTCCAGAATTGGTTCCATGAGCACCCTGAATTTGGAAGGTATATGACCTGCGGCCCTATGACTGTTTGCCCCTCATTCAGGCCATGGAGCAGGCCTGTGATCATATCGAAGCAGCTTCTGTGGAGGGGTGGATTCGTCACACGAGGCGATTCTTACAGCGGTGCCTTGCCAATGAAGACATCACCTGTGATGTGGATGAAATCTTATGGCCTGATCCAGCCAGACGGAGAGATGATGAATAGTTACAGTATTCTTGTTGCTTTTGCAGTAGTTTTTCTTCAGAGTCAAAGTGTATGTACTTCATGCAGTCATTTTTATTTGTCTACAGATTTTATTTTGTTTCATTGATTTCAATGTTGGTTGATTACTGTAACTGATTATGGTAATAAATACTGTAAGTATTGAAATAAATACTTGAAATACATTGAGGACTGTGTTGGTTGGTCAACTGCTTTTGCCAAATCAAGACAGGAAGATTGGAGCATGTCAGAAAGGAATTTGGCATCTCTAAAAAGTTGAACTCCATGTCAGTTTGAAACAGAAGGCCTTGGGCATCTACTGACATTTCCCCAGTTTGTTCCCCAGCTATTTCTTCTAGGACTCGTTCTACTGCTAGCAACCTGTCCATAAGGTCTGGATCCGGCCCGGATCCGGCTGACTGCAGTAAACCTCGGGATAAACTAGCATTAGAGTAGATGCCATTCTTCTGATGATGTCACGAGTACATCCGGTGTTATGGGACGTGTTCCCGGTTAGGGTTAGACTCCTGTGAGTGCGGTCAGAGATAGTCTCCGCCCCCACAGCGCCTCCACCTGGCACTGCGACATTACTCCATTATATGTCAATGGAATCACCTAGTCCTCACTTCCTATAGAGGACTCGGACGCACACAATCACAAACAACCATACGAGGCAATACTTAATAATTATAATAAACAATAATATATGGCTCCTACAACTAGGATACAGAGTTATTAGCAAAAACATAATGTTGCTTATCATAGCGCCACCATGAGGCTGAATCTCACAAGATTTGATACACGGCCTCATTTTGATACTTAATACAAATATGTTAATTTTTATGACAGTCAGACATTATGAACTGACCCTTATTAGCCGCTAAATATCATTGGCTGAATACCCCTAAACACACTCGGATTAAAATATGTTTAACAAATCACAATTCTACTTACATGAATTATACTTAAAACAATAAAACTAAATGAAGCTGATCTCCATCAACACAAACAGATACATTGAGAAAAGCACACACACACACAACACACACACACACACACACACACACACACACACACACACACACACACACACACACACACACGTTCTTATTGTCTATGTGAGCATTTATTACACACACAAACATGTTATTTCAGTGACAGGAGTTCAGCTGTAGTATTAATGTCATGAAGAGACTCTATAACATCTCACTGTTTATCATGAGCTCAAAGCATTATGGGTAGGATCTCTCACCAGTCTATCCTGATTCATCAACACAGTTGATCCAGGATAATTTATCCTAAACCCAGGATAGATCGGCTCAGTGAATGTGGTCTGTTCTGTGTGGATGAGGCTCATTGAGTCTCCAGAGACGCTGTAGAAGGACAGAGTTCCTGCACCGGGATCCACATACACTCCTACTCTATAGATATTACCATACAGTCCTAATCTATAGATATCACCATACACTCCTACTCTACTGCTGATGGGCTTTACAGGGACTTTAGTCTCCGTGTTATTGTGTCTGAATGAGTATCTGTTCGGAGTGCAGCCCAAACTCCAGGACTGATCATTACCTCCAAACCCACACTCATGACCCCGTCCCTTCCTGCAGATGCCCTTATATGACACTGATATAGACACATACTCTCCACCCCACTCAACCTCCCAGTAGGAGCGTCCACTCACACTCTCTCTACACAACACCTGCAAATAATGATCAAATCTGTCTGGATGATCAGGATACGGCCGAAGCTTTGGATAAGTGAAAGTAATCTTGTTCCCCTCAGTCAGATGGAGGCGTTTATGCATTGTGTCCATATCCAGAGTCAGCCGAAGTGAGTCTGATGAAGAGAAACACACAGAATGTGGGATTATGAATCTGATCTTGTCATGTAGCTGAACTCTTCATGTTCAACATATCATCAGTGTCTCAGTTCAGTTTAATCATCATTCACACGATCAGCTGTAAAACTCTCCTGTCATGTTCTCTTTCCTCTTCTCCAGGAAGAACATGAACACACTCATGAGTTTCTCTGCTTGTGTTCTCAGTCACTTACATGGTAGGAAGTCGCTCCTGGTTTCGGTATCAGGGTCTGTGGTCTTGGGATCAGGGTCTGTGGAAATCAACAGACATGAAGAGTGTGATTATCATGTCAAGAGAAAATGATCCTGCATCCATTGCTAACACATGCAGAAATCCTCCAACACAGAAGATATTTAGAGAAATGTTCCTGCTGTTTACAGAGCCCAAATCCTGACACGAGCACTACTGAGGGTTTGACACTATTGACATGTCGCCATATTTGATTTGAGTGTGTGTGTGTGTGTGTGTGTGTGTGTCAAACCTTATTTTATAGATTTATAATGAACTTCTGTATGCTTTGCATTTATTATTATTAAAGAATATAATTGATGAGTTTTGCATTTGTTAAAGATATAATTTATATTAATCAATAATTTCGTTTTCAGGGCTGACTGAAGGTTTTCTGCAGAAATGCCATGATACAGTGGGCTTAATAGTTTTTGTGTTTTCGGTCGATCCTTTTCCTATTTAGCTCCTAAACTCTGGAACTCTTCCTAGCACTGTTCGGGAAGCAGACACACTCTGTCAGTTTAAATCTAGACTAAAAACACATCTCTTTACTGTGGCATACACATAAAACACTTTCTCAATGAAATGATTGTTAGGCAGCATTAACTAGGTCAGCCGGAACCGGGAACACTTCCCATAACACCTGATGTACTCGTGACATCATCAGAAGAATGGCATCTACGCTAATGATATTCTCTCTGTTTTATCCCGAGGTTTACTGCAGTCAGCCAGATCTGGGCCGGATCCAGATCAGATGCTGGACCTGCGCCCAGAGAAGACCAACACAGGACCCCGAAGTGTCTGCAGAGACCGTGTCAATTATCCTCCCCCTGAAACTGCCTCATCGACACGGCATCTAAATAAACCCGTCTCCAGCGTGTTGCCTCCGATCATTCGAATATTGCACTTTAATAATTATTTAATCAACATCATCCTCAATAAACCCGTCTCCAGCGTGTTGCCTCCGGTCCTTTGAATATTCCGATCTATTATGACCTCTGACCTGTAAAGCAGCCAGAATAATAATAATAATACGTTGTTTGTAAATTGGCCAGAGGAGAACTGCCCCCCCGACTGAGTCTGGTTTCTCCCAAGGTTTATCTTTCTCCATTCTGCTCCTGATGGGGTTTTGGTTTCCTTGCCACTGTTGCCTTTGGCTTGGCGTGCTCAGTTGGGGACACTATATTTTTCAACTAAACATCGAAATAAATCTAATTAATAAACTAATTTAACCATGTAAACTAAATTACTGATCTAATTATTGATCTAAAGCCCACACTGTCACCGTATGGAAATTGAAATGAACTGATGACATCAAATGGCTATACAGCTGAATAAAATTATGCTGCATTATTTTCCTGTTTAACACTGTAAAGCTGCTTTGAAACAATCTACATTGTTAAAAGCGCTATATAAATAAAGTTGACTTGACTTGACTTGACTTGACTTTTAAGTTGATTATTTGTTGTTTGTTTGTTTCTGTGTGTTTTGTTTTATTTATGAGCCATTTATTTGTATGTAAGCTATATTTTTAACTGTCCTTTTGGTTTTCATACAGAGAAATGTGTTTGTTACATCTGCCCATGATCTCCACAGTAGTACAGTAGCCTACATCTGACATCAAATACATAATATACTCTGTGTCTTGACACTCACCTGAAGACGGTATGGGGCCGATAGTGTCACTGGCTTCACTCACTCCCACTTTACCCACTATCCTGTAGCGGATCATGTACTGCTTTCCCAACTCCAATCCAGTCAGATTAAAGTTTTCATCAGGTGTGTTTATGACATGCCACTGTTCCTCGTTCAGCTGCCGGTACTCCACTCTGTACTGCACAGTTTCTCCAGTCGGGGACTTCTGCAGTTTCAGGGACACACTGCGCTCCAGGACCTCCTTCAGTTCTGGAGGGGGAGGCTTCGACACGGGCTGGAACTGAGTGTCTGTCAGCTGCCCTTTTTCATACAGACGGATGGAGGAGCCTGGACTGGATGGATCGGAGATGGCAGATATAATGAATCTGTAACTCTTTTCATCTTTATTAGCCTCTGAAAAACTTCTGAAAAGAGACAAGGTCTCTCTCATCTTTGAGAGGACAGCAGGATCGTTGAACCACTTTCTGACAGATGCCACAGAAACCATGCTTTGTTCTCCATCTAGCTCTTTAAACTTGTCAGATTTCAGAAACTCCTTCAGGGCTGAAAGATACGGGTCTTCATACTTCAGAGATGTGAAGGTCAAGCACACCACAACATCAATATCAGGATCAAAGAGGATGGAGTTGAGACGATCTGAGTCTTGAATTGGGATTCCCTCCAGCATCTTGGTGTGAGAACTCAAGAGGTTAAGTTCAGTCTTTACATCATCTAACCACTGGTTAAGCCTGTCAGCTATAAAAGGGGAGCTGATGTGGATCTTCAGGACGTCTTCCAGCGACTTCTCCTCCATCTCTCCTCCTCGTATAGCAGGCAAGACCCTTGCCACTGCTTTCAGGAGCATTGTCTTGTAAATGCTAAATGATCTCTGAAATGACTGCAGCCGCTCTTTGAAATCACTGAAAACATTCACCAGTGTTTTTCTGGACAGGTCGTTGTATGTCCTCTCTACTTCTCTCAGCTCCTCCATTACATCTTCAGTGCTGGAAACCAGACGTGTGCTGATTTCTCTCTCCAGCTGAGCAGCTTTTGAATCCAGTAGAGAAAGAGGATAGAGCCAGACTCTTATTGAAACTGCATTCTGTGGATTCTCCTTCAGGATAGAGGGGAGCTTCTTGTACACCTCTACGGCCTCCATGTAAGTGGTGGGGCTCTTCTCAAGGTGGACATCACCATGAAATGTGCAAGCAATCCTCTCAGCCTTTTGCTTATCACCATCTGTCATATTTACAGCTCCTTTTCCCAGAATAGAAAATCCAGGGATCTTCTCGACCATGACATTCAGTTGTCCCTCAATCTCCTGCTTGTTTTCCTCTTCTGAAAATGTCTGATCAAACACCATGAAGGCCTGAGCTCCGTACAGTACAGCCGTGACCACATGAGTTGCAGTTTTCTGCTCAAACACCTGAGGGTAGGTGATGTCTCCCAGCTGAGTCATAGTGAGCTGATCGAATCTGGAGGTTTCACTGTAAGACATTGTTACTCTGGACTGTTGGTTTGAGGATTTGGTGTCATGCAGGAACTTGGCAGATCCTCCCACCTCCACCAGCCCTGCTAAGAAGCTAGCCTTCAGGGAAGCATTTACATCCAGGAGACTGGCCTTACTAGAAACAGAGTCAGAGATACTGAACTTCACATCTGACATGGACTGTGGACGGGTGTCCAAATCTTCTCTCAGTGACTTCTTATCCCACAGAGTAACACCTGAAATGAGAAATGGCTTTAACAGTCACGGATGAGGACACAATGCACTGTTGAAGAAACATGCAGGTTTTATCGTGTTGTTACACAAGCACTAGTGATGCAGCATTTGGTGAAGAGGGGAAATAAACTATTATTTATTTATTTTAGGTTGGTAAAGCACCTGGAATGAAGGCATCCGTGCGGAGGTCATACAGCATACCAGGAGACAGAGATCTTCCTAGAGCCGCCACTTCAATGGGCCCTGATGCCAAGGCTGCAGTAAATAACAAATAAAAGGTCATATTTATATATATTTATGAGATATATATGAACAAAATTACATCTGGTGATAATGAATAACGTTTAACTCTTTCGCCACCAGAATTTTTTAAAAGTTGCCACCACCAGTATTTTTGATCATTATACAAAGGTTTCTGGCCCCCAGGATATTTTGTTGTATGAATATTTGAACATGCAATATATCAAAAGAAAGAACAGACCCTCTGCTATTTAAATCAACATTGAGCAAAAAGCTACGAAAACCATGTTTTTGTTAGAGACTACATCCAGATGGGATTCAGAACAATGATCAAAACACAGATGGAGTAGATGGAAGCCTTTAGCTCGTCCTGGGTCTACATTTCATTCAGTAACATTAGGCAGTTTTGATTTATAAGCTGTTTAAAGCTGCTGATTATTTTATATAATGCATATGATTACACGTGATATCGCTTGTCTGCTTCTTCTTCACCTGTGTGTTGATCAGGAGATTCTGTACTCTTTCAGAAGATGTGTAATGGCTCCCCCTACAGTATAGGGGGAGCTCTGTGTGAAAACACGTGAAACAGTGAAAACACGGAAAGCTGGAAATGTTCATCAATGGCAGGGAAAGAGTTGATATGGAAGAACTCCATTATAATATAAAGATGCGAAGAAAATAGACAATTACAGAATCAAACTTTCAACCTTCCAGTCAGAATATATAAAATCATATGAAGTTATAACAACCTTGAGCTCAACACGCTCAAAACGGTGGAGATGATAGTGGACTTCAGGAGGAACAGCCCATCATGAACAGCACTGTGGAAGCAGTGGAGTCATTCAGGTTCCTGGGCACTACCATCTCTCAGGACCTGAAGTGGGACCTCCCACAGGAGCTGCTGATTCAGTTCTACTCGGCTGTCATTGAGTCCGTCTTATGCTCTTCCATCACTGTCTGGTTTGGGTCAGCTACCAAATCTGACATCAAGAGACTACAACGCACAATCCGGACTGCGGAGAGGATTATTGGTGCTCCCCTGCCAACCCTCCAGCACCTGAACTCTTCCAGAGTGAGGAAGAGAGCAGGGAATCACCCCAGACTCCGCTCACCCTGGACACCTCCTGTTTGAACTGTTACCATCAGGACGGAGACTCCGATCACTGGCCACTTGAACATCTGGGCACAGGAACAGTTTCTTCCCACAGGCCATTTCCCTCTTGAACAGTTAAAATAAAGCATTTTTAGAAATCTTGGCCAACTGAAAAGTATGAACCTGAAAAGTATGAGCATGTCCAGCACTCAATACTTAGTTGGGGCTGGTTTTGCCCGAATTACTGCAGAAATGCGGTGTGGCATGAGTCGATCAGTCTGTGGCACTGCTCAGGTGTTATGAGAGCCCAGGTTGCTCTGATAGTAGAGATAGTGGTCCAGTGGTCCACTGAACTGATATGCAGAAGGTTGCTGGTTCGATCCCAGCAGTCACTACCAGTGTGTCCTTGAGCAAGGCACTTTACTCCATGTTGCTCCAGGGGGATTGTCCCTGTAATAAGGGCACTGTAAGTCGCTTCGGATAAAAGCGTCTGCCAAATGCAGAAATGTAAATGTGCCTCTCCTTTCTTCCTCCAGACTCTGGGACCCTGATCTCCAAAGGAAATGCAAAATTGACTTTCATCAGAGAACATAACTCGGCAGCAGTCCAGTCCTTTTTGTCGAGACGCTTCTGATGCTTCTGTTGTTCAAGAGTGTGACAGCTGAAACCCATGTCTCGCACACGTCTGTGTGTAGTGGTTCTTGAAGCACTGACTCCAGCTCCAGTCCACTCTTTGTGAATCTCCCCCACATTTTTTAATGGGTTTTGTTTCACAATCCTCTCCAGGGTGCGGTTATCCCTATTGCTTGTACACTTTTTTTCTAGCACATCTTTTCCTTTCCTTCGCCTCTCTATTAATGTGCTTGGACACAGAGCTCTGTGAACAGCCAGCCTCTTTTGCAATGACCTTTTGTGTCTTGCCCTCCTTGTGCAAGTTGTCAATGGTTGTCTTTTGGACAGCTGTCAGGTCAGCAGTCTTCCCCATGATTGTGTGGCCTACAGAACTCGACTGAGAGACCATTAAAGGCCTTTGCAGGTGTTTTGAGTTCATCGGCTGATTAGAGTGTGGCACCAGGTGTCTTCAATATTCAACCTTTTCACAATATTCTCATTTTCTGAGATACTGAATTTGGGATTTTCCTTAGTTGTCAGTTATAACCATCAAAATGATAAGAAATAAACATTTGAAATATATCAGTTTGTGTGTAATGAATGAATAAAATATACAAGTTTCACTTTTTGAATGGAATTAGTGAAATAAATCAACTTTTTGATTATATTCTAATTATATGACCAGTGTGTGATGTGTGACGCGTCAGCGAGACCATAAATGGGCGGCACGTATGTCACAGAATACCCAGATTCTAATTGTCTGAAGGAAGACCTTCTCTAGCTACAGCGATTCAGCAATCGATTCAGCAATCAGCCATGAATCTTTTGCTTTAAGAAATGAACAGCTTTTCATGAGGATAATTATAGCTCAAGCATCTCAAAACGATGTAGCTGAAGTAACGTTACAGTGCTTTACTAGATGTGTTTGTATGAGTTGATGTGAGGGCGTCGACTCTGGATCGTTAGTATTTGAATCTGAAAGAGCGCGTGCTTTGTGGGCGTGGCCGCATTAGCGGATAATGAAGTGGCTCGAGGGTGACTGACATCTATCACTTTTCAACCAGATTACAAACACAGAATATTTGTTTTCGATTTGGTTTACAGTGTTTAAAACCTGACATTTCAGCGTTTCTTTAGACATATGTCTCATGTTTGTGAGACAAGTATTCCCTAAGCTAGAGGTCATTTTCTGAAGACTATCTGAATGAACGTCTTTGACAGAGAGGCTGCAGATTGTGCATCATGTTTGATTCCTTTTTTTTTTGCAAAAAGCAAAACATTTTGTTTTTATTGTGACTGTACACAAAAAAAATTGAAACTTAACAGATTATAATGATGTATAGCACTTGCCTGAATGATAAAAAACGACAGAGTTATTTGAGTCTCTTTGGCACTGATAAGAAAAAAAGCAAGCCAATCACACCGGCGCGACGGCCGACTCGAGAGGGTTAACAGCCAAAGGAGGGGCGTAACAGTGTACAAGACAGCAAACAGATAAAAAACACACAGTCGGGTTTGATTTGGGCAGTGCTACATATACACTATATTGCCAAAAGTGTTGGGACACCCCTCCAAATCATTCAGTTCAGGTCAGAATTGGTGTGTTTTTTGGCACACGTGCTTCAGACACCGGTTCTGCAGCAGGCATTCCCATAGCATCAATACCATGACGCAGCGTCTCGCTCTCCTCTTAGGGAACTGGGTAACATACGTAACCTGAGACAATCTGTCCTTCTAATGATTTTGAATCTGTCCCTGTGATATTGTTCATAGCATATTCACATTTTGTAACATTTCAATCTTACCTGGATATGTTGTGTTTCCTTTGGTATCAGGTTTGGGTGGTAGCACTTCCTATTTTTGGAAGAATGGTTCATAAAATCAAAGATTTTTAATCTTTAATCTCATGAAATACATCTGTTTACACTTCCATATTTTGTCTGAGGGAGTGCACTTACCTGTGCATTCACCACAGCTAGGGTTGCCAACCATAAACATGTACAGCAGATCCAGCTCGGCTGCTTCAGGGGCATCATACGTGCCGCCATCTTGGAATCGTCAACAAGGAGACCTGTGTGAAGGTCAGTGAAGGTCAGTGATGGAGATGCATACCACAAACATTGCCTTGTTTAGTTTCATTGTCATATTCTGCTTTGTTTTGAGTTCTCATTGGTTGTTGTTTCTGATTGTGCACACCTGTGCGGTTGATTATCATTCCATGTGTATTTAAGCACTCAGTTTTCCTCAGTTCAAGGTTCTGCGTCATGTGTATTTAACCGTCTGGAGTCGATTAACGCGCTGACAGCCCGGCATGCTTTGGTAGATTTTTTCCACATAGCCACAAAATCAATTTAAAATCATGTTGTTTTTGTCAAACAGGAACGAGTAATACAAGTGTCTACTTTTATTTGTGTACACTCACAATATCAACAAAACATTGTGCTTTTGTAAGAGTGCGCTTTCTGTTTGTTTGCTCCCTGTTTGTTTCTCTGTGAACTTTTTTCTGAAATGCGTTTAAAAAAATGAACTGAAACTCAGCGAATACTTGCCACACAGACCTGAGAGCATTAGTTAATAGTTAATTCATCATTTATAAAGCATTAAGTCAAGTCAAGTCAACTTTATTTATATAGCGCTTTTAACAATGTAGATTTTTCCAAAGCAGCTTTACAGTGTTAAACAGGAAAATAATGCAGCATAATTTTATTCAGCTGTATAGTCAGACATTAATCTGACATTAAAGGGATAGTTCACCCAAAAATGAAAATTAGCCCATGATTTACTCACCCTCAAGTCATCCTAGGTGTATATGACATTCTTCTTTCAGACTAATAAAATCTGAGTTATATTAATAAAGTCCTGGCTAATCCAAGCATTACAATGGCAGTAATAGTTGCTCTGTTTTTGAAGTCCATAAAAAAGAACCTGTCCGTAAAATAACGTGTTAATAAAGGCCTTCTGAAGCGAATCGGTCCACGTGTGTTAGAAAAATACCCATATTTAAAACTTTACAAAGTAAAGTGTCGGCCGACCGCCTTCCGTATTCAATTTATGGAAAAAGTGTTGAAAGTGCTAAAATAGAAAAAAAAAAGATCTCACAGAAATAGTTCACTGACAACTACTAAATGTTTTATCATGAACTACAGTGGGAATATGTGTTAATAAAGCATTTATTAACACACTGAGTGTCTAAATAACACAATGTATAAATGTTCATTTAAATAGTTTATTAATCCTTTACTTACACTTTCTAAATGATCTGATGAACCATTGACAACTCCTAAATAGCGGGTTTGTAAATAATGTACTACTTAATTTAGAAGTGATAAATGTATCATTTATAAAGTATGTAAATACAATTATTAAACACATTATAGATATGCTTATAAATTAAGAATAAAGCATGTATAGCTGTATTTATGAACTGCCTATACATGTTTATTAATGCTTTATAATGATGAATTAACTATTTACTAATGCTTAACTAATGCTTCACAGCGTGTAGTTATTATAAAGTGTTACCCTTGCTTTGTCAATTTACTAGAGGTTCTGACAAATGACTGCAGTCCATCTAAAATGTTGAATGAATCTGAATTAATTATTTAAAAATCGCGTATAAATACTTCACTCGTTTCATTACTGGATGAATCAGCGTTTCTGAACAAATCTCTTGAGTGAATGATTCAATGACTCACTCATAAAGACTTCACTCGTTTCATTACTGGATGAATCAGCGTTTCTGAGCGAATCTCTTGAGTGAATGATTCAATGACTCACTCATAAAGACTTCACTCGTTTCATTACTGGATGAATCAGCGTTTCTGAGCGAATCTCTTGAGTGAATGATTCAATGACTCACTCATAAAGACTTCACTTGTTTCATTACTGGATGAATCAGTGTTTTTGAACAAATCTCTTGAGTGAATGATTCAATGACTCACTCATAAAGACTTCACTCGTTTCATTACTGGATGAATCAGCGTTTCTGAGCGAATCTCTTGAGTGAATGATTCAATGACTCACTCATAAAGACTTCACTTGTGTCATTACTGGATGAATCAGTGTTTTTGAGTGAATCACTTGAGTGAATGATTCAATGACTCACTCATAAAGACTTCACTTGTTTCATTACTGGATGAATCAGCGTTTCTGAGCGAATCTCTTGAGTGAATGATTCAATGACTCACTCATAAAGACTTCAATTGTTTCATTACTGGATGAATCAGTGTTTTTGAGTGAATCTCTTGAGTGAATGATTCAATGACTCACTCATAAAGACTTCACTTGTTTCATTACTGGATGAATCAGCGTTTCTGAGCGAATCTCTTGAGTGAATGATTCAATGACTCACTCATAAAGACTTCACTTGTTTCATTACTGGATGAATCAGTGTTTTTGAACAAATCTCTTGAGTGAATGATTCAATGACTCACTCATAAAGACTTCACTTGTGTCATTACTGGATGAATCAGTGTTTATGAATGAATCTCTTGAGTGAATGATTCAATGACTCACTCATAAAGACTTCACTTGTGTCATTACTGGATGAATCAGTGTTTCTGAGCGAATCTCTTGAGTGAATGATTCAATGACTCACTCATAAAGACTTCACTTGTGTCATTACTGGATGAATCAGTGTTTTTGAACAAATCTCTTGAGTGAATGATTCAATGACTCCCTCATAAAGACTTCACTTGTTTCATTACTGGATGAATCAGTGTTTCTGAGCGAATCTCTTGAGTGAATGATTCAATGACTCACTCATAAAGACTTCACTTGTTTCATTACTGGATGAATCAGTGTTTCTGAATGAATCTCTTGAGTGAATGATTCAATGACTCACTCATTAAGACTTCACTTGTTTCATTACTGGATGAATCAGTGTTTTTGAATGAATCTCTTGAGTGAATGATTCAATGACTCACTCATAAAGACTTCACTTGTGTCATTACTGGATGAATCAGTGTTTTTGAACAAATCTCTTGAGTGAATGATTCAATGACTCACTCATAAAGACTTCACTTGTGTCATTACTGGATGAATCAGTGTTTATGAGTGAATCTCTTGAGTGAATGATTCAATGACTCACTCATTAAGACTTCACTTGTTTCATTACTGGATGAATCAGTGTTTTTGAATGAATCTCTTGAGTGAATGATTCAATGACTCACTCATAAAGACTTCACTTGTGTCATTACTGGATGAATCAGTGTTTTTGAACAAATCTCTTGAGTGAATGATTCAATGACTCACTCATAAAGACTTCACTTGTGTCATTACTGGATGAATCAGTGTTTCTGAGCGAATCTCTTGAGTGAATGATTCAATGACTCACTCATAAAGACTTCACTTGTGTCATTACTGGATGAATCAGTGTTTCTGAGCGAATCTCTTGAGTGAATGATTCAATGACTCCCTCATAAAGACTTCACTTGTTTCATTACTGGATGAATCAGTGTTTCTGAGCGAATCTCTTGAGTGAATGATTCAATGACTCACTCATAAAGACTTCACTTGTTTCATTACTGGATGAATCAGTGTTTCTGAGTGAATCTCTTGAGAGAATGATTCAATGACTCACTCATAAAGACTTCACTTGTGTCATTACTGGATGAATCAGTGTTTCTGAGCGAATCTCTTGAGTGAATGATTCAATGACTCACTCATAAAGACTTCACTTGTGTCATTACTGGATGAATCAGTGTTTCTGAGCGAATCTCTTGAGTGAATGATTCAATGACTCCCTCATAAAGACTTCACTTGTTTCATTACTGGATGAATCAGTGTTTCTGAGCGAATCTCTTGAGTGAATGATTCAATGACTCACTCATAAAGACTTCACTTGTTTCATTACTGGATGAATCAGTGTTTCTGAGTGAATCTCTTGAGAGAATGATTCAATGACTCACTCAAAGACTTCACTTGTTTCATTACTGGATGAATCAGTGTTTTTGAATGAATCTCTTGAGTGAATGATTCAATGACTCACTCATAAAGACTTCACTTGTTTCATTACTGGATGAATCAGTGTTTTTGAATGAATCTCTTGAGTGAATGATTCAATGACTCACTCATAAAGACTTCACTTGTTTCATTACTGGATGAATCAGCGTTTCTGAGCGAATCTCCTGAGTGAATGATTCAATGACTCCCTCATAAAGACTTCACTTGTTTCATTACTGGATGAATCAGTGTTTTTGAATGAATCTCTTGAGTGAATGATTAAATGACTCACTCATAAAGGCTTCACTTGTTTCATTACTGGATGAATCAGTGTTTTTGAATGAATCTCTTTAGTGAATGATTCAATGACTCACTCATAAAGACTTCACTTGTTTCATTACTGGATGAATCAGTGTTTTTGAATGAATCTCTAGAGTGAATGATTCAATGACTCACTCATAAACACTTCACTTGTTTCATTACTGGATGAATCAGCGTTTCTGAGCGAATCTCTTGAGTGAATGATTCAATGACTCACTCATAAAGACTTCACTTGTTTCATTACTGGATGAATCAGTGTTTTTGAGTGAATCTCTTGAGAGAATGATTCAATGACTCACTCATAAAGACTTCACTTGTTTCATTACTGGATGAATCAGCGTTTCTGAGTGAATCTCTTGAGAGAATGATTCAATGACTCACTCATAAAGACTTCACTTGTGTCATTACTGGATGAATCAGCGTTTCTGAGTGAATCTCTTGAGTGAATGATTCAATGACTCACTCATAAAGACTTCACTTGTTTCATTACTGGATGAATCAGCGTTTCTGAGTGAATCTCTTGAGTGAATGATTCAATGACTCACTCATAAAGACTTCACTTGTGTCATTACTGGATGAATCAGTGTTTATGAATGAATCTCTTGAGTGAATGATTCAATGACTCACTCATAAAGACTTCACTTGTTTCATTACTGGATGAATCAGCGTTTCTGAGTGAATCTCTTGAGTGAATGATTCAATGACTCACTCATAAAGACTTCACTTGTGTCATTACTGGATGAATCAGTGTTTATGAATGAATCTCTTGAGTGAATGATTCAATGACTCACTCATAAAGATTTCACTTGTGTCATTACTGGATGAATCAGCGTTTCTGAGCGAATCTCTTGAGTGAATGATTCAATGACTCACTCATAAAGACTTCACTTGTGTCAATACTGGATGAATCAGTGTTTTTGAATGAATCTCTTGAGTGAATGATTCAGTGACTCACTCATAAAGACTTCACTTGTTTCATTACTGGATGAATCAGCGTTTCTGAGCGAATCTCTTGAGTGAATGATTCAATGACTCACTCATAAAGACTTCACTTGTTTCATTACTGGATGAATCAGTGTTTTTGAATGAATCTCTTGAGTGAATGATTCAGTGACTCACTCATAAAGACTTCACTTGTGTCATTACTGGATGAATCAGTGTTTTTGAACGAATCTCTTGAGTGAATGATTCAATGACTCACTCATAAAGACTTCACTTGTTTCATTACTGGATGAATCAGTGTTTTTGAGCGAATCTCTTGAGTGAATGATTCAATGACTCACTCATAAAGACTTCACTTGTGTCATTACTGGATGAATCAGTGTTTATGAGTGAATCTCTTGAGAGAATGATTCAATGACTCACTCATAAAGACTTCACTTGTTTCATTACTGGATGAATCAGTGTTTTTGAATGAATCTCTTGAGTGAATGATTCAGTGACTCACTCATAAAGACTTCACTTGTGTCATTACTGAATAAATCAGTGTTTTTGAGCGAATCTCTTGAGTGAATGATTCAATGACTCACTCATAAAGACTTCACTTGTGTCATTACTGGATGAATCAGTGTTTATGAGTGAATCTCTTAAGAGAATGATTCAATGACTCACTCATAAAGACTTCACTTGTTTCATTACTGGATGAATCAGCGTTTCTGAGTGAATCTCTTGAGAGAATGATTCAATGACTCACTCATAAAGACTTCACTTGTGTCATTACTGGATGAATCAGCGTTTCTGAGTGAATCTCTTGAGTGAATGATTCAATGACTCACTCATAAAGACTTCACTTGTTTCATTACTGGATGAATCAGCGTTTCTGAGTGAATCTCTTGAGAGAATGATTCAATGACTCACTCATAAAGACTTCACTTGTGTCATTACTGGATGAATCAGTGTTTCTGAGTGAATCTCTTGAGAGAATGATTCAATGACTCACTCATAAAGACTTCACTTGTGTCATTACTGGATGAATCAGTGTTTATGAATGAATCTCTTGAGTGAATGATTCAATGACTCACTCATAAAGACTTCACTTGTGTCATTACTGGATAAATCAGCGTTTCTGAGCGAATCTCTTGAGTGAATGATTCAATGACTCCCTCATAAAGACTTCACTTGTTTCATTACTGGATGAATCAGTGTTTTTGAGCGAATCTCTTGAGTGAATGATTCAATGACTCACTCATAAAGACTTCACTTGTTTCATTACTGGATGAATCAGTGTTTCTGAATGAATCTCTTGAGAGAATGATTCAATGACTCACTCATAAAGACTTCACTTGTTTCATTACTGGATGAATCAGTGTTTTTGAATGAATCTCTTGAGTGAATGATTCAATGACTCCCTCATAAAGACTTCACTTGTTTCATTACTGGATGAATCAGTGTTTATGAGCGAATCTCTTGAATGGATGATTCAATGACTCACTCATAAAGACTTCACTTGTTTCATTACTGGATGAATCAGTGTTTTTGAGTGAATCTCTTGAGTGAATGATTCAGTGACTCACTCATAAAGACTTCACTTGTGTCATTACTGGATGAATCAGTGTTTTTGAGCGAATCTCTTGAGTGAATGATTAAATGACTCACTCATAAAGACTTCACTTGTTTCATTACTGGATGAATCAGTGTTTATGAGTGAATCTCTTGAGAGAATGATTCAATGACTCACTCAAAGACTTCACTTGTTTCATTACTGGATGAATCAGTGTTTTTGAGTGAATCTCTTGAGAGAATGATTCAATGACTCACTCATAAAGACTTCACTTGTTTCATTACTGGATGAATCAGTGTTTTTGAATGAATCTCTTGAGAGAATGATTCAATGACTCACTCATAAAGACTTCACTTGTTTCATTACTGGATGAATCAGTGTTTATGAGTGAATCTCTTGAGAGAATGATTCAATGACTCACTCATAAAGACTTCACTTGTTTCATTACTGGATGAATCAGTGTTTTTGAATGAATCTCTTGAGTGAATGATTCAATGACTCACTCATAAAGACTTCACTTGTGTCATTACTGGATGAATCAGTGTTTTTGAACAAATCTCTTGAGTGAATGATTCAATGACTCACTCATAAAGACTTCACTTGTGTCATTACTGGATGAATCAGTGTTTATGAGTGAATCTCTTGAGTGAATGATTCAATGACTCACTCATTAAGACTTCACTTGTTTCATTACTGGATGAATCAGTGTTTTTGAATGAATCTCTTGAGTGAATGATTCAATGACTCACTCATAAAGACTTCACTTGTGTCATTACTGGATGAATCAGTGTTTTTGAACAAATCTCTTGAGTGAATGATTCAATGACTCACTCATAAAGACTTCACTTGTGTCATTACTGGATGAATCAGTGTTTCTGAGCTAATCTCTTGAGTGAATGATTCAATGACTCACTCATAAAGACTTCACTTGTGTCATTACTGGATGAATCAGTGTTTCTGAGCGAATCTCTTGAGTGAATGATTCAATGACTCCCTCATAAAGACTTCACTTGTTTCATTACTGGATGAATCAGTGTTTCTGAGCGAATCTCTTGAGTGAATGATTCAATGACTCACTCATAAAGACTTCACTTGTTTCATTACTGGATGAATCAGTGTTTCTGAGTGAATCTCTTGAGAGAATGATTCAATGACTCACTCATAAAGACTTCACTTGTGTCATTACTGGATGAATCAGTGTTTCTGAGCGAATCTCTTGAGTGAATGATTCAATGACTCACTCATAAAGACTTCACTTGTGTCATTACTGGATGAATCAGTGTTTCTGAGCGAATCTCTTGAGTGAATGATTCAATGACTCCCTCATAAAGACTTCACTTGTTTCATTACTGGATGAATCAGTGTTTCTGAGCGAATCTCTTGAGTGAATGATTCAATGACTCACTCATAAAGACTTCACTTGTTTCATTACTGGATGAATCAGTGTTTCTGAGTGAATCTCTTGAGAGAATGATTCAATGACTCACTCAAAGACTTCACTTGTTTCATTACTGGATGAATCAGTGTTTTTGAATGAATCTCTTGAGTGAATGATTCAATGACTCACTCATAAAGACTTCACTTGTTTCATTACTGGATGAATCAGTGTTTTTGAATGAATCTCTTGAGTGAATGATTCAATGACTCACTCATAAAGACTTCACTTGTTTCATTACTGGATGAATCAGCGTTTCTGAGCGAATCTCCTGAGTGAATGATTCAATGACTCCCTCATAAAGACTTCACTTGTTTCATTACTGGATGAATCAGTGTTTTTGAATGAATCTCTTGAGTGAATGATTAAATGACTCACTCATAAAGGCTTCACTTGTTTCATTACTGGATGAATCAGTGTTTTTGAATGAATCTCTTTAGTGAATGATTCAATGACTCACTCATAAAGACTTCACTTGTTTCATTACTGGATGAATCAGTGTTTTTGAATGAATCTCTAGAGTGAATGATTCAATGACTCACTCATAAACACTTCACTTGTTTCATTACTGGATGAATCAGCGTTTCTGAGCGAATCTCTTGAGTGAATGATTCAATGACTCCCTCATAAAGACTTCACTTGTTTCATTACTGGATGAATCAGTGTTTTTGAGTGAATCTCTTGAGAGAATGATTCAATGACTCACTCATAAAGACTTCACTTGTTTCATTACTGGATGAATCAGCGTTTCTGAGTGAATCTCTTGAGAGAATGATTCAATGACTCACTCATAAAGACTTCACTTGTGTCATTACTGGATGAATCAGCGTTTCTGAGTGAATCTCTTGAGTGAATGATTCAATGACTCACTCATAAAGACTTCACTTGTTTCATTACTGGATGAATCAGCGTTTCTGAGTGAATCTCTTGAGTGAATGATTCAATGACTCACTCATAAAGACTTCACTTGTGTCATTACTGGATGAATCAGTGTTTATGAATGAATCTCTTGAGTGAATGATTCAATGACTCACTCATAAAGACTTCACTTGTTTCATTACTGGATGAATCAGCGTTTCTGAGTGAATCTCTTGAGTGAATGATTCAATGACTCACTCATAAAGACTTCACTTGTGTCATTACTGGATGAATCAGTGTTTATGAATGAATCTCTTGAGTGAATGATTCAATGACTCACTCATAAAGATTTCACTTGTGTCATTACTGGATGAATCAGCGTTTCTGAGCGAATCTCTTGAGTGAATGATTCAATGACTCACTCATAAAGACTTCACTTGTGTCAATACTGGATGAATCAGTGTTTTTGAATGAATCTCTTGAGTGAATGATTCAGTGACTCACTCATAAAGACTTCACTTGTTTCATTACTGGATGAATCAGCGTTTCTGAGCGAATCTCTTGAGTGAATGATTCAATGACTCACTCATAAAGACTTCACTTGTTTCATTACTGGATGAATCAGCGTTTCTGAGTGAATCTCTTGAGAGAATGATTCAATGACTCACTCATAAAGACTTCACTTGTGTCATTACTGGATGAATCAGTGTTTATGAATGAATCTCTTGAGTGAATGATTCAATGACTCACTCATAAAGACTTCACTTGTTTCATTACTGGATGAATCAGTGTTTATGAATGAATCTCTTGAGTGAATGATTCAATGACTCACTCATAAAGACTTCACTTGTGTCATTACTGGATAAATCAGCGTTTCTGAGCGAATCTCTTGAGTGAATGATTCAATGACTCCCTCATAAAGACTTCACTTGTTTCATTACTGGATGAATCAGTGTTTTTGAGCGAATCTCTTGAGTGAATGATTCAATGACTCACTCATAAAGACTTCACTTGTTTCATTACTGGATGAATCAGTGTTTCTGAATGAATCTCTTGAGAGAATGATTCAATGACTCACTCATAAAGACTTCACTTGTTTCATTACTGGATGAATCAGTGTTTTTGAATGAATCTCTTGAGTGAATGATTCAATGACTCCCTCATAAAGACTTCACTTGTTTCATTACTGGATGAATCAGTGTTTATGAGCGAATCTCTTGAATGGATGATTCAATGACTCACTCATAAAGACTTCACTTGTTTCATTACTGGATGAATCAGTGTTTTTGAGTGAATCTCTTGAGTGAATGATTCAGTGACTCACTCATAAAGACTTCACTTGTGTCATTACTGGATGAATCAGTGTTTTTGAGCGAATCTCTTGAGTGAATGATTAAATGACTCACTCATAAAGACTTCACTTGTTTCATTACTGGATGAATCAGTGTTTATGAGTGAATCTCTTGAGAGAATGATTCAATGACTCACTCAAAGACTTCACTTGTTTCATTACTGGATGAATCAGTGTTTTTGAGTGAATCTCTTGAGAGAATGATTCAATGACTCACTCATAAAGACTTCACTTGTTTCATTACTGGATGAATCAGTGTTTTTGAATGAATCTCTTGAGAGAATGATTCAATGACTCACTCATAAAGACTTCACTTGTTTCATTACTGGATGAATCAGTGTTTATGAGTGAATCTCTTGAGAGAATGATTCAATGATTCACTCATAAAGACTTCACTTGTTTCATTACTGGATGAATCAGTGTTTATGAATGAATCTCTTGAGTGAATGATTCAATGACTCACTCATAAAGACTTCACTTGTTTCATTACTGGATGAATCAGTGTTTATGAATGAATCTCTTGAGTGAATGATTCAATGACTCACTCATAAAGACTTCACTTGTGTCATTACTGGATAAATCAGCGTTTCTGAGCGAATCTCTTGAGTGAATGATTCAATGACTCCCTCATAAAGACTTCACTTGTTTCATTACTGGATGAATCAGTGTTTTTGAGCGAATCTCTTGAGTGAATGATTCAATGACTCACTCATAAAGACTTCACTTGTTTCATTACTGGATGAATCAGTGTTTCTGAATGAATCTCTTGAGAGAATGATTCAATGACTCACTCATAAAGACTTCACTTGTTTCATTACTGGATGAATCAGTGTTTTTGAATGAATCTCTTGAGTGAATGATTCAATGACTCCCTCATAAAGACTTCACTTGTTTCATTACTGGATGAATCAGTGTTTATGAGCGAATCTCTTGAATGGATGATTCAATGACTCACTCATAAAGACTTCACTTGTTTCATTACTGGATGAATCAGTGTTTTTGAGTGAATCTCTTGAGTGAATGATTCAGTGACTCACTCATAAAGACTTCACTTGTGTCATTACTGGATGAATCAGTGTTTTTGAGCGAATCTCTTGAGTGAATGATTAAATGACTCACTCATAAAGACTTCACTTGTTTCATTACTGGATGAATCAGTGTTTATGAGTGAATCTCTTGAGAGAATGATTCAATGACTCACTCAAAGACTTCACTTGTTTCATTACTGGATGAATCAGTGTTTTTGAGTGAATCTCTTGAGAGAATGATTCAATGACTCACTCATAAAGACTTCACTTGTTTCATTACTGGATGAATCAGTGTTTTTGAATGAATCTCTTGAGAGAATGATTCAATGACTCACTCATAAAGACTTCACTTGTTTCATTACTGGATGAATCAGTGTTTATGAGTGAATCTCTTGAGAGAATGATTCAATGACTCACTCATAAAGACTTCACTTGTTTCATTACTGGATGAATCAGTGTTTTTGAATGAATCTCTTGAATGAATGATTCAATGACTCACTCATAAAGACTTCACTTGTTTCATTACTGGATGAATCAGTGTTTATGAGCGAATCTCTTGAGAGAATGATTCAATGACTCACTCATAAAGGCTTCACTTGTTTCATTACTGGATGAATCAGTGTTTTTGAATGAATCTCTTGAGAGAATGATTCAATGACTCACTCATAAAGACTTCACTTGTTTCATTACTGGATGAATCAGTGTTTATGAATGAATCTCTTGAGTGAATGATTCAATGACTCACTCATAAAGACTTCACTTGTTTCATTACTGGATGAATCAGTGTTTTTGAGCGAATCTCTTGAATGAATGATTCAATGACTCACTCAGAAAGACTTCACTTGTTTCATTACTGGATGAATCAGTGTTTTTGAATGAATCTCTTGAGTGAATGATTAAATGACTCACTCATAAAGACTCACTTGATTCATTACTGGATGAATCAGCGTTTATGAGCGAATCTCTTGAATGGATGATTCAATGACTCACTCATAAAGACTTCACTTGTGTCATTACTGGATGAATCAGTGTTTTTGAGTGAATCTCTTGAGTGAATGATTCAGTGACTCACTCATAAAGACTTCACTTGTGTCATTACTGGATGAATCAGTGTTTTTGAGCGAATCTCTTGAGTGAATGATTAAATGACTCACTCATAAAGACTTCACTTGTTTCATTACTGGATGAATCAGTGTTTATGAGTGAATCTCTTGAGAGAATGATTCAATGACTCACTCAAAGACTTCACTTGTTTCATTACTGGATGAATCAGTGTTTTTGAGTGAATCTCTTGAGAGAATGATTCAATGACTCACTCATAAAGACTTCACTTGTTTCATTACTGGATGAATCAGTGTTTTTGAATGAATCTCTTGAGAGAATGATTCAATGACTCACTCATAAAGACTTCACTTGTTTCATTACTGGATGAATCAGTGTTTATGAGTGAATCTCTTGAGAGAATGATTCAATGACTCACTCATAAAGACTTCACTTGTTTCATTACTGGATGAATCAGTGTTTTTGAATGAATCTCTTGAATGAATGATTCAATGACTCACTCATAAAGACTTCACTTGTTTCATTACTGGATGAATCAGTGTTTATGAGCGAATCTCTTGAGAGAATGATTCAATGACTCACTCATAAAGGCTTCACTTGTTTCATTACTGGATGAATCAGTGTTTTTGAATGAATCTCTTGAGAGAATGATTCAATGACTCACTCATAAAGACTTCACTTGTTTCATTACTGGATGAATCAGTGTTTATGAATGAATCTCTTGAGTGAATGATTCAATGACTCACTCATAAAGACTTCACTTGTTTCATTACTGGATGAATCAGTGTTTTTGAGCGAATCTCTTGAATGAATGATTCAATGACTCACTCAGAAAGACTTCACTTGTTTCATTACTGGATGAATCAGTGTTTTTGAATGAATCTCTTGAGTGAATGATTAAATGACTCACTCATAAAGACTCACTTGATTCATTACTGGATGAATCAGCGTTTATGAGCGAATCTCTTGAATGGATGATTCAATGACTCACTCATAAAGACTTCACTTGTGTCATTACTGGATGAATCAGTGTTTATGAGCGAATCTCTTGAATGGATGATTCAATGACTCACTCATAAAGACTTCACTTGTTTCATTACTGGATGAATCAGTGTTTTTGAGTGAATCTCTTGAGTGAATGATTCAGTGACTCACTCATAAAGACTTCACTTGTGTCATTACTGGATGAATCAGTGTTTTTGAGCGAATCTCTTGAGTGAATGATTAAATGACTCACTCATAAAGACTTCACTTGTTTCATTACTGGATGAATCAGTGTTTATGAGTGAATCTCTTGAGAGAATGATTCAATGACTCACTCAAAGACTTCACTTGTTTCATTACTGGATGAATCAGTGTTTTTGAGTGAATCTCTTGAGAGAATGATTCAATGACTCACTCATAAAGACTTCACTTGTTTCATTACTGGATGAATCAGTGTTTTTGAATGAATCTCTTGAGAGAATGATTCAATGACTCACTCATAAAGACTTCACTTGTTTCATTACTGGATGAATCAGTGTTTATGAGTGAATCTCTTGAGAGAATGATTCAATGACTCACTCATAAAGACTTCATTACTGGAAGAATCAGTGTTTATGAACAAATTTCTTGAGTGAATGATTCAATGACTCACTCATAAAGACTTCATTACTGGATGAATCAGTGTTTATGAACTAATCGGTTTGAGTCTTGCTAGCGACACACACTAATCCTAGTCTTTTCAATAGTTAACCTAAAATCTTTGCACTGCAGGGATTGCTCAGTAAATTAAAGTGAGAACAGAACTAATGCATCTATGCTATTGTAATTACTGTAGTCTATGCCAGAGACGTGACGTGATTGTGAAAATACCGTGTCAGGCTACACAAATATTGATCTTGACATTGCCTCTTGTCTTTTTTACAGGTCTTACACTGTGCGTTTAACTTAAAATACTGCATTTTGTACAAGAAAACAGCCCTTATTAATGAAGTGTAAGAGTGGACTCCTGTAGATGGTTCAATCTGCAGGGTTACCGAACGGCTAAAGAAACGTTATCAGAAAGATGGAAGAAAACTGTACATTTCTCCTCTATTTTCACCCACTGCAACTTATACCAACGCCGGAGATCAGTGCAGTTACAATAGCAAAATCTGTGGGAGAGCGTTGCTATAATGGGACTATATTGTATTGAAATAGGGAGCACTTCAAAGTCAATAACAAATCAAAAATGGGAGGGGGGGAGGGGGGGGGGTACATTTGGCGACCTGTTTACAATAGGCCTACAGCCTTTTACATTCAAACAAGTCAAGCCAAGCATAAGAATACTTGTTTACAATAGGTCATTTGACTCATTAATTTGATAGCTAGACCAATATATAGGAGGCTAATTAACTGGTTAACCGTTAACCAACAAGAATTTTAACCAATCAATCGTGTGGTTGAAAAAAAGAAAAGGTAAGTCACATTTGATTACTTTCAAAAATAATACGAGTAAATAAAGCGACAAGTTGTAATGTACTACAAACATTATAAACACTACAAACATAGCTATAGGTTATTTTATTTCCCCTCACTTCAGTTGTAATGCGTAGGAGTATGGTGTGGCCCTTTAAGAGCTGCGCCCCCTGTTGAGCGGTCTGCAGACTGCAATGCATTGAGTGTGCGCCCTGCGCCTCCAGCATTCCCGTGTGTGCGGGTCATTTTCTGTTGCTCAAATCAAGTTGTTTTGTTTGAAGTAACGCTGTGGACGGTGTAGCGTTTGTGACGGACTGTTCCGCGAGTTTCACGGGGAATAAAGTGTGAGCTGTGAAATGTCCATCGCCTCCGTGTCTACAATGACTCCAGTTAAGTGAGCGATCACGATTTTCCTCTGGACACAACGCGTTACAACATCCTTTAAATTTAACGGTTTTCAGAACAGATCAAGAATGAACAAATATAAGTATTTAATAACAATAAAGCCAAAACTAAATCATTTAATGAGAATCTGAAAGTAACCAGCGTTAAGCTCACGATTATTTATTATAGGCTTTGTTCAGTCGCGTCCCAATCCTGATGGAGAAATCTATCTGCAGAGTGTTTACTACACTGTGCTATTGTAAAATAAAGAACACTAGATGTGCTTTCTGTCGTCTGCTTTCCTTTCCGTGAACGTGTTTGAGGAGCCACGCCTCACGATAATCAACCAAACTCTTTTTCTCTCTTTTTGTTAATCTGTTAATTAAGTCAAATATATTTCACAAATTTATTCCTGATTTTTTTTATTTTTATGTAACTCTAATGTAACTCTTTTTTTTAATCGTCCTGGCGACCCGCCCTAGACCGTTGCGCTCGCATCTCTTCCATACTCTTGCAGAGTTCGTGCACGACGCGGCTTTATAAAAGAGGAAAAAAAAGAAATAACTTTTTTTAAAATCACGTCTCCACAGCTGTATATAACGTTTTTACATTTACATTTATGCATTTGGCAGACGCTTTTATCCAAAGCCCTTTTATCCATTGCCCTTATTACAGGGACAATCCCCCTGGAGCAACATGGAGTAAAGTGCCTTGCTCAAGGACACACTGGTGGAGACCGCTGGGATCGAACCAGCAACCTTCTGCGCATCAGTTCCATGGTTTAACCCACTGGACCACCATCTCCTTGCTCAAGGACACACTGGTGGAGACCGCTGGGATCGAACCAGCAACCTTCTGCATATCAGTTCCATGGTTTAACCCACTGGACCACCATCTCCTTGCTCAAGGACACACTGGTGGAGACCGCTGGGATCGAACCAGCAACCTTCTCCATATCAGTTCCATGGTTTAACCCACTGGACCACCATCTCCTTGCTCAAGGACACACTGGTGGAGACCGCTGGGATCGAACCAGCAACCTTCTGTGTATCAGTTCCATGGTTTAACCCACTGGACCACCATCTCCTTGCTCAAGGACACACTGGTGGAGACCACTGGGATCGAACCAGCAACCTTCTGCATAACAGTTCCATGGTTTAACCCACTGGACCACCATCTCCTTGCTCAAGGAAACACTGGTGGTGACCGCTGGGATCGAACCAGCAACCTTCTGCATATCAGTTCCATGGTTTAACCCACTGGACCACCATCTCCTTGCTCAAGGACACACTGGTGGAGACCGCTGGGATCGAACCAGCAACCTTCTGCATATCAGTTCCATGGTTTAACCCACTGGACCACCATCTCCTTGCTCAAGGACACACTGGTGGAGACCGCTGGGATCGAACCAGCAACCTTCTGCGTATCAGTTCTGCCAGAAAGACTCGGGAGAATAAATACGGTGACAATTATCCATTTATTAACAACCCAGCAAGCAATAAAGTATATTGGCATAGGCCCCGTCCGTAGCTCGCAATCTGAGGGTCCGGACTCTGCATATCCTGCCTGAAGACGAAGGCAGAGGCGCAGCCGACCCCCAAGAATAAGTGGAAGAATACTTCCACCTGGACGGAGCCTATCCTATCCCCCAAAAATGGTAAATAAAATAGACCCACCGGTCTTGTATCCTGGAGTTCCTACAAAGAAGAAAAACAAGAGTTAACATGTTAAGCGTGAACATGGAACACCGCCTGCTGATGGCTTTTTTTTTTTTTTTTTTTTAAATATGAAACGCGTATAAACCAGAGACAAGGCCGCAGGGCCACAGAGACAAGGCCACAAGGCCGCACGGTCTGCTAGACCACGGAAACAAGGCCGCAGGGCCGCGCGGTCTGTTAGACCACAGAGACAAGGCCGCAGGGCCACAAAGACAAGGCCGCAGGGCCACAGAGACAAGGCCGCAGGGCCACACGGCCTGATAGACCACAGAGACAAGGCCGCCGGGCCACACGGTCTGCTAGACCACAGAGACAAGGCCGCCGGGCCACACGGTCTGGTAGACCACAGAGACAAGGCCGCAGGGCCGCGCGGTCTGCTAGACCACAGAAACAAGGCCGCAGGGCCGCGCGGTCTGTTAGACCACAGAGACAAGGCCGCAGGGCCACAAAGACAAGGCCGCAGGGCCACAGAGACAAGGCCGCCGGGCCACAAGGCCTGATAGACCACAGAGACAAGGCCGCCGGGCCACACGGTCTGTTAGACCACAGAGACAAGGCCGCAGGGCCACAAAGACAAGGCCGCAGGGCCACACGGCCTGATAGACCACAGAGACAAGGCCGCCGGGCCACACGGTCTGGTAGACCACAGAGACAGGGCCGCAGGGCCGCACGGTCTGCTAGACCACAGAAACAAGGCCGCAGGGCCGCGCGGTCTGTTAGACCACAGAGACAAGGCCGCAGGGCCACAAAGACAAGGCCGCAGGGCCACAGAGACACGGCCGCAGGGCCACACGGCCTGATAGACCACAGAGACAAGGCCGCAGGGCCACACGGCCTGATAGACCACAGAGACAAGGCCGCCGGGCCACACGGTCTGCTAGACCACAGAGACAAGGCCGCCGGGCCACACGGTCTGATAGACCACAGAGACAAGGCCGCCGGGCCACACGGTCTGGTAGACCACAGAGACAGGGCCGCAGGGCCGCACGGTCTGCTAGACCACAGAAACAAGGCCGCAGGGCCGCGCGGTCTGTTAGACCACAGAGACAAGGCCGCAGGGCCACAAAGACAAGGCCGCAGGGCCACAGAGACAAGGCCGCAGGGCCACACGGTCTGCTAGACCACAGAGACAAGGCCGCCGGGCCACACGGTCTGGTAGACCACAGAGACAAGGCCGCCGGGCCACACGGTCTGGTAGACCACAGAGACAAGGCCGCAGGGCCGCGCGGTCTGCTAGACCACAGAAACAAGGCCGCAGGGCCGCGCGGTCTGTTAGACCACAGAGACAAGGCCGCAGGGCCACAAAGACAAGGCCGCAGGGCCACAGAGACAAGGCCGCAGGGCCACAGAGACAAGGCCGCCGGGCCACAAGGCCTGATAGACCACAGAGACAAGGCCGCCGGGCCACACGGTCTGTTAGACCACAGAGACAAGGCCGCAGGGCCACAAGGACAAGGCCGCAGGGCCACAGAGACAAGGCCGCAGGGCCACACGGCCTGATAGACCACAGAGACAAGGCCGCCGGGCCACACGGTCTGGTAGACCACAGAGACAGGGCCGCAGGGCCGCGCGGTCTGTTAGACCACAGAGACAAGGCCGCAGGGCCGCGCGGTCTGTTAGACCACAGGGACAAGGCCGCCGGGCCACAAGGCCTGATAGACCACAGAGACAAGGCCGCCGGGCCACAGAGACAAGGCCGCAGGGCCACACGGCCTGATAGACCACAGAGACAAGGCCGCCGGGCCACACGGTCTGTTAGACCACAGAGACAAGGCCGCCGGGCCACACGGTCTGTTAGACCACAGAGACAAGGCCGCAGGGCCACAGAGACAAGGCCGCAGGGCCACACGGCCTGATAGACCACAGAGACAAGGCCGCCGGGCCACACGGTCTGCTAGACCACAGAGACAAGGCCGCAGGGCCACACGGTCTGTTAGACCACAGAGACAAGGCCGCAGGGCCACACGGTCTGTTAGACCACAGAGACAAGGCCGCAGGGCCACACGGTCTGTTAGACCACAGAGACAAGGCCGCAGGGCCACACGGTCTGCTAGACCACAGAGACAAGGCCGCAGGGCCACACGGTCTGTTAGACCACAGAGACAAGGCCGCAGGGCCACACGGTCTGTTAGACCACAGAGACAAGGCCGCCGGGCCACACGGTCTGCTAGACCACAGAGACAAGGCCGCAGGGCCACACGGTCTGTTAGACCACAGAGACAAGGCCGCAGGGCCACACGGTCTGTTAGACCACAGAGACAAGGCCGCAGGGCCACATACATTTTTTTTAATTTTTTTTTAATTTTTTTTTTATTAATAAACCACCACCAGTAGTTGCATAGGATTTTACCTGAACCATTACTGGAGAGCTTGCTGAGCTTCAAGGATGATTTTAGAATTGGTCTTATGTAAGACTCGAATGCAGAAGAACATGGTCTCCCCCTTAGCTTGAATGCTGGCCTAGAAGTTCCACGGTCGTAGCTGTTGGAAAGTCCATTACAAAGAGAAGGAGGTAGACTGCAGCTTTTAAGGTCAGTATAAAAGTTGGTCTGAAACCAGTCCTTAGAGAGAGGTGCTCCAATAGATAAAATAAATAGGGGTCGATGGGGGGGGGGGGGGGGGGGGTCGGAAGTCTTAGGACGAACGTGAAGATATTTACCGTGGAAGTGCAGGGACAGAGATTCTTCATCTTAGAATTGTTAAATGTGATACCAGAACCTTTAGAGTCATTCTAGAATGCTTAAGTAAAAGAGTAAAGAAATTGAGTGAGAAGTGAAGATCAGAATAGGAAAGACAGTAAATCAAACTGATTAGTTTCTAAAGTGAATTTCCCTGGACACATGAAGCCGAAAGGCTGATAACATGGCTTCTAGCAGATTATCGGTGGAAGTGGAAGATCAACCTTAAAAGCTTTGAATTTACCTGATGTTTGTTAAGACGAGTAGGTAATCTTAGTTTTACCTTTGGAATTATGGGAGAGTTTACTGAACATGCCTGATGGCTTGAGCATTCCTGAAGAAAACCATATTGACCATCATGGAATCCCACATTCATGGATGCCGACTCAGTGCGTTGAGCTATGTTCGTAGCAACACCAATCTGAAAGAATGGCCCATGCACAGTTGAGTTGGAAATCACATTCCTTTCCATCTGCAGTTAGGAGGATTCTAAACCCCTGGGCGTAGCTCCCGCTCACATCTTGATAGAACACCATCTAACCGTCAACCTGCTGAGAGAACCCCCAAAAGAAATTAAACCAGAACAGTATGACGAATACATAACATGTGCATGTGATTGAGAACACCGGACGATGCTCTTGCAAAAGAAAAGAATGTTTTATAAGGTTAAGCTTTACTAGCTAATAAAACCATAACTAGCTATATAGGACCCGACACAGCTACCGAACCTATGAAAGAGATCAAAACGGGATTCATCATTTGATAACCCAAGCCAGGATAATACTGTGATTTTGATTTTTTTTTTTTTTCCAACGTTTGGCAGTATGACGCAATATCGCAATCCTAAACATTCCTTTGACCCTAGAATAAAATCTGATTTCTTTAATAGTTAGTTGACATGTTCACCAACACCATGATAAAAGTGTTGGCCTGAATGTTTTCGCTAAGTGAATGGGTTGATGTAAAACTCCAGACAAGTCCTTGTGCGTCTGATTAACATCCAGCCTGCCGTAAATGCCCTGAGATCCCACAGGGTGGCATCAGGATCACAGTCTGAAAAGCAACAAATCACAATGTCAATAAGCGCACCATGTGTGCCAGCTTTAGTGAAGAGAACTTACTGCGAGAGACCGCGCCGTTTGCGGTGCAGCCAGAAATCAATACGCATATGCAGACTGTGTCAACAGTCAACGTTATATTTCTCCCCCTGTATATTGTGTTAGTCAAGATAGAATTCAATGCGAGTGTAACTGATCACAAACATGCATTTTCTGTAGCTCAAACAGTAGAGCGTGGCACCACGACGCCAAGCCACAGGCTCGACTCCCAGGAAAACAAGACCCGAAAAATGCCAAATGTGCACCCCGAATGCAACTCAAGGTGCCCTGGACAAAAGCGTCCACCATATCACAAATATTAATGTCTGTTGAGCACTTGAATGCAATGCCCAATTAAAGCGTTACATAACACCGAAAACACTCAATCAGGATTGAATGGTTCAGAGCTTGTTTACTGCTAATTCTGCCTTCTAGTGCATACGTTTGACCAACGAATAGTAGAACATGCAATAGATTCATGATCCGGTGCAGTCAGATTGACCACAGCAGTTTCCACTGGAGTTTATCTGAACTGAAGCATTTGACAGTTTAATGCGTTTATAAAGGGCGTGCACTCTGCTCACTGTATTCATAAAAGATTTGAATAATTGTGTTCCCGTGCTGCGATTTAGATGCTGTCCGATGCATCTTTATGTAAAACGGGTCGGATTGAGTACAGAATTAATTTAGTGCTGCTATCGAATATCAAGTCAAACCTTGTTTTGTATGCAAACCTTACCCGACATATGGTGCTGAGAGTACAAACGAGATACAAATTTATATATTCATAATGCGTCCTAGCACAGAAGGACCAAGTGAGACGTAACACTAAATTGTAATTTTCTAGAAATAAAAAGAGATATCCAGATATCAGTAGCTGGATAAAATACAAAGAGTCCAATTAACTGGAGTAAAGCGAAGACAAAAGCACGCAATTACTATACACGTTTTGATTAACTAATATGTAGCGCATTTTTTCTACAGTTCTTCCTCATTGGGAAGGAAGCCATATCGAATCGCGAAAGGAAGCCATTCCAACACTTGGTGCCCCGTATGATTGAGCAAAATATGAACTCTGCTGGATGACAGGCCAAAACACTTCTAAGCTTGAAACTTATCAGTTAAATTGCATATATGACGAACTCACAGCGCTTGAAAAATGAATCTAATGCCATTGAATCAGAACGGATCAAAGCACGGATGTCGGTGCTATACCTAAATATGCACATTTGCTCAGCATAGATTTTAAATTGAATTTTAGCGATCTGATAACACTGAACCCGGTCGCGATTCAGTTTAAATTCAGTTCAACATGAAGCCCCGATTAAATAGGTGCATGTTGCTTTTAAAAACCAGTGTTTGTTTCCTTGCATCCGTGGGGAGAATGATAGAGTCTAAATATGCTGAGCATATCTGTTCTGTTTCAGTTTTTCTAACAAAATACTATATACCTGTAACCGGTGTCATGCGAATCATTTACGAGCACTATGGACACAAGCGAGTCACAACGAGCGATCACGTTGCACGAGCAGACCAGCAAACACCTGTGCGCGTCTCACACGATGCATGTGTGTGCTCTATACAGACATGCTTGCGACAAAGTTGAAAAAGAGAAAGATACTACACCCAATCGTCATCGGAATGCATAACCATATGCAGATCACTGTGATAAATGCTGATGTAGTGATGTCGCTAGGATGGTGATGAAAAACCACAGCCGTGTCTTTGATAACATGCCCAGATAGTCCTCATGAAAGCGATTGATCTGAGTCTGCCGTGAGACTTGCTCTTGTTAGTGAAGCACTCGCGTCTGTTACCGTGGTAGCCCAGTGAACAGATGATAGGCTGACATGGGCTTAGAACGCCACTGTATGCACATTATTAGTTATCATAGGACCAGCGATCGACCGCTATGGAACGTCCGGTTTGTCAACTGAATTGGAGCGTCAGCATCTGCGAACTCAGACATGTGTAAGTACCGATCTTTTATACCCAGGTATTTAGCATGTGATTGGATAGATAAAATTAAAGTGACATGACAATTAAGTCTTCCTGGCAGAACTTACGCTAAAGCTTCCATTTCCATGGTTTAACCCACTGGACCACCATCTCCTTGCTCAAGGACACACTGGTGGAGACCGCTGGGATCGAACCAGCAACCTTCTGCGTATCAGTTCCATGGTTTAACCCACTGGACCACCATCTCCTTGCTCAAGGACACACTGGTGGAGACCGCTGGGATCGAACCAGCAACCTTCTGTGTATCAGTTCCATGGTTTAACCCACTGGACCACCATCTCCTTGCTCAAGGACACACTGGTGGAGACCACTGGGATCGAACCAGCAACCTTCTGCATAACAGTTCCATGGTTTAACCCACTGGACCACCATCTCCTTGCTCAAGGAAACACTGGTGGTGACCGCTGGGATCGAACCAGCAACCTTCTGCATATCAGTTCCATGGTTTAACCCACTGGACCACCATCTCCTTGCTCAAGGACACACTGGTGGAGACCGCTGGGATCGAACCAGCAACCTTCTGCATATCAGTTCTACCAGAAAGACTCAGAGATAGGATGATGAATGAAGCATACATTTATTAACAGCCCAGCAAGCATAATAAAGTTTTGGCATAGGCCCCGTCCATAGTTAGTAATCCGAGGGTAGCGGATCAGCATATCCCTGCCTGAAGATGAAGGCAGGGGCGCAGCAGACCCCCCTTTAGAGGTATGGACGGAACCATCCTGGTGGTGGTGGGGAGGGTGGAGGTTGTTGTCGCATCGGCATCTGCGAACTCAAACATGTGTAAGTACGACCTTTATACAGAAAATATGAAGACGTGATTGGATAGAGATGAAATTAATAAGTGACGAAGTGATTAAGTCTTCCTGGCAGAACTTAAGCTGAAGCTTCCATTTCCATGGTTTAACCCACTGGACCACCATCTCCTTGCTCAAGGACACACTGGTGGAGACCGCTGGGATCGAACCAGCAACCTTCTGCGTATCAGTTCCATGGTTTAACCCACTGGACCACCATCTCCTTGCTCAAGGACACACTGGTGGAGACCGCTGGGATCGAACCAGCAACCTTCTGCGTATCAGTTCCATGGTTTAACCCACTGGACCACCATCTCCTTGCTCAAGGAGACACTGGTGGAGACCGCTGGGATCGAACCAGCAACCTTCTGTGTATCAGTTCCATGGTTTAACCCACTGGACCACCATCTCCTTGCTCAAGGACACACTGGTGGAGACCACTGGGATCGAACCAGCAACCTTCTGCATAACAGTTCCATGGTTTAACCCACTGGACCACCATCTCCTTGCTCAAGGAAACACTGGTGGTGACCGCTGGGATCGAACCAGCAACCTTCTGCATATCAGTTCCATGGTTTAACCCACTGGACCACCATCTCCTTGCTCAATGACACACTGGTGGAGACCACTGGGATCGAACCAGCAACCTTCTGCATAACAGTTCCATGGTTTAACCCACTGGACCACCATCTCCTTGCTCAAGGAAACACTGGTGGTGACCGCTGGGATCGAACCAGCAACCTTCTGCATATCAGTTCCATGGTTTAACCCACTGGACCACCATCTCCTTGCTCAAGGACACACTGGTGGAGACCGCTGGGATCGAACCAGCAACCTTCTGCATATCAGTTCTACCAGAAAGACTCAGAGATAGGATGATGAATGAAGCATACATTTATTAACAGCCCAGCAAGCATAATAAAGTTTTGGCATAGGCCCCGTCCATAGTTAGTAATCCGAGGGTAGCGGATCAGCATATCCCTGCCTGAAGATGAAGGCAGGGGCGCAGCAGACCCCCCTTTAGAGGTATGGACGGAACCATCCTGGTGGTGGTGGGGAGGGTGGAGGTTGTTGTCGCATCGGCATCTGCGAACTCAAACATGTGTAAGTACGACCTTTATACAGAAAATATGAAGACGTGATTGGATAGAGATGAAATTAATAAGTGACGAAGTGATTAAGTCTTCCTGGCAGAACTTAAGCTGAAGCTTCCATTTCCATGGTTTAACCCACTGGACCACCATCTCCTTGCTCAAGGACACACTGGTGGAGACCGCTGGGATCGAACCAGCAACCTTCTGCGTATCAGTTCCATGGTTTAACCCACTGGACCACCATCTCCTTGCTCAAGGACACACTGGTGGAGACCACTGGGATCGAACCAGCAACCTTCTGTGTATCAGTTCCATGGTTTAACCCACTGGACCACCATCTCCTTGCTCAAGGACACACTGGTGGAGACCACTGGGATCGAACCAGCAACCTTCTGCATAACAGTTCCATGGTTTAACCCACTGGACCACCATCTCCTTGCTCAAGGAAACACTGGTGGTGACCGCTGGGATCGAACCAGCAACCTTCTGCGTATCAGTTCCATGGTTTAACCCACTGGACCACCATCTCCTTGCTCAAGGACACACTGGTGGAGACCGCTGGGATCGAACCAGCAACCTTCTGCGTATCAGTTCCATGGTTTAACCCACTGGACCACCATCTCCTTGCTCAATGACACACTGGTGGAGACCGCTGGGATCGAACCAGCAACCTTCTGCGTATCAGTTCCATGGTTTAACCCACTGGACCACCATCTCCTTGCTCAATGACACACTGGTGGAGACCGCTGGGATCGAACCAGCAACCTTCTGCGTATCAGTTCCATGGTTTAACCCACTGGACCACCATCTCCTTGCTCAAGGACACACTGGTGGAGACCGCTGGGATCGAACCAGCAACCTTCTGCGTATCAGTTCCATGGTTTAACCCACTGGACCACCATCTCCTTGCTCAAGGACACACTGGTGGAGACCGCTGGGGTCGAACCAGCAACCTTCTGCATATCATTTCCATGGTTTAACCCACTGGACCACCATCTCCTTGCTCAAGGACACACTGGTGGAGACCGCTGGGATCCAACCAGCAACCTTCTGCGTATCAGTTCCATGGTTTAACCCACTGGACCACCATCTCCTTGCTCAAGGAAACACTGGTGGTGACCGCTGGGGTCGAACCAGCAACCTTCTGCATATCAGTTCCATGGTTTAACCCACTGGACCACCATCTCCTTGCTCAAGGACACACTGGTGGAGACCGCTGGGATCGAACCAGCAACCTTCTGCGTATCAGTTCCATGGTTTAACCCACTGGACCACCATCTCCTTGCTCAAGGACACACTGGTGGTGACCGCTGGGATCGAACCAGCAACCTTCTGCGTATCAGTTCCATGGTTTAACCCACTGGACCACCATCTCCTTGCTCAAGGACACACTGGTGGAGACCGCTGGGATCGAACCAGCAACCTTCTGCGTATCAGTTCCATGGTTTAACCCACTGGACCACCATCTCCTTGCTCAAGGACACACTGGTGGAGACCGCTGGGATCGAACCAGCAACCTTCTGCATATCAGTTCCATGGATTAACCCACTGGACCACCATCTCCTTGCTCAAGGACACACTGGTGGTGACCGCTGGGATCGAACCAGCAACCTTCTGCATATCAGTTCCATGGTTTAACCCACTGGACCACCATCTCCTTGCTCAAGCACACACTGGTGGTGACCGCTGGGATCGAACCAGCAACCTTCTGCATATCAGTTCCATGGTTTAACCCACTGGACCACCATCTCCTTGCTCAAGGACACACTGGTGGAGACCGCTGGGATCGAACCAGCAACCTTCTGCATATCAGCTCCATTGTTTAACCCACTGGACCACCATCTCCTTGCTCAAGGACACACTGGTGGTGACCGCTGGGATCGAACCAGCAACCTTCTGTATATCAGTTCCATGGTTTAACCCACTGGACCACCATCTCCTTGCTCAAGGACACTGGTGAAGACCGCTGGGATCGAACCAGCAACCTTCTGCGTATCAGTTCCATGGTTTAACCCACTGGACCACCATCTCCTTGCTCAAGGACACACTGCTGGTGACCGCTGGGATCAAACCAGCAACCTTCTGCGTATCAGTTCCATGGTTTAACCCACTGGACCACCATCTCCTTGCTCAAGGACACACTGGTGGTGACCGCTGGGATCGAACCAGCAACCTTCTGTGTATCAGTTACATGGTTTAACCCACTGGATCACCATCTCCTTGCTCAAGGACACACTGGTGGTGACCGCTGGGATCGAACCAGCAACCTTCTGCGTATCAGTTCCATGGTTTAACCCACTGGACCACCATCTCCTTGCTCAAGGACACACTGGTGGAGACCGCTGGGATCGAACCAACAACCTTCTGCGTATCAGTTCCATGGTTTAACCCACTGGACCACCATCTCCTTGCTCAAGGACACACTGGTGGAGACCGCTGGGATCGAACCAGCAACCTTCTGCGTATCAGTTCCATGGTTTAACCCACTGGACCACCATCTCCTTGCTCAAGGAAACACTGGTGGTGACCGCTGGGATCGAACCAGCAACCTTCTGCATATCAGTTCCATGGTTTAACCCACTGGACCACCATCTCCTTGCTCAAGGACACACTGGTGGTGACCGCTGGGATCAAACCAGCAACCTTCTGCGTATCAGTTCCATGGTTTAACCCACTGGACCACCATCTCCTTGCTCAAGGACACACTGGTGGTGACCGCTGGGATCGAACCAGCAACCTTCTGCATATCAAATTATTATTATTATTTTATTTATTTATTTATTTTTAATTAATATTTTATTTTCCTTACTTTCTCTTTTTCTTTCTTTGTCTTCACCTTTTTTATTTTTTTATTTTTTTATTTTTTTATTTATTTATGTTTCCATCTGTTTATTTCTCTAACCCATATTCACTATGTGCTTCCAAATCTCTACTATTACCCCATACACCCGTAAATCACGCTCAGTACATTCTAGACGCCGTAATCCTAATAATCTGCGTACTGTACCTATTTCCTCTGCTACATTAATGTCCATTCCAATTGGTCTCTGGAATTGCCAGTCAGCTGTAAACAAAGCAGACTTTATTTCATCTCTGGCCACTCACTCACATCTCAGTCTCATGGCTCTAACTGAAACCTGGATCAAACCGGAAGACACTGCCACTCCTGCGGCTCTCTCAAATAATTACACTTTTTCACACACCTCTCGCCCGATTGGGAGGGGCGGAGGTACTGGTTTCCTCATCTCAAAGGATTGGAAATTTGAGCCCATTCCTTCTCTATCTGGCAACTGCTCATTTGAATCACACTCAATCACTATCACTCACCCTGCTAAAATCCATGTTGTAGTTATTTACCGCCCTCCAGGTCAACTGGGTAACTTCTTGGAGGAACTGGATATTTTGCTCTCTCACTTCCCCGAGGATGGTACTCCGCTGGTACTGCTCGGTGACTTCAACATCCACCTTGATAAGTCCCAGGCTGCTGACTTCACCACTCTTCTGGCCTCATTTGACCTTAAGCGAGTATCTACTACAGCTACTCACAAATCGGGTAACCATTTGGACCTTATCTACACACGCTACTGCTCCACAGACGTCACTTTAGTTACTCCATTGCACACCTCAGATCACTTTCTCATCACGCTTAACCTCCTACTGACTCCTGCCACAACACATACTCCTCCTCAGATCACCTTTCGCCGTAATCTACGCTCGCTCTCTCCCTCTCGTCTATCCACTATGGTTTCCTCCTCACTCCCTCCACCTTCTGAGTTCTCAGCTCTGGACACTAACAGTGCTACTGACACTCTTTGCTCCACTCTAACATCTTGCTTAGACAACTTCTGTCCCGTTTCATCCAGGCCAGCCCGCACCACTCCCTCTGCCCCCTGGCTGTCTGATGTTCTTCGCGAACATCGCTCTGGTCTCAGGGCGGCAGAGAGGAAGTGGCGCAAAACTAAAAACACTACTGACCTGACCCTGTATCAGTCTCTCCTCGCTTCTTTCTCTACTAACGTCTCCACTGCTAAAACTACATACTATCACAATAAAATCAACAACTGCCCTGACTCTCGTGCACTTTTCAGAACATTCTCCTCGCTCCTTTGCCCCCCCCCCCTCCTTCATCAACTCTTACAGCTGATGACTTTGCATCATTTTTCACAAACAAAACCTCCTCCATCAGCAGCCAATTCTCCACACCACAAACCGACACGCACATCTCAAAAACTATCACACATACGCTCCCCTCCTTCTCTCTGCTCTCCGAAACAGATGTCTCCAAACTCATCCTTTCCAATCATCCCACTTCCTGTCCACTTGATCCTATCCCCACTCACCTCCTTCAGGCCATTTCTTCTTCTGTTACTCCTGCACTCACTCACATTGTTAACACCTCTCTTCACACCGGGACCTTCCCCACAGCATTTAAGCAGGCTCGGGTAACCCCACTGCTTAAGAAACCCTCTATGAACCCAGCACTTTCAGTAAACTACAGACCGGTATCCCTTCTGCCTTTCATTGCAAAGACACTTGAGCGAGTTGTGTTTAACCAGCTCTCCACGTTTCTTGAACAGAACAACCTCCTGGACAGCAATCAATCCGGCTTCAAAAGCGGCCACTCAACTGAGACTGCCCTGCTCTCGGTTACGGAGGCACTGAGACAGGCAAGAGCGGCTTCCAAATCCACAGTACTTATCTTACTGGATTTGTCTGCTGCTTTTGACACAGTTAACCACCAAATCCTCCTGTCAACTCTCATGAAGATGGGCATCTCAGGAACTGCTCTCCAGTGGCTAAAGTCTTACCTCTCAGGTAGGTCCTTCAGGGTGTCATGGAGAGGTGAAGTGTCTAAGTCACATCATCTAGCCACTGGAGTTCCACAGGGCTCAGTGCTTGGACCACTTCTCTTCTCCATCTACATGTCATCACTGGGATCTGTCATTCAGAAACATGGCGTTTCCTATCACTGCTATGCCGACGACACTCAACTCTACTTCTCATTTCAACCAGATGATCCCACGGTTGGTGTTCGCATCGCCGCCTGCCTAACAGACATTTCTGCCTGGATGAAGGAACATCACCTGCAACTCAACCTTGCAAAGACAGAACTGCTTGTGGTCTCAGCCAACCCAGCACTTCATCACAATCTCTCCATTCAGCTAGGATCATCAACCATAACTCCGTCCAGGACAGCCAGGAACCTTGGAGTTGTGATTGATGATCAGCTAAAATTCACTGACCACATTACTGCAACAACCCGGTCCTGCAGATTTGCGTTATACAACATTAGGAAGATTAGACCCTTCCTATCAGAGCATGCCACACAACTCCTGGTCCAAGCTCTTGTTCTCTCCAGACTGGACTACTGTAATGCTCTTCTAGCGGGCCTTCCGGCATGTACTGTCAAACCCTTGCAACTGATCCAGAATGCAGCCGCAAGGGTGATCTTTAACGAGCCGAAGAGAGCGCACATCACGCCTCTCTTCATCAGTCTCCACTGGCTCCCAATAGCAGCTCGCATCAAATTCAAGACACTGGTGCTCGCCTTCAAAACAACCACTGGCTCTGCACCAATATACCTAAACTCGCTTGTGCAGACTTACACTCCCTCCAGGAGCTTACGTTCTGCCAGTGAACGACGCCTTGTGGTGCCATCCCAAAGAGGCATGAAATCACTCTCACAGACCTTTTCCTGGACCGCACCCACCCTGTGGAATGACCTGCCTATCTCAATTCGAGCAGCCGAGTCTGTAGCCATTTTAAAAAAACGGCTAAAGACACATCTCTTCCAGCAGTACCTTACCAATCAAGATTAGCACTTAACATTCTATTCATTTTCTGTCTGTCTGTCTGTCTGTTAAAAAAAAAAAAAAAAAAAAACCTTCTGTCCTATGTGTTCTGTGCTAGATTAACTGAGACTTGTTACAGCACTTACATACTGTTACATACTGTTGCCCTTGACTGTTCTAGCTGCTTCTATTGCTCTCATTTGTAAGTCGCTTTGGATAAAAGTGTCTGCTAAATGACTAAATGTAATGTAATGTAAATGTAATGTTTCCTAATTATTATTATGATTATTATTATGATTATTATTATTGTTATTATTATTATTATGATTATTATTATGATTATTATTATTATTATGATGATGATGATTATTGTGGGCTATTGTAGAGTTGATTGAGCTGCAGTCAGTGATGAATGTGATGAGCTGTTGTCTATCAGGAGTTGTTCTTCATTCACTGAAGTCGTGCCTGACTCAGACTTGAGCCAGCGCTGCAATACACTGGAGCAGTTCAATCAGTGTGCGGACATCACATTTGCTTTTTGCTTCAATAACACTACGTTTGCCACAAACCAAGTCCAAACCCATATGTACAGGTCAAATATATAGTCAACTACGTTTGCCACAAACCAAGTCCAAACCCATATGTACAGGTCAAATATATAGTCAACTACGTTTGCCACAAACCAAGTCCAAACCCATATGTACAGGTCAAATATATAGTCAACTACGTTTGCCACAAACCAAGTCCAAACCCATATGTACAGGTCAAATATATAGTCAACTACGTTTGCCACAAACCAAGTCCAAAACCCATATGTACAGGTCAAATATATAGTCAACTACGTTTGCCACAAACCAAGTCCAAACCCATATGTACAGGTCAAATATATAGTCAACTACGTTTGCCACAAACCAAGTCCAAACCCATATGTACAGGTCAAATATATAGTCAACTACGTTTGCCACAAACCAAGTCCAAACCCATATGTACAGGTCAAATATATAGTCAACTACGTTTGCCACAAACCAAGTCCAAACCCATATGTACAGGTCAAATATATAGTCAACTACGTTTGCCACAAACCAAGCCAAACCCATATGTACAGGTCAAATATATAGTCAACTACGTTTGCCGCAAACCAAGTCCAAACCCATATGTACAGGTCAAATATATAGTCAACTACGTTTGCCACAAACCAAGCCAAACCCATATGTACAGGTCAAATATATAGTCAACTACGTTTGCCACAAACCAAGTCCAAACCCATATGTACAGGTCAAATATATAGTCAACTACGTTTGCCACAAACCAAGCCAAACCCATATGTACAGGTCAAATATATAGTCAACTACGTTTGCCGCAAACCAAGTCCAAACCCATATGTACAGGTCAAATATATAGTCAACTACGTTTGCCACAAACCAAGCCAAACCCATATGTACAGGTCAAATATATAGTCAACTACGTTTGCCACAAACCAAGTCCAAACCCATATGTACAGGTCAAATATATAGTCAACTACGTTTGCCGCAAACCAAGTCCAAACCCATATGTACAGGTCAAATATATAGTCAACTACGTTTGCCGCAAACCAAGTCCAAACCCATATGTACAGGTCAAATATATAGTCAACTACGTTTGCCGCAAACCAAGTCCAAACCCATATGTACAGGTCAAATATATAGTCAACTACGTTTGCCGCAAACCAAGTCCAAAACCCATATGTACAGGTCAAATATATAGTCAACTACGTTTGCCGCAAACCAAGTCCAAACCCATATGTACAGGTCAAATATATAGTCAACTACGTTTGCCGCAAACCAAGTCCAAACCCATATGTACAGGTCAAATATATAGTCAACTACGTTTGCCACAAACCAAGTCCAAACCCATATGTACAGGTCAAATATATAGTCAACTACGTTTGCCACAAACCAAGCCAAACCCATATGTACAGGTCAAATATATAGTCAACTACGTTTGCCACAAACCAAGTCCAAACCCATATGTACAGGTCAAATATATAGTCAACTACGTTTGCCGCAAACCAAGTCCAAACCCATATGTACAGGTCAAATATATAGTCAACTACGTTTGCCGCAAACCAAGTCCAAACCCATATGTACAGGTCAAATATATAGTCAACTACGTTTGCCGCAAACCAAGTCCAAACCCATATGTACAGGTCAAATATATAGTCAACTACGTTTGCCGCAAACCAAGTCCAAAACCCATATGTACAGGTCAAATATATAGTCAACTACGTTTGCCGCAAACCAAGTCCAAACCCATATGTACAGGTCAAATATATAGTCAACTACGTTTGCCGCAAACCAAGTCCAAACCCATATGTACAGGTCAAATATATAGTCAACTACGTTTGCCGCAAACCAAGTCCAAACCCATATGTACAGGTCAAATATATAGTCAACTACGTTTGCCACAAACCAAGCCAAACCCATATGTACAGGTCAAATATATAGTCAACTACGTTTGCCACAAACCAAGTCCAAACCCATATGTACAGGTCAAATATATAGTCAACTACGTTTGCCACAAACCAAGTCCAAAACCCATATGTACAGGTCAAATATATAGTCAACTACGTTTGCCACAAACCAAGTCCAAAACCCATATGTACAGGTCAAATATATAGTCAACTACGTTTGCCACAAACCAAGTCCAAACCCATATGTACAGGTCAAATATATAGTCAACTACGTTTGCCACAAACCAAGTCCAAACCCATATGTACAGGTCAAATATATAGTCAACTACGTTTGCCACAAACCAAGTCCAAACCCATATGTACAGGTCAAATATATAGTCAACTACGTTTGCCACAAACCAAGTCCAAACCCATATGTACAGGTCAAATATATAGTCAACTACGTTTGCCACAAACCAAGTCCAAACCCATATGTACAGGTCAAATATATAGTCAACTACGTTTGCCACAAACCAAGTCCAAACCCATATGTACAGGTCAAATATATAGTCAACTACGTTTGCCGCAAACCAAGTCCAAAACCCATATGTACAGGTCAAATATATAGTCAACTACGTTTGCCACAAACCAAGTCCAAACCCATATGTACAGGTCAAATATATAATCAACTACGTTTGCCGCAAACCAAGTCCAAACCCATATGTACAGGTCAAATATATAGTCAACTACGTTTGCCGCAAACCAAGTCCAAACCCATATGTACAGGTCAAATATATAGTCAACTACGTTTGCCACAAACCAAGTCCAAACCCATATGTACAGGTCAAACATATAGTCAACTACGTTTGCCACAAACCAAGTCCAAACCCATATGTACAGGTCAAATATATAGTCAACTACGTTTGCCACAAACCAAGTCCAAACCCATATGTACAGGTCAAACATATAGTCAACTACGTTTGCCGCAAACCAAGTCCAAACCCATATGTACAGGTCAAATATATAGTCAACTACGTTTGCCACAAACCAAGTCCAAACCCATATGTACAGGTCAAACATATAGTCAACTACGTTTGCCACAAACCAAGTCCAAACCCATATGTACAGGTCAAATATATAGTCAACTACGTTTGCCACAAACCAAGTCCAAACCCATATGTACAGGTCAAACATATAGTCAACTACGTTTGCCGCAAACCAAGTCCAAACCCATATGTACAGGTCAAATATATAGTCAACTACGTTTGCCACAAACCAAGTCCAAACCCATATGTACAGGTCAAACATATAGTCAACTACGTTTGCCGCAAACCAAGTCCAAACCCATATGTACAGGTCAAATATATAGTCAACTACGTTTGCCACAAACCAAGTCCAAACCCATATGTACAGGTCAAACATATAGTCAACTACGTTTGCCACAAACCAAGTCCAAACCCATATGTACAGGTCAAATATATAGTCAACTACGTTTGCCACAAACCAAGTCCAAACCCATATGTACAGGTCAAATATATAGTCAACTACGTTTGCCGCAAACCAAGTCCAAACCCATATGTACAGGTCAAACATATAGTCAACTACGTTTGCCGCAAACCAAGTCCAAACCCATATGTACAGGTCAAACATATAGTCAACTACGTTTGCCGCAAACCAAGTCCAAACCCATATGTACAGGTCAAATATATAGTCAACTACGTTTGCCGCAAACCAAGTCCAAACCCATATGTACAGGTCAAATATATAGTCAACTACGTTTGCCGCAAACCAAGTCCAAACCCATATGTACAGGTCAAATATATAGTCAACTACGTTTGCCACAAACCAAGTCCAAACCCATATGTACAGGTCAAATATATAGTCAACTACGTTTGCCGCAAACCAAGTCCAAACCCATATGTACAGGTCAAATATATAGTCAACTACGTTTGCCACAAACCAAGTCCAAACCCATATGTACAGGTCAAATATATAGTCAACTACGTTTGCCGCAAACCAAGTCCAAACCCATATGTACAGGTCAAATATATAGTCAACTACGTTTGCCACAAACCAAGTCCAAACCCATATGTACAGGTCAAATATATAGTCAACTACGTTTGCCACAAACCAAGCCAAACCCATATGTACAGGTCAAATATATAGTCAACTACGTTTGCCACAAACCAAGTCCAAACCCATATGTACAGGTCAAATATATAGTCAACTACGTTTGCCACAAACCAAGTCCAAACCCATATGTACAGGTCAAATATATAGTCAACTACGTTTGCCACAAACCAAGTCCAAACCCATATGTACAGGTCAAATATATAGTCAACTACGTTTGCCGCAAACCAAGTCCAAACCCATATGTACAGGTCAAATATATAGTCAACTACGTTTGCCGCAAACCAAGTCCAAACCCATATGTACAGGTCAAATATATAGTCAACTACGTTTGCCACAAACCAAGTCCAAACCCATATGTACAGGTCAAATATATAGTCAACTACGTTTGCCGCAAACCAAGTCCAAACCCATATGTACAGGTCAAATATATAGTCAACTACGTTTGCCACAAACCAAGTCCAAACCCATATGTACAGGTCAAATATATAGTCAACTACGTTTGCCGCAAACCAAGTCCAAACCCATATGTACAGGTCAAATATATAGTCAACTACGTTTGCCACAAACCAAGTCCAAACCCATATGTACAGGTCAAATATATAGTCAACTACGTTTGCCACAAACTAAGCCAAACCCATATGTACAGGTCAAATATATAGTCAACTACGTTTGCCACAAACCAAGTCCAAACCCATATGTACAGGTCAAATATATAGTCAACTACGTTTGCCACAAACCAAGTCCAAACCCATATGTACAGGTCAAATATATAGTCAACTACGTTTGCCACAAACCAAGCCAAACCCATATGTACAGGTCAAATATATAGTCAACTACGTTTGCCGCAAACCAAGTCCAAACCCATATGTACAGGTCAAATATATAGTCATCTTGTTCCCATGATTCCACTGTTTGATGAACATTGAGACATACAGTCTGCATATTCAGAGCCGCTGTAACGCTCAGATATAAAGCTACACATCAGATATGTGTGTCTCCCAAAGGTCACCCAAACATTGATTCAAATCTGAACAGATAATGTTTGGGTGAACACATGGCAGACAGATGTTGAGAAAGGCCGTAATTCTGTGTGTGTGTGTCTATCGGGATCACGAGCGCTCTGGTCTTACATCAGCAGGAGTTTGAACATCACATTTCATTGGTTCAGACTCATGCCATCGAGGATTTGCTGTGAATCTTCTCAAATCTTGGAATACTGATCCTTTCAGTGAACATGTCGATTGATTTGCTGTGAAGCTTTGCTCAACCCTTAAGTCAAGTCACTTTTATTTCCTCCAACACAATAACACTGACTCTGTTCATATTGTTCTATAGTCTCATCTTACCTGGAGTCTCTGTTCTTGATATGGTGAGTCTGAAGCGGATCAGAAATCTGTCGTGATGTTTATAGTCCTGCTTCTGAGGGAATGCCTCATGAACACATGCGATGTTGGGAAATATTGGAGAGGGGAGGTCAATGCCCCTTAGACCTTGACATGCTTTCTGGCAGTAGAGACCACTGAATAGATGCCATTAGCAACAGTATGGATTTATGTTATGTAAGAGCCTGTGTTACTGTAATTATTGTGATTTGAAACGTGTATTTGCATTGTTTGCTATTGTGCTAAAAGGACTACATTGACAGATCACACTGTTGTGTTTCAGTGATTAAAGCAAATGTTCTCATCATATATTACAATAACCTTCATGTAGAATAAAAAGATTTGAAAAGAAAAAAAACATTTGAGATGCTTTTAGATCCAACATGATTGACTTATGGAGTATGGATTCCCAGAAGTCTATATTTTGTAAATATTGACTTTGTAATAGCCTTCGTTGTTACAGGAAGAAGGAGACAGGAACCGGCAAACATTTAAAGACTTGAATAAATAAATAAACCAAATGAAAGTAAAAGTGGACGACTGCCACACACATACTAATAAAATGTAAGATCGATTCTAGGCCTGGTCCTCTCTCGCCCTTCACTGCAGTCGCTCGTGCTCATATGCCGCCGAGCTCCCTCATGAGAGGACTCGAGACTCGCAGGTGATGCTCACACCGGTCTCGCTCGCTGCTCCCGCGTCTCTCGCTCGCCAGCCTCGCCACAGACTTTATTGTGCTTCGCCTACTGTAGGTATTCCAGTGTGGACAAAAGCCATGCGTGTCTCTTCTGCAGGCTGTGAGATCAGCCTTAAACTTACACCAGAAGAAAAATGGTTTAGTTTTATTTAGAAACTTTCAGGAGGGTGTACTCATTTTTGCAACACAACATTTTATCACTTTGATAAGAGAATCTTATTTTCCTGAATAATTTGAACATGCTGCTTTTGGTCAAGCAGACTTCCTGGAACTGTATATCTCTAAAGAGCTCTAACATGTCTTCTAAGTTCAGAGTAATTGCTGAATGTGTTGTGTTTCAGACGGGGTGTGCTCATTCATGATGTGCACTGTATATCATTTTAGTGAAACTGCTGCTTTGCTGTGCCAAGACACATTTACAAACATTTCACCTGCTTGTACTTCAGCTTTTGCCGCAGAGATATTTTATGTCCTATAAATGTGAAGAAACTATAGAAACATACTAGAAACTTCCAGACAGGTGTTGAGGCAAGTAAGAGCTAAACTCTGCAGGACAGCGGCCCTCCAGGACCGAGTTTGGACACCCCTGCTGTATCTCCTCTGTGCCCGAGGCTGTTTTTTCTGTTAATGTTTTGCTCATTTTCTGCTGAATATTGATCTTTTTCTCTGTCTCAACACATGTTTGCAGTGCTAAGTTCACAAGGGCTGATTTAGGACAGTGGCCCTCGAGGACCAGAGTTGAAGAACCCAGCACACACAGTCATGGACTATTTGCACTGAGCCTCATGACATACAGTAACACCTGCTTTCTGGGGAGCTTTCTGTTTAACACTGTGATACACGACCGCCTGCTCTCATGATGTGTTCATAACCGATTCCAAACCGTTTTCACACTTGAAATGTTACAAGGACAGATCACTCAAAAATGACAATCATTTTTTATTTACCATAACTGACCCACCTTCAAGGCATCCCGAGTGTCTATTACATTCTTCTTTCAACCAAACCCAATCAGAGTTATATGAAGAAAAATATCCTGGCTCTTCCAAGCTTTAGAATTGGAGTGAATGGTGAACCTGATTTTGAAGGCCAATAAAGTCCTAGTGTATTGTATAATATACAATATATATATATATATATATATATAAAGATTTACAGTGGCAGCTCAGAGCCGTACAGCAGCATTTAAGTATGAGATTGAATGAATGTAAAAATAAAACACTACATAGACTTCACTTTAAAATATACATCGATTCTTATTAAAGCTACTGTATTAAATTAGTTTGTGCTTTGTCTTTTGTTGTTTTATTAACATTAAAATAATTGAATACAAACAAAGCTGCGCCATTAACGTCATTTTTGTCACACAGTCTTAGAAGTCGAGAGTTTATCACAATCACTGAGCATCTACAGCACCTTTAACCTCATTCTGCTTCTCTGTTTGTGATCCGACCATTTGAAGCCGTTAAACTCTGGGAAAGTGTTCAGTAATTTGTTCAAACAGTCCAAACCAGCGCTAATGTACATTTACATTTCTACATTTCTTTTATCTAAAGCGACTTCCAGTCTTCCCCTTATTACAGGAACAATCCCCCTGGAGCAACATGGAGTAAAGGGCCTTGCTCAAGGACACACTGGTGGAGACCGCTGGGATCGAACCAGCAACCTTCTACATATCAGTTCAATGGTTTAACCCACTGGACCATCTCCTTGCTCAAGGACACACTGGTGGTGACCGCTGGGATCGAACCAGCAACCTTCTGCATATCAGTTCCATGGTTTAACCCACTGGACCACCATATCCTTGCTCAAGGACACACTGGTGGTGACCGCTGGGATCGAACCAGCAACCTTCTGTGTATCAGTTCCATGGTTTAACCCACTGGACCACCATCTCCTTGCTCAAGGACACACTGGTGGTGACCGCTGGGATCGAACCAGCAACCTTCTGCGTATCAGTTCAGTGGTTTAACCCACTGGACCACCATCTCCTTGCTCAAGGACACACTGGTGGAGACCGCTGGGATCGAACCAGCAACCTTCTGCGTATCAGTTCCATGGTTTAACCCACTGGACCACCATCTCCTTGCTCAAGGACACACTGGTGGTGACCGCTGGGATTGAACCAGCAACCTTCTGCGTATCAGTTCCATGGTTTAACCCACTGGACCACCATCTCCTTGCTCAAGGACACACTGGTGGTGACCGCTGGGATCGAACCAGCAACCTTCTGCGTATCAGTTCAATGGGTTAACCCACTGGACCACCATCTCCTTGCTCAAGGACACACTGGTGGTGACCGCTGGGATTGAACCAGCAACCTTCTGCGTATCAGTCCAATGGTTTAACCCACTGGACCACCATCTCCTTGCTCAAGGACACACTGGTGGTGACCGCTGGGATCGAACCAGCAACCTTCTGCGTATCAGTTCAATGGGTTAACCCACTGGACCACCATCTCCTTGCTCAAGGACACACTGGTGGTGACCGCTGGGATTGAACCAGCAACCTTCTGCGTATCAGTCCAATGGTTTAACCCACTGGACCACCATCTCTCATTTATAACAAAATGAAGTAAATTCATTAAATGATCACATGATTGCCTGACAGAACCCTTTAAGATTCTATAAAGAAGCTTTTCTTCTAAGAGTGTTCATATCCACTGCACTTATGCATGCCACAGCTCCACAAGCAAAATGATAAAAGCAACCGATAGTCAGGAAAAATATGACTCACCAGTATTCAAACTTCCTTCCTAAAAGAACAAGGTGATACTCATTAAAGGTCCCGTTCTTTGTGTTTTTTTGAAGCTTTGATTGTGTTTACAGTGTGCAATATAACATGTGTTCATGTTTCGCGTGTAAAAAAACAGTATTTTTCACACACTGTACTCATCTGTACACCGCTGTTCTCACTGTCCTAAAAACGGCTGATGAGTTCCTTTATTCTATGAAGTCCCTCCTTCAGAAATACGTAACGAGTTCTGATTGTGCCAGCGGTTCCTGTGTTGTGATTGGACAGCAGCTTAGCGCACGTGGAAAGGTCACGCCTCTTAACGGGAGATGTATGCGCTCAATGATCTCTACAGCATCCCTGAGAAAGCCAAACAAAGGTGATTTGACTCCGGGATGAAAATAACAGCGTCTCGACGACATGGCGACAAACACACTCAAACGCAACACTTCCTCTTCTCCACGCGACACTTCCTCTTCTCCACGCAACACTTCCTCTTCTCCACGCGACACTTCCTCTTCTCCACACAACACTTCCTCTTCTCCACGCAACACTTCCTCTTCTCCACGCGACACTTCCTCTTCTCCACACAACACTTCCTCTTCTCCACGCAACACTTCCTCTTCTCCAAGCAACACTTCCTCTTCTCCACGCAACACTTCCTCTTCTCCACGCAACACTTCCTCTTCTCCACGCAACACTTCCTCTTCTCCACGCGACACTTCCTCTTCTCCACACAACACTTCCTCTTCTCCACGCAACACTTCCTCTTCTCCACGCAACACTTCCTCTTCTCCACGCAACACTTCCTCTTCTCCACGCAACACTTCCTCTTCTCCACGCAACACTTCCTCTTCTCCACATGGGAGAGCAACAAGACCACGCCCCCTTTTTTGGCGTATTCTTGTAGGCGGAGGTTAGTCTGTTCTACTGATGTAATTAAAGCAGGAAGTACCAGGATGTAGTCCAAGCCGGCCGTTCGCTGTAGGCTTTGAAAGGGAACTTCTGTTAAATAAAATATCTCGCTTGGCATTGAACTTTGAGCTTTATAATTTTACAGGTATTATTTATGCTCTAACAGCAACATTACACACTAACTAAAGTTTGAACAGTGGGATCACGAAGAACGGGACCTTTAACAACATGTTGCAAATTATAACCAATATAATCATTCCAATGTATATAAATATATATTTTTTTTCTTTAGCTGATATTTGATGAATGATCATCCTGATGGCATCACTGTCTACGGTGTAGTTGAGTTTCCCCAGCGCTGCACATTTGATCTCATACCCAGTTCTATGGGTTCAATTATAATGAAGAAATAATTACTTGAGTGATGCGTTATTGACAATATTTCATGTGATCAACGTCAATGTTTCTAAATAACTGATCTTCAGTTTCTATAGTGTTGTTCTATAAAAAAAACATTACTTGCTTTTGAAATATTATATCCTGATTGCAATTATATATGTACTTTAAGTCTTGGGTCTATATTCCTTACAACAAAAAATATCTGATTAATCATCAAAATAGTAGTTTAATAAAAATATTTTGAAGTTGATATTCCAACATGAAGTCACTGTTCCAGTGTTTGGGAACATGAAGTGTTGGCAGAGAGCCGGTGTAGTTTAACGCTATCATCATGGAGTTTATCATCAGTCAGATCCGCTCTTTTCGTTAAATGCAGATACATGTCGATACTTGGCTGTCAAGTTTAATTGGTTTATAATGGAAATCGCGTTTGGCTCATGTGCGATTATGAAAGCATAAAGGCTGTGATGTTTAATTCAATAAACATATGCAGAGCGTGTTGGTGTTCAGTAGTAAACGCCGCTCATCTGAAAGCACTGCGAGTTTGAGTCGCTCATAACGTGCGTTTGAAAAAACCCTTACGAAAAAAACAGTATACTTCAAGTTCATTTTATGAAGTATACTTGAGTAATGTTCAAGTATATTTATAAGTATACTTTATGTAGTAAGTATACTAATGTCAATATTTACTAGTAGTAAACTTATAAGTATAATATATAATACTATTTTAATACCGCTTGGGACTAAATTGGCCCACTTGAAGTAGATACAAGTATATGTTTAAGTATACTATAAGTGTAACAGTAGTAAACTTTAAGTGCACAACTAGTTTGTAATTATGTTTCTCATTTGTACTGCAAGTGAACGTATATTTTTTAGTTTATGAAAGTTCACTTTGACGTATACTCTCAGTTTAGTTTAGTAGTTTTATACTGCAAGTTTAAAACTAGTGAGACGTGTGTGATGGTGGTCCAGTGGGTTAAACCATGGAACTGATACGCAGAAGGTTGCTGGTTTGATCCCAGCGGTCACCACCAGTGTGTCCTTGAGCAAGGAGATGGTGGTCCAGTGGGTTAAACCATGGAACTAATACGCAGAAGGTTGCTGGTTCGATCCCAGCGGTCACCACCAGTGTGTCCTTGAGCAAGGAGATGGTGGTCCAGTGGGTTAAACCATGGAACTGATACGAAGAAGGTTGCTGGTTCGATCCCAGCGGTCACCACCAGTGTGTCCTTGAGCAAGGAGATGGTGGTCCAGTGGGTTAAACCATGGAACTGATATGCAGAAGGTTGCTGGTTCGATCCCAGCGGTCACCACCAGTGTGTCCTTGAGCAAGGAGATGGTGGTCCAGTGGGTTAAACCATGGAACTGATACGCAGAAGGTTGCTGGTTTGATCCCAGCGGTCACCACCAGTGTGTCCTTGAGCAAGGAGATGGTGGTCCAGTGGGTTAAACCATGGAACTGATACGCAGAAGGTAGCTGGTTCGATCCCAGCGGTCACCACCAGTGTGTCCTTGAGCAAGGCACTTTACTCCATGTTGCTCCAGGGGGATTGTCCCTGTAATAAAGTCTCACTGAGACCTCTGTATATCTGCCTCTGTCTGAAGTAAGACCGCCATCACCGGTAAATAAAGAACTCCCATTGAGCCTGACAGGCACAGATAGGAAAGACACATAAACACAGATAGGAAATTGTCAGATTGGAGTCTAAATATACAGAAAAAATGTGTGATTATCTGTGATTCCAACCTATCCAGGTTCCCTGCGTTTGACTGGAGCCAAATTACACCATGCTGGCCACCTGATAGAGAAAGCCATCATAACAGTAGAGCCTGAGAAAATGATCTTGGCCTTTGGCTTAAACAACAGGAGTCAGAGATACAAACTAACAGGGGTAGCTGAACTTGCAAAAACATATAGAGCAGAAAGGAAAAGATTACCCAGAACGGAATTCCTTTTCCCGATCATCAACTTCTCGAGGTGTTTACCACTGGGGGAACAGGACAGTCTGGAACACATCAATGCATACATTAAAAAACATCTGAACTCTGTGCCGGCCTTACCATCCACCAGGTTTCACGTTGAGATGGACTGTGTCCACTGGAGACCAGTCACAGCAAATGCCAAGCTCTCACACTGGATGGAGGCTTTAAACTGACAATCAAGCACAACCCCATGGGGGGCAAAGTAAATGAATAGTTAACCTCTCTAAAACAGTGCCACTGAGGCAGACTCAAAGGTCAGTGCTTTCTAGAGGTCTATCATTCATTCCCACCCCACTAGGTTTTAAAACACAGAATAGAGCTGCTTAAGGATCTACAAGATTATCACCGTAGACTGAAGTTAGAGACCTATTTTGAAGGTAAAAAAAACAAAAGAAAAAGATTCCATTCACCCGAAACTCAGACTGGTCACCGGCACTTTCCAGTCTTTCTAAGGAAATAACAAATATTATAACAGCTGATTATTATGCATATAAACAATTAGATTGGGGATATAAGCACTTATTTTAACACCTATGGAGAGAAAAGCGTTAAAAGAGATTCAAACAAACAGAGAGATTGTAATAAAACCTGCAGACAAGGGAAACGCAACGGGGATTCTTGACAGAGACCAGGACATCTCAGAGGGACAGAGACAGTTTGCAGTGAGGGAGCATTATCGTCCATTGGAGCAGCCCATCTATATCCACACGATCCAGGAAGTGAGGGAGATTCTAGAGGAAATGTGTCTGAAGAGAGTGATTAGTGGGGAACAGAAGGAATATCTTATGGGTGAGACACCTCCAAGGCGATTTTACCTTTTACCTAAAATTCACAAAGAACCAGAGAAATGGAGTATCCCCTTTGAGGTGCCTCCAGGAAGACCCATCGTCTCAGACTGTAATAGCGAAACGTATTACACAGCCGAGTACATAGAACACTTTCTCAATCCTCTCTCCACCAGACATCCCAGTTCTACCAGAAAGACTCAGAGATAGGATGATGAATGAAGCATACATTTATTAACAGCCCAGCAAGCATAATAAAGTTTTGGCATAGGCCCCGTCCATAGTTAGTAATCCGAGGGTAGCGGATCAGCATATCCCTGCCTGAAGATGAAGGCAGGGGCGCAGCAGACCCCCTTTAGAGGTATGGACGGAACCATCCTGGTGGTGGTGGGGAGGGTGGAGGTTGTTGTCGCATCGGCATCTGCGAACTCAAACATGTGTAAGTACGACCTTTATACAGAAAATATGAAGACGTGATTGGATAGAGATGAAATTAATAAGTGACGAAGTGATTAAGACTTCCTGGCAGAACTTAAGCTGAAGCTTCCATTTATCTGAAAGACACATATGATTTTATCCAGAAAATAGGACCACTCAAAATCCCCCCCGATGCGCTCCTCTTCACGATCGACATTGATAGCCTATATACAAATATAGAGACAGAAATAGGACTAGAGGCAGTAAAAAAGTTTCCAGATCAAAATAGACCAGACGAATATATTCTCAAATTTCTAGAAATAAATCTGACCAAAAACGACTTTGAATTCGATATCAAATACTACCTACAAGTGAAAGGTACTGCCATGGGTAAACAATTCGCCCCCTCTTACGCCAATATTTTTATGGCGGATTGGGAGGAAACAGCCCTAAATTCGGCCCCTAAAAAACATTGGCATATTATAGATGTTTGGATGATATCTGGGGAGACTGGACTCACTCCATGGACGATTTTGTAACCTTCACTGCTCACCTCAATAATCACCAAGCATCAATTAAAATAAAACGCACAGTCCATCAACAGGAAGTGAACTTCCTGGATGTCGTATCCTACAAGGGTTCTAATTTTTCTGTCACAGGTCAACTGGACTTCAGAGTATACTTTAAAGAGACGGATACACACTCATTACTGCACAGGCACAGCTTTCACCCCAGACATAAATTCAAGGGGATAGTAAAATCACAACTGTTGAGATTTAGGAGAATTTGCACAGAAAACAAGTCGTTCCTTGAAGCATGCAGGACCCTGTTCACGGCTCTGAGACAGCGTGGATACTCCCGCACGTTCCTCAGGAGAATATTCAGACCCTTTGAACAGCCGACAGAAAAACCCTTGCAGGATACGACTGTAAAAGACAAGATCATTCCCTTGGTGACACATTATTCCAGCATTAGCAGACAGTTAAACGCAGCAGTCAAATTAAATTTTGAGAAATACTTAGCACCGTCTAAATATCTACGTCATAAACCGATAGCAGCATACAGGAGAAACAAGAACTTCCTCGATATGCTGGTTCAGAGCAAACTGAGTAAACCGGAGGTAGAAAAGCTAAAGAACACACCAGTAACAAAAGGCCGAGTTGGCAGCTGTAAATATTATACCCCTCGTAAACTGATCAGAAGCAGATTTAATAAAAACATTGTGAACTTGTCCACGTCCCTCTCACATCTTAGCAAGAACTGTGTAGATCTCATCTGCTGTAATAAATGTGAACGACAGTATGTAGGACAGACTAAGAATGAGCCGAGAATTAGGGTATACCAACATACACATAATGTGACCCATAAAATAATGAAGACACCTGGTACAGCACTTCTTGACCCATGGTCTACAGTCGTTGAGGGTCACTTGTCTCCAGGCTAATCCATGCTGGTCACTGCAGGAAAGGCTCAGGGCCGAAGGCCGGTGGATCAAACGCCTGGACACAGTGTTTCCCAGGGGTCTAAATGAGACATAGGATAGCTAACTTGGAGAAGAGTGAAAGGTTTGTGTCCCTATTTCCTCCCTTTCCTAAACCTGTCTTTCCGTCTTTCAGTGTGACATATTAGTATACTAAGGTGACACATGACACCACCCTAAACCTACTCGTCAGTCACCTAACCCTAACCCTAACCCTAACCCTGACCTGGGCAATGCACACCGCGCCGCAGACCTAACCCTACCCACAGGCAACCCTGGGACGCATATCCCGCTACCAACCGAACCCTACCCGTCCTAACCCGGGCTATATATACCCCTTCACAGAACCTAACCCTAACCAAAATTAACCCTGGGCCCTATAGCCCTAGCCAGACTAGCCCTAGTCTCCATAGCCTGCATGGAAATGAACCCTCTGTTTTGTACCCCTAGCAGAGAGCACAATACTGGTGTGATATGTTATATATATATATATATATACTTTCTCTTTTCCTCTAGTTCATCATTATAATAAATAATATTTTTTTCTAAAAATAATAGAGTAAATAAACATATATATGATTCAAGATCGAACATGAGTGTAATGGTATGAGTACTGACCCTAGCTCTGTCCTACGGCTGTCCCTAGTGGTCAGTGGAAGGATGGACCGTGCACAACCATTTCTGACTTCCTCGGAAGATGGATCTTGGATCTTTTCATTCCTAATCAAGCCTGAGCCTCCAACTCTGAGCTTTGGGCGGTAGTGGGTCAGATTTGGGGTCACTCATGTTTTCATCCTCATCACTGTAATAAAAGACTGGAATAACCCAGAGGTAAGAGAGAACAGAGATTTGAAAATCAGCTTAAATATGGAAAAGAGTAATATACATGTGATAGTTATAACATATCCCAGACAGCAAGCCAACATTGAATAAATATTGATTTTCCATCTGAATCATCATTATGGTTGATATCGAAATTTCAATGCAAAATAAATGTTGAATCACTATTACCATATCGATGAAACCTGACGTTATTAATGTTGATGGCAACAACATTGATCTACAGTTATCTTTATGATTGATTAAGCATTGATATCTGGTTTACCGGGCGATTGCCAATGTGTTGAAAAGTCATTGATTTAGAGTCGACAGGGAAACGACCTGTTGTTGAAAAGTCATCGACATATATTTGACCGGCAAATATGATATAAAGCATCGATATATACGACCAACGTACTGCACCGGAGTACGTACAGCTCATTTCTGGACCCGGACCCATACGATCAGGTAAGCTTGCTTAATGTTCGATATGAATGAATTGTACCATATCAAATACTGTGAAGTTAACTGGTTAACATGATGCTTAGTGTAGTACCCGACGCAGTGCTGCAGTCATTGAAATAGATTTTGTTAAACCAATATGTCAAAATCTGCCAAAGTTAACCAACAGGTTATAAAGTTAGCAAAACCTCAGAGTTTAGTCTATTTTTGTGATAGCTAGCTCGAAATACATGTATGTACCGTTATACCAATTGCTAAGTAGGCAGATACTTAGGGGAAATCTAACACAGCACCGCTATTTCTTCTGACCGCCGGTTACGTTACCCGTAGATGTGACCGCGGCGGGCCAGAATTACACCGAAAACCTGACCTTTACTATATCCAGTGCAGAACTGTCTCGCTCTCGCTCTGCAGAATTACTCACTCTCAAGTTGTTCCATGCCTGTATTCATTTCTTTCTTGTGGTGAACTCAAAAGAAAACATTTTTAAGAATGTGGGTAACCAAACAGTTGCTGTTCCCCAATGATTTCCATAGTAGGAACAAAAATAGTCAGTGGAGACCAGCAACTGTTTGGTTTACCCACATTCTAGCTTTAATGGGAATCAATGTATATTTTATACATTGAAGTGTATATTTATTTTTATAATTGTTCATTAAATTTCTTTCTTCAATGCTGTTAAATACATCTACTGTAGCTGAAAAAAATAAACCAGTTTATTTCATTTGTATATCATGTTGTGTATATGTAATGTGTTTCTTTATTATTTGAATAACAGATCAAATATAATGACATAAATATTGGCCTAAATGTCTGCCATTCTTTTTTATATGCCTTGTATATGGCTTTGCGTTGTAAGGCCCTCTAGCTCGTACACGAAGCACAGATTATAGCCAACCGTATCAGTCAATATATTTGTCCATTTTGACTTCTATTTTACTACCTAATCACATATGGATCATTTAGATTTGACCATTGGTTTTGTACCACTATCTAAATATAATAACAATAAAGAAAATGTATAAATGTGTGTCTGGTCTTCTTAACCAAGTAATGATACATGATACAGCAGATAAAAATATTGGAGGAAAATAAGGGGAAACCTTTTGGTTACCTGAGTACATATGTATAAAGTACAATCGCACTGTGTGATTGTGAAAGTTTGTTAATGAGTCTGCCGACAGACCATCTGGCACTATTCACGTCTGTCAAAAATGACCTTTTTTTTTTCAATGAAATGATTGCTTAAGTGAAAAAAGTTTTTTCCATTATGTCATTTTAAATTTTTATATGAAATATATATTTTCCAGAACACAAAGCCATAAATCTAAACAAGCTGTATACCTAATTTTAGTTTGATATCTCTGATTTTGTTTGGGCGCAGTACCAAAAGCTTTCCACTAGATGTCTCCCATTCATTTCCAATGCGCAAACAATACAAGTGTGACTATTTTATTTCATGAATGTAAGAATGGATTTCACCTAAGAATGAACTCAAGAGATCTAAGGTGCAATAAAGACAATAAAAACTTCACTCATCTGAATAGGAGATCTACAAGAGAAAGCAGGACCCACCTGTTTCAACCTTATCTCCCCTCCCTGCTGAGTCCTGACCCCTTTTCACCCTCTCTATCTCAGGTCTCACACAATCATGCAAATTACACAGGTCCTGCAGGCTCTTTCATGGTCAATAGAAATACTTTTGGTGCGAGTGGTAAAGAGGTTTCAGTCCTACATCAGTAGAACAGGTTCAAATAAAGAAAACACGCTTGTTCTCCGGGTGTGGGAGATGCTCATGGAGATCTTTTGGTAAACATTTGATGTCATCCCCCAAGGATAGGTGTGACCATTTGGGCACGAGAAAAGTTCAACCCAAAAGCTGCATGAATCTTTGGGTGCTGAATGTTTATTGTTCTTTTGTTCTGGGTGAGTATTTAAGGGGAATTGGCAAACCACTGGAGGAAGCATCTGTAACCAGAACTTCCCGCACTGTTGCCGTGTGTCTCTATTGCCAGGTATGCAACTATTTTTATATTATTTTATAATTAGGGCATATTGTATGCTGATTGAGTTGTGCATGATATGTTTAATTCTTTTATTTGACGTTTTGCCTGGTAAAAATAAACTTTCATCTTGATTTATCTTGTATGATTCTGAATTCCTTATTTTAGTATGGATCACTGTAGACTCCTTTATTACCTCAAAATCTAGTGTTATGATCGGTCAAACTGATGACGGCACGACTGAAGCATGGGCGCGGAGTGCACGAGATTCTGATTTCCACTTAAAGGTAAAATATCCACTCTGCCTCCTCTGACTAATATCATAAGTAATCATTTTGTGTTCGTGAACGCGCAATCCGGAAGCATCTGTTCTGTGCGATATTGGGTCTCTTGATGAACGAATTTGAAAACACAGAAGGTACTAAGAAAATCAACAATCTAAATTAAATCAAAATTAATCCAATGATGAGAATATGTAACTAATTTAAGGAGATCACATATATAATTGGAGTCAGATTAAATTATTCATGGAGTCAGGTAGAAAAGTTGGATCTTCATATTTTAATATCTTAAAGTGATTTTTGCAGAAGTGCCAAAAAGACATACACGCAGAATTCCTTCGACCAGCCACTGGATGTCGTCATTGAGCCAGTGGGTGGAGTTTACATGGCCATTTAACCTTTTTCAATCATGGCCATCATTTTTGTGGATTTTTTTCTTGTTCACACAGCAAGTGCCAAACCTTTACCAAGTTTCATGCCATTCAGTTGAAGTAAATGCCTAACTAACAGCTACTGCACACCATATTAATGATAATGATAAGGAAACACTCACTGCGATAGCAGAACAATGGCTTCAGTTTACTGCAGATCTCAGTCTTCCATTGTCTGCTCTCCATTAATGCAACACATTCTCCGAGGAAATCTGGCTGAATCCAACCCCAGTTTCTGAAGGAAGACGTGCTTCTGTCGGACCAGACGTACGGGTCTTTGAAAAGGCCGATGTATGCGAACCCTAGAGTGGGAATGAGCTGCTGGATCTGAAGGTTCTCGTCCTGGCTCCTCACGCTGACCAGATCGGTGTAAAACTCTCTGCAGTAACTCTGAGCTTCTCTCCATGTGTACAGGAGGCGGACGTAGACGTATCGCTGATTAATGTCGGCTGCTATAGGAGCAGAGGATGCAGGTTAGCAGCGCTTACACCAAAAACTTCTTTACTTCAAATAAAATAAACTTTAACTGAAATATCTCAGCTAAATACCAAGGCATCATTGATTAAATAGTTAAAACTAATAATGACAAAAACACACAACAAAATTAGGATGAACATGAAAACAGAAAATATAATAATACAAACTAATTTAGAACATTAATAAAAGTTATATCTCAATCAGTGTTATTTTAGTGTCATTGATATACTATTAAAGTTTTGTTCATATTTTGAATTAGATTTTTTACATTTTCATTTTAAAATTTAAGTAATTAGTTAACTTTGTATTAGTTATTATTATTATTATTATTATTATTAATAATTATAATAATTATTATGTCTAGATAGATTTTAGTTTTAGATTATTTATTTTTAGTTATTTTCATACTTTAAGTTGAACTAAACAAAAATTTGAAAAGCTAAAATATTTTATTTCAGGTCATGTTTATTTTATTTGTATGCAATTAAAAGTTTGGCCCCACTTTATATTAGGTGGCTTTAAGTACTATGTACTTACATCAAAAAATAAGTACAATGTACTTACTGTGTTCAAATTGTATTGCAAAACACTTTTGTTGATATTGAGGTGGGATACGGGTAGGGTTAGGGACAGGTGTGGTGGTATGGGTCAGTTTAAGGGTAGGGTTAGGGACAGGTGTGGTGGTATGGGTCAGTTTAAGGGTAGAGTTAGGGACAGGTGTGGTGGTATGGGTCAGTTTAAGGGTAGGGTTAGGGACAGGTGTGGTGGTGTGGGTAAGTTTAAGGGTAGGGTTAGGGACAGGTGTGGTGGTATGGGTCAGTTTAAGGGTAGGGTTAGGGACAGGTGTGGTGGTATGGGTCAGTTTAAGGGTAGAGTTAGTAACAGGTGTGGTGGTATGGGTCAGTTTAAGGGTAGGGTTAGGGACAGGTGTGGTGGTATGGGTCAGTTTAAGGGTAGGGTTAGGGACAGGTGTGGTGGTATGGGTCAGTTTAAGGGTAGGGTTAGGGACAGGTGTGGTGGTATGGGTCAGTTTAAGGGTAGGGTTAGGGACAGGTGTGGTGGTATGGGTCAATTTAAGGGTAGGGTTAGGGACAGGTGTGGTGGTGTGGGTCAGTTTAAGGGTAGGGTTAGGGACAGGTGTGGTGGTATGGGTAAGTTTAAGGGTAGGGTTAGGGACAGGTGTGGTGATATAGGTCAGTTTAAGGGTAGGGTTAGGGACAGGTGTGGTGGTATGGGTCAGTTTAAGGGTAGGGTTAGGGACAGGTGTGGTGGTATGGGTCAGTTTAAGGGTAGAGTTAGTAACAGGTGTGGTGGTATGGGTCAGTTTAAGGGTAGGGTTAGGGACAGGTGTGGTGGTGTGGGTCAGTTTAAGGGTAGGGTTAGGGACAGGTGTGGTGGTGTGGGTCAGTTTAAGGGTAGGGTTAGGGACAGGTGTGGTGGTATGGGTCAGTTTAAGGGTAGGGTTAGGGACAGGTGTGGTGGTGTGGGTCAGTTTAAGGGTAGGGTTAGGGACAGGTGTGGTGGTGTGGGTCAGTTTAAGGGTAGGGTTAGGGACAGGTGTGGTGGTATGGGTCAGTTTAAGGGTAGGGTTAGGGACAGGTGTGGTGGTATGGGTCAGTTTAAGGGTAGGGTTAGGGACAGGTGTGGTGGTGTGGGTCAGTTTAAGGGTAGGGTTAGGGACAGGTGTGGTGGTGTGGGTCAGTTTAAGGGTAGGGTTAGGGACAGGTGTGGTGGTGTGGGTCAGTTTAAGGGTAGAGTTAGGGACAGGTGTGGTGGTGTGGGTAAGTTTAAGGGTAGAGTTAGGGACAGGTGTGGTGGTGTGGGTCAGTTTAAGGGTAGGGTTAGGGACAGGTGTGGTGGTATGGGTCAGTTTAAGGGTAGGGTTAGGGACAGGTGTTGTGGTATGGGTCAGTTTAAGGGTAGGGTTAGGGACAGGTGTTGTGGTATGGGTCAGTTTAAGGGTAGGGTTAGGGATAGGTGTGGCGGTGTGGGTGAGTTTAAGGGTAGGGTTAGGGACAGGTGTGGTGGTATGGGTCAGTTTAAGGGTAGGGTTAGGGACAGGTGTGGTGGTATGGGTCAGTTTAAGGGTAGGGTTAGGGACAGGTTTGGTGGTGTGGGTGAGTTTAAGGGTAGGGTTAGGGACAGGTGTTGTGGTATGGGTCAGTTTAAGGGTAGGGTTAGGGACAGGTGTGGTGGTGTGGGTCAGTTTAAGGGTAGGGTTAGGGACAGGTGTGGTGGTATGGGTCAGTTTAAGGGTAGGGTTAGGGACAGGTGTGGTGGTGTGGGTCAGTTTGAGGGTAGGGTTAGGGACAGGTGTGGTGGTGTGGGTCAGTTTAAGGGTAGGGTTAGGGACAGGTGTGGTGGTATGGGTCAGTTTAAGGGTAGGGTTAGGGACAGGTGTGGTGGTATGGGTCAGTTTAAGGGTAGGGTTAGGGACAGGTGTGGTGGTATGGGTCAGTTTAAGGGTAGGGTTAGGGACAGGTGTGGTGGTATGGGTCAGTTTAAGGGTAGAGTTAGTAACAGGTGTGGTGGTATGGGTCAGTTTAAGGGTAGGGTTAGGGACAGGTGTGGTGGTGTGGGTCAGTTTAAGGGTAGGGTTAGGGACAGGTGTGGTGGTGTGGGTCAGTTTAAGGGTAGGGTTAGGGACAGGTGTGGTGGTATGGGTCAGTTTAAGGGTAGGGTTAGGGACAGGTGTGGTGGTGTGGGTCAGTTTAAGGGTAGGGTTAGGGACAGGTGTGGTGGTATGGGTCAGTTTAAGGGTAGGGTTAGGGACAGGTGTGGTGGTATGGGTCAGTTTAACGGTAGGGTTAGGGACAGGTGTGGTGGTATGGGTCAGTTTAAGGGTAGGGTTAGGGACAGGTGTGGTGGTGTGGGTCAGTTTAAGGGTAGGGTTAGGGACAGGTGTGGTGGTGTGGGTCAGTTTAAGGGTAGGGTTAGGGACAGGTGTGGTGGTATGGGTCAGTTTAAGGGTAGGGTTAGGGACAGGTGTGGTGGTATGGGTCAGTTTAATGGTAGGGTTAGGGAGAGGTGTGGTGGTGTGGGTGAGTTTAAGGGTAGGGTTAGGGACAGGTGTGGTGGTGTGGGTCAGTTTAAGGGTAGGGTTAGGGACAGGTGTGGTGGTGTGGGTCAGTTTAAGGGTAGGGTTAGGGACAGGTGTGGTGGTATGGGTCAGTTTAAGGGTAGGGTTAGGGACAGGTGTGGTGGTATGGGTCAGTTTAAGGGTAGGGTTAGGGACAGGTGTGGTGGTGTGGGTCAGTTTAAGGGTAGGGTTAGGGACAGGTGTGGGTCAGTTTAAGGGTAGGGTTAGGGACAGGTGTGGTGGTATGGGTCAGTTTAAGGGTAGGGTTAGGGACAGGTGTGGTGGTATGGGTCAGTTTAAGGGTAGAGTTAGTAACAGGTGTGGTGGTATGGGTCAGTTTAAGGGTAGGGTTAGGGACAGGTGTGGTGGTGTGGGTCAGTTTAAGGGTAGGGTTAGGGACAGGTGTGGTGGTGTGGGTCAGTTTAAGGGTAGGGTTAGGGACAGGTGTGGTGGTATGGGTCAGTTTAAGGGTAGGGTTAGGGACAGGTGTGGTGGTGTGGGTCAGTTTAAGGGTAGGGTTAGGGACAGGTGTGGTGGTGTGGGTCAGTTTAAGGGTAGGGTTAGGGACAGGTGTGGTGGTATGGGTCAGTTTAAGGGTAGGGTTAGGGACAGGTGTGGTGGTATGGGTCAGTTTAAGGGTAGGGTTAGGGAGAGGTGTGGTGGTGTGGGTGAGTTTAAGGGTAGGGTTAGGGACAGGTGTGGTGGTGTGGGTCAGTTTAAGGGTAGGGTTAGGGACAGGTGTGGTGGTGTGGGTCAGTTTAAGGGTAGGGTTAGGGACAGGTGTGGTGGTATGGGTCAGTTTAAGGGTAGGGTTAGGGACAGGTGTGGTGGTATGGGTCAGTTTAAGGGTAGGGTTAGGGACAGGTGTGGTGGTGTGGGTCAGTTTAAGGGTAGGGTTAGGGACAGGTGTGGTGGTGTGGGTCAGTTTAAGGGTAGGGTTAGGGACAGGTGTGGTGGTATGGGTCAGTTTAAGGGTAGGGTTAGGGACAGGTGTGGTGGTGTGGGTGAGTTTAAGGGTAGGGTTAGGGACAGGTGTGGTGGTGTGGGTCAGTTTAAGGGTAGGGTTAGGGACAGGTGTGGTGGTGTGGGTCAGTTTAAGGGTAGGGTTAGGGACAGGTGTGGTGGTATAGGTCAGTTTAAGGGTAGGGTTAGGGACAGGTGTGGTGGTATGGGTCAGTTTAAGGGTAGGGTTAGGGACAGGTGTGGTGGTGTGGGTCAGTTTAAGGGTAGGGTTAGGGACAGGTGTGGTGGTGTGGGTCAGTTTAAGGGTAGGGTTAGGGACAGGTGTGGTGGTGTGGGTCAGTTTAAGGGTAGAGTTAGGGACAGGTGTGGTGGTGTGGGTAAGTTTAAGGGTAGAGTTAGGGACAGGTGTGGTGGTGTGGGTCAGTTTAAGGGTAGGGTTAGGGACAGATGTGGTGGTATGGGTCAGTTTAAGGGTAGAGTTAGGGACAGGTGTGGTGGTGTGGGTAAGTTTAAGGGTAGAGTTAGGGACAGGTGTGGTGGTGTGGGTCAGTTTAAGGGTAGGGTTAGGGACAGATGTGGTGGTATGGGTCAGTTTAAGGGTAGGGTTAGGGACAGGTGTTGTGGTGTGGGTCAGTTTAAGGGTAGGGTTAGGGACAGGTGTTGTGGTATGGGTCAGTTTAAGGGTAGGGTTAGGGACAGGTGTGGTGGTGTGGGTCAGTTTAAGGGTAGGGTTAGGGACAGGTGTGGTGGTATGGGTCAGTTTAAGGGTAGGGTTAGGGACAGTTGTGGTGGTATGGGTCAGTTTAAGGGTAGGGTTAGGGACAGGTGTGGTGGTGTGGGTGAGTTTAAGGGTAGGGTTAGGGACAGGTGTGGTGGTGTGGGTCAGTTTAAGGGTAGGGTTAGGGACAGGTGTGGTGGTGTGGGTCAGTTTAAGGGTAGGGTTAGGGACAGGTGTGGTGGTGTGGGTCAGTTTAAGGGTAGGGTTAGGGACAGGTGTGGTGGTGTGGGTCAGTTTAAGGGTAGGGTTAGGGACAGGTGTGGTGGTGTGGGTCAGTTTAAGGGTAGGGTTAGGGACAGGTGTGGTGGTATGGGTCAGTTTAAGGTTAGGGTTAGGGACAGGTGTGGTGGTATGGGTTAGTTTAAGGGTAGGGTTAGGGACAGGTGTGGTGGTGTGGGTGAGTTTAAGGGTAGGGTTAGGGACAGGTGTGGTGGTGTGGGTCAGTTTAAGGGTAGGGTTAGGGACAGGTGTGGTGGTATGGGTGAGTTTAAGGGTAGAGTTAGGGACAGGTGTGGTGGTATGGGTCAGTTTAAGGGTAGGGTTAGGGACAGGTGTGGTGGTGTGGGTCAGTTTAAGGGTAGGGTTAGGGACAGGTGTGGTGGTATGGGTCAGTTTAAGGGTAGGGTTAGGGACAGGTGTGGTGGTATGGGTCAGTTTAAGGGTAGGGTTAGGGACAGGTGTTGTGGTGTGGGTGAGTTTAAGGGTAGGGTTAGGGACAGGTGTGGTGGTGTGGGTCAGTTTAAGGGTAGGGTTAGGGACAGGTGTGGTGGTGTGGGTCAGTTTAAGGGTAGGGTTAGGGACAGGTGTGGTGGTATAGGTCAGTTTAAGGGTAGGGTTAGAGAAGGGTGTGGTGGTATGGGTCAGTTTAAGGGTAGGGTTAGGGACAGGTGTGGTGGTGTGGGTCAGTTTAAGGGTAGGGTTAGGGACAGGTGTGGTGGTGTGGGTCAGTTTAAGGGTAGGGTTAGGGACAGGTGTGGTGGTGTGGGTCAGTTTAAGGGTAGGGTTAGGGACAGGTGTGGTGGTGTGGGTCAGTTTAAGGGTAGAGTTAGGGACAGGTGTGGTGGTGTGGGTAAGTTTAAGGGTAGAGTTAGGGACAGGTGTGGTGGTGTGGGTCAGTTTAAGGGTAGGGTTAGGGACAGGTGTGGTGGTATGGGTCAGTTTAAGGGTAGGGTTAGGGACAGGTGTTGTGGTATGGGTCAGTTTAAGGGTAGGGTTAGGGACAGGTGTTGTGGTATGGGTCAGTTTAAGGGTAGGGTTAGGGATAGGTGTGGCGGTGTGGGTGAGTTTAAGGGTAGGGTTAGGGACAGGTGTGGTGGTATGGGTCAGTTTAAGGGTAGGGTTAGGGACAGGTGTGGTGGTATGGGTCAGTTTAAGGGTAGGGTTAGGGACAGGTTTGGTGGTGTGGGTGAGTTTAAGGGTAGGGTTAGGGACAGGTGTTGTGGTATGGGTCAGTTTAAGGGTAGGGTTAGGGACAGGTGTGGTGGTGTGGGTCAGTTTAAGGGTAGGGTTAGGGACAGGTGTGGTGGTATGGGTCAGTTTAAGGGTAGGGTTAGGGACAGGTGTGGTGGTGTGGGTCAGTTTGAGGGTAGGGTTAGGGACAGGTGTGGTGGTGTGGGTCAGTTTAAGGGTAGGGTTAGGGACAGGTGTGGTGGTATGGGTCAGTTTAAGGGTAGGGTTAGGGACAGGTGTGGTGGTATGGGTCAGTTTAAGGGTAGGGTTAGGGACAGGTGTGGTGGTATGGGTCAGTTTAAGGGTAGGGTTAGGGACAGGTGTGGTGGTATGGGTCAGTTTAAGGGTAGAGTTAGTAACAGGTGTGGTGGTATGGGTCAGTTTAAGGGTAGGGTTAGGGACAGGTGTGGTGGTGTGGGTCAGTTTAAGGGTAGGGTTAGGGACAGGTGTGGTGGTGTGGGTCAGTTTAAGGGTAGGGTTAGGGACAGGTGTGGTGGTATGGGTCAGTTTAAGGGTAGGGTTAGGGACAGGTGTGGTGGTGTGGGTCAGTTTAAGGGTAGGGTTAGGGACAGGTGTGGTGGTGTGGGTCAGTTTAAGGGTAGGGTTAGGGACAGGTGTGGTGGTATGGGTCAGTTTAAGGGTAGGGTTAGGGACAGGTGTGGTGGTATGGGTCAGTTTAAGGGTAGGGTTAGGGAGAGGTGTGGTGGTGTGGGTGAGTTTAAGGGTAGGGTTAGGGACAGGTGTGGTGGTGTGGGTCAGTTTAAGGGTAGGGTTAGGGACAGGTGTGGTGGTGTGGGTCAGTTTAAGGGTAGGGTTAGGGACAGGTGTGGTGGTATGGGTCAGTTTAAGGGTAGGGTTAGGGACAGGTGTGGTGGTATGGGTCAGTTTAAGGGTAGGGTTAGGGACAGGTGTGGTGGTGTGGGTCAGTTTAAGGGTAGGGTTAGGGACAGGTGTGGGTCAGTTTAAGGGTAGGGTTAGGGACAGGTGTGGTGGTATGGGTCAGTTTAAGGGTAGCGTTAGGGACAGGTGTGGTGGTATGGGTCAGTTTAAGGGTAGAGTTAGTAACAGGTGTGGTGGTATGGGTCAGTTTAAGGGTAGGGTTAGGGACAGGTGTGGTGGTGTGGGTCAGTTTAAGGGTAGGGTTAGGGACAGGTGTGGTGGTATGGGTCAGTTTAAGGGTAGGGTTAGGGACAGGTGTGGTGGTATGGGTCAGTTTAAGGGTAGGGTTAGGGAGAGGTGTGGTGGTGTGGGTGAGTTTAAGGGTAGGGTTAGGGACAGGTGTGGTGGTGTGGGTCAGTTTAAGGGTAGGGTTAGGGACAGGTGTGGTGGTGTGGGTCAGTTTAAGGGTAGGGTTAGGGACAGGTGTGGTGGTATGGGTCAGTTTAAGGGTAGGGTTAGGGACAGGTGTGGTGGTATGGGTCAGTTTAAGGGTAGGGTTAGGGACAGGTGTGGTGGTGTGGGTCAGTTTAAGGGTAGGGTTAGGGACAGGTGTGGTGGTGTGGGTCAGTTTAAGGGTAGGGTTAGGGACAGGTGTGGTGGTATGGGTCAGTTTAAGGGTAGGGTTAGGGACAGGTGTGGTGGTGTGGGTGAGTTTAAGGGTAGGGTTAGGGACAGGTGTGGTGGTGTGGGTCAGTTTAAGGGTAGGGTTAGGGACAGGTGTGGTGGTGTGGGTCAGTTTAAGGGTAGGGTTAGGGACAGGTGTGGTGGTATAGGTCAGTTTAAGGGTAGGGTTAGGGACAGGTGTGGTGGTATGGGTCAGTTTAAGGGTAGGGTTAGGGACAGGTGTGGTGGTGTGGGTCAGTTTAAGGGTAGGGTTAGGGACAGGTGTGGTGGTGTGGGTCAGTTTAAGGGTAGGGTTAGGGACAGGTGTGGTGGTGTGGGTCAGTTTAAGGGTAGAGTTAGGGACAGGTGTGGTGGTGTGGGTAAGTTTAAGGGTAGAGTTAGGGACAGGTGTGGTTGTGTGGGTCAGTTTAAGGGTAGGGTTAGGGACAGATGTGGTGGTATGGGTCAGTTTAAGGGTAGGGTTAGGGACAGGTGTTGTGGTGTGGGTCAGTTTAAGGGTAGGGTTAGGGACAGGTGTTGTGGTATGGGTCAGTTTAAGGGTAGGGTTAGGGACAGGTGTGGTGGTGTGGGTCAGTTTAAGGGTAGGGTTAGGGACAGGTGTGGTGGTATGGGTCAGTTTAAGGGTAGGGTTAGGGACAGTTGTGGTGGTATGGGTCAGTTTAAGGGTAGGGTTAGGGACAGGTGTGGTGGTGTGGGTGAGTTTAAGGGTAGGGTTAGGGACAGGTGTGGTGGTGTGGGTCAGTTTAAGGGTAGGGTTAGGGACAGGTGTGGTGGTGTGGGTCAGTTTAAGGGTAGGGTTAGGGACAGGTGTGGTGGTGTGGGTCAGTTTAAGGGTAGGGTTAGGGACAGGTGTGGTGGTGTGGGTCAGTTTAAGGGTAGGGTTAGGGACAGGTGTGGTGGTGTGGGTCAGTTTAAGGGTAGGGTTAGGGACAGGTGTGGTGGTATGGGTCAGTTTAAGGGTAGGGTTAGGGACAGGTGTGGTGGTATGGGTTAGTTTAAGGGTAGGGTTAGGGACAGGTGTGGTGGTGTGGGTGAGTTTAAGGGTAGGGTTAGGGACAGGTGTGGTGGTGTGGGTCAGTTTAAGGGTAGGGTTAGGGACAGGTGTGGTGGTATGGGTGAGTTTAAGGGTAGAGTTAGGGACAGGTGTGGTGGTATGGGTCAGTTTAAGGGTAGGGTTAGGGACAGGTGTGGTGGTGTGGGTCAGTTTAAGGGTAGGGTTAGGGACAGGTGTGGTGGTATGGGTCAGATTAAGGGTAGGGTTAGGGACAGGTGTGGTGGTATGGGTCAGTTTAAGGGTAGGGTTAGGGACAGGTGTTGTGGTGTGGGTGAGTTTAAGGGTAGGGTTAGGGACAGGTGTGGTGGTGTGGGTCAGTTTAAGGGTAGGGTTAGGGACAGGTGTGGTGGTGTGGGTCAGTTTAAGGGTAGGGTTAGGGACAGGTGTGGTGGTATAGGTCAGTTTAAGGGTAGGGTTAGAGAAGGGTGTGGTGGTATGGGTCAGTTTAAGGGTAGGGTTAGGGACAGGTGTGGTGGTGTGGGTCAGTTTAAGGGTAGGGTTAGGGACAGGTGTGGTGGTGTGGGTCAGTTTAAGGGTAGGGTTAGGGACAGGTGTGGTGGTATAGGTCAGTTTAAGGGTAGGGTTAGGGAAGGGTGTGGTGGTGTGGGTCAGTTTAAGGGTAGGGTTAGGGACAGGTGTGGTGGTGTGGGTCAGTTTAAGGGTAGGGTTAGGGACAGGTGTTGTGGTGTGGGTCAGTTTAAGGGTAGGGTTAGGGACAGGTGTTGTGGTATGGGCCAGTTTAAGGGTAGGGTTAGGGACAGGTGTTGTGGTATGGGTCAGTTTAAGGGTAGGGTTAGGGACAGGTGTGGTGGTGTGGGTCAGTTTAAGGGTAGGGTTAGGGACAGGTGTGGTGGTATGGGTCAGTTTAAGGGTAGGGTTAAGGACAGGTGTGGTGGTATGGGTCAGTTCAAGGGTAGGGTTAGGGACAGGTGTGGTGGTGTGGGTCAGTTTAAGGGTAGGGTTAGGGACAGGTGTGGTGGTGTAGGTCAGTTTAAGGGTAGGGTTAGGGACAGGTGTGGTGGTGTGGGTCAGTTTAAGGGTAGGGTTAGGGACAGGTGTGGTGGTGTGGGTCAGTTTAAGGGTAGGGTTAGGGACAGGTGTGGTGGTGTGGGTCAGTTTAAGGGTAGGGTTAGGGACAGGTGTGGTGGTGTGGGTCAGTTTAAGCGTAGGGTTAGGGACAGGTGTGGTGGTGTGGGTCAGTTTAAGGGTAGGGTTAGGGACAGGTGTGGTGGTGTGGGTCAGTTTAAGGGTAGGGTTAGGGACAGGTGTGGTGGTGTGGGTCAGTTTAAGGGTAGAGTTAGGGACAGGTGTGGTGGTGTGGGTCAGTTTAAGGGTAGGGTTAGGGACAGGTGTAGTGGTGTGGGTCAGTTTAAGGGTAGGGTTAGGGACAGGTGTGGTGGTGTGGGTCAGTTTAAGGGTAGAGTTAGGGACAGGTGTGGTGGTGTGGGTCAGTTTAAGGGTAGAGTTAGGGACAGGTGTGGTGGTATGGGTCAGTTTAAGGGTAGAGTTAGGGACAGGTGTAGTGGTGTGGGTCAGTTTAAGGGTAGAGTTAGGGACAGGTGTGGTGGTATGGGTCAGTTTAAGGGTAGAGTTAGGGACAGGTGTGGTGGTATGGGTCAGTTTAAGGGTAGAGTTAGGGACAGGTGTGGTGGTGTGGGTCAGTTTAAGGGTAGGTTTAGGGACAGGTGTGGTGGTTTGGGTCAGTTTAAGGGTAGAGTTAGGGACAGGTGTGGTGGTGTGGGTCAGTTTAAGGGTAGGGTTAGGGACAGGTGTGGTGGTGTGGGTCAGTTTAAGGGTAGGGTTAGGGACAGGTGTGGTGGTGTGGGTCAGTTTAAGGGTAGAGTTAGGGACAGGTGTGGTGGTGTGGGTCAGTTTAAGGGTAGGGTTAGGGACAGGTGTGGTGGTGTGGGTCAGTTTAAGGGTAGGGTTAGGGACAGGTGTGGTGGTGTGGGTCAGTTTAAGGGTAGGGTTAGGGACAGGTGTGGTGGTGTGGGTCAGTTTAAGGGTAGGGTTAGGGACAGGTATGGTGGTGTGGGTCAGTTTAAGGGTAGGGTTAGGGACAGGTGTGGTGGTGTGGGTCAGTTTAAGGGTAGAGTTAGGGACAGGTGTGGTGGTATGGGTCAGTTTAAGGGTAGAGTTAGGGACAGGTGTGGTGGTGTGGGTCAGTTTAAGGGTAGGGTTAGGGACAGGTGTGGTGGTGTGGGTCAGTTTAAGGGTAGGGTTAGGGACAGGTGTGGTGGTGTGGGTCAGTTTAAGGGTAGGGTTAGGGACAGGTGTGGTGGTGTGGGTCAGTTTAAGGGTAGGGTTAGGGACAGGTGTGGTGGTGTGTGTCAGTTTAAGGGTAGGGTTAGGTGTAAGGGAAGTGTCAACTGTGTAAACTGTGTAAAGCAGCTAGGGCTGAGCATCTCCGCAAAATAATAGAAAATAATCAAAATAACCCAAGGTTTTTATTTAACACCGTGGCTAGACTAACAAATAAACAAGCATCGCCTGAGCAAAATATTCCGTTACAGTTTAGTAGTAATGATTTTATGAATTTCTTCACTGAGAAAATAGAAAGCATCAGAAACAAAATTGTAAATGTACAATCTTTAATGATGTCTTATGATTCAACCGCTACTATCGCCCCTCAAGAACTACTACACCGCTTTACAACTATAGGACAGGAAGAGCTAAATAAACTTATCATTGCATCTAAACCAACAACATGTTTATTAGATCCAATACCCACTAAACTACTCAAAGAGTTGTTACCTGTAGTGGAAGGGCCTCTTCTCAATATTATTAACTCGTCTTTATCTTTAGGTCATGTTCCAAGAATATTCAAGCTGGCAGTCATAAAACCTCTCATTAAGAAGCCACAATTAGATCATAATAACCTAGCAAATTACAGACCAATTTCAAATCTTCCATTTATGTCTAAAATACTAGAAAAAGTTGTGTCCGCTCAATTGTGCTCTTTCTTGCAAGAAAATGATATCTATGAAAAATTTCAATCAGGATTCAGGCCGCATCATAGCACAGAAACTGCGCTCGTTAAAATCACAAATGATTTACTTCTAGCTTCTGACCAAGTTCTCAATACTAGTTCTACTCGATCTTAGTGCTGCGTTCGATACTATAGATCATAAAATACTCATAGATCGACTTCAAAATTATACTGGTGTTCAGGGACAGGCATTAAACTGGTTTAGATCGTACTTATCAGACCGCTACCATTTTGTCTGTCTAAATGGGGAAAAATCCAGGATGATGTCAGTAGACTATGGGGTGCCGCAAGGATCCGTGTTAGGCCCTCTGCTATTCTCAATATATATGCTGCCACTTGGTAATATTATAAGAAAACATGGAATTAATTTCCACTGTTATGCTGATGACACTCAATTATATATTTCATCACGACCGGATGTAAACGCTAAATTATCTAAACTGACAGCGTGTGTTGAAGATATTAAATACTGGATGACGTGTAATTTTCTGCTATTAAATTCAGATAAAACGGAGGTATTACTTATTGGTCCAAAAAACTGCCCACAAAACCTCTCACAATACAACTTTACCTTGGAAGGATGTCCTGTCACTTTATCCACTACAGTAAAAGACCTGGGTGTTATATTAGACCGCAACCTGACATTCGAAAATCATATTTCATATGTTACAAGAACGGCATTTTTCCACCTTAGAAACATTGCTAAGCTACGTAACATGCTATCTATTCCTGATGCAGAAAAGTTAGTTCATGCATTCATGACCTCGAGATTAGATTACTGTAATGCTTTATTAGCTGGTTGTCCTGCATCCTCAATAAACAAACTACAGTTAGTCCAAAACGCAGCTGCTAGAGTTCTTACTAGGTCAAGAAAATATGATCATATAACACCAATTTTATCATCTCTACACTGGTTACCTATGAAGTTCCGTATCAATTACAAAGTATTGCTACTGACCTATAAAGCCCTAAATGGTTTAGGTCCAGTGTATCTAACGGATCTTCTATCGCCCTACAACCCATCGCGCTCTTTAAGGTCACTAAACTCTAGGCTTCTGGTCATTCCTAGGATATCTAAGTCCACTAAAGGAGGGAGGGCTTTATATATATATATATATATATATATATATATATATATATATATATATATATATATATATATATATATATATATATTGTCACGGGGTGAGGAATCACACGACAAGGCAGGCTGAGTGCAAAAGGCCCCGGAGGGTGGATTTTATTTACAGTGCACGTGAAAAGGTGAAAACAGTCAGTGAGCCGGTGCGTGATGGCTGGTGATCCTTGTGCTCGGTGGTGCTCAATCCTCGTGAAAGTGGGTGTCCAAACGTGCTCCAGTGAAGTGGGCTGTCGATCACTTGCTGCTTTCTGGGGGAGAACAACAAAGAGAGGTTAGTCCAGCAGTGCATTCAGCTCGAGACCAGAGTCTGTCTGTCTGCTCATCCGTTGCTGCTTATAAGTCTCTGGGCTGATGAGGTGCAGCTGTGACCGATCAGCCCACGATGAGGGCGTGCAGGTGTGTTGTTGCCAGGGCGACGCTGATTCCTCTGGGTGGACTCGTCACATCCCCCCCCCCCCCCCCCTAAGTGTCGTTCTGGTCCTGTGAACATATGGAGACAGTAGGGGTGAAACAAAGGGAGGATGGGGAATGACCGCTGACAGACCTGCGTAAGCTGTCCATATCCGTGAGAGTCCGTTGGCGTTCGCGTTGGCGGCCCCGGCCCGATGACGTACCTCAAAGTGGAAGTCCTGGAGTGCTAGGAACCAGCGAATCACCCTGGCGTTGGTGTCCTTGGTGCGGGCCATCCACTGAAGGGACGCATGGTCGGTGACCAGGGTGAACTTGCGGCCTAGCAGATAGTACCTGAGCTCCAGGACTGCCCACTTGATGGCCAGGGCCTCCCTCTCGACGGCGGCGTACCTCGTCTCGGCCGGGGACAGCTTCCTGCTGATGTAGACGATCGGATGCTCCTCGCCTTCCTGGATTTGGGACAGGACGGCTCCCAGTCCTGTGTCAGAAGCATCCGTCTGCAGCAGGAAGGGGCAACCGAAGTGTGGAGCGCGGAGAACCAGCGAAGAAGTCAGGGCTGTCTTGACCCAGACGAAGGCCTCCTCGAGGGCTGGGGTCCAGCACACTTTCTCCGGCTGCCCCTTCCTGGTCAGGTCTGTCAGGGGGGCGGCTAGAGAGGAGAAATTGGGGATAAAACATCGGTAGTACCCTGCCAACCCCAAAAAGGCCCGTACCTGGGTCTTCGTCTGCGGTCTTGGGGCAGAGTGGATGGCTTCGACTTTTTTTCTCCTGGGGCTGGATGAGGCCCCTTACGACTCGGAAACCCAGGTACTTGGCCTCGGAGAGGGCTAGGTGACACTTGCGGGGGTTGGCAGTGAGTCCAGCCCGCCGGAGCTCCGAAAGCACCCTCCGCAGACGTTCCAGGTGGTCTCCCCATGCCTCGGAGTGGATGACGACATCATCTAGGGGCGGCAGTGGCTCAGTGGTTCATGTAGGTTGTCTACAAACCGGAAGGTTGGTGGTTCGATCCCCGGTTCCACCTGACCAAGTGTCGAGGTGTCCTTGAGCAAGACACCTAACCCCAGTTGCTCCCGACGAGCTGGATGGCGCCTTGCATGGCTGACACCGCCGTCGGTGTGTGAATGGGTGAATGTGAGGCAATGTGTAAAGCGCTTTGGATGGCCATTGGTCTGTTAAAAGCGCTATATAAATGCATTCCATTTACCATTTACCATCTATATAGGCCGCTGCGTACGCCTGGTGGGGGCCGTAGGATGATGTCCATCATTCTTTGGAAGGTCGCGGGGGCCCCGTGCAGGCCGAAGGGAAGGGTCCGGTACTGCCAGTGGCCACTGGGGGTCGAGAAAGCAGTCTTGGGTTTAGCGGATTCAGAGAGGGGTACCTGCCAATATCCTTTGGTGAGGTCCAAGGTGCTGATATACCGGGCCCTTCCCAACCGATCCAGCAGCTCGTCGACCCGAGGCATGGGGTACCCGTCGAATTCGGAGACTTCGTTCAGGCGTCGGAAGTCGTTGCAGAAGCGGAGGGTGCCATCCGGCTTTGGGACCATCACAATGGGGCTGGACCACGGGCTCCGGGATGGTTCGATTACCCCCAACTTCAGCATTTGACAGATCTCTTCCTCAATAGCCTGCCGACGAGCCTCCGGGACACGGTAGGGCCGTTGCCTGACGATGACTCCTGGTGGTGTTCTGACGTCATGCTGGACCACGTTGGTCTGCCCGGGCTGGGTCGAGAACACATCCTGGAACTGACTGACCAGGTGCTGCAGCTCCGCCTTCGCAACCCCCATCTTTTCGGTGGGGTCAACCCCCACCAAAAGATGGGGGTTGACGTCTACAACCACGGGATCGGTGATGCTTAGGGCCGCCACCTGGTCCCGGGTCCCCACCCACTTCTTCAGGAGGTTGATGTGATAGAGTTGCTCTGTCTGGCGTCGTCCCGGCTGCCTCAGGCGGTACGTGACTGGCCCAATCCTTTCGATCACTGTATACGGTCCCTTCCAGGTGGCCAGGAACTTGCAGGCAGAGCTGGGGACCAGGACCATGACGCGGTCTCCCGGCTGGAACTCCCGTGGTTGGGCTGCCCGGTCGTAACGGCGTTGCTGCGCTTGTTGAGCCTTGCTGAGGTATTCCCGGACTAATGGCATCACCCGGTTGATCCGTTCCCTCATCTGGCGGACGTGCTCGATGAAGGTGCGATGAGGGGCAGGCTGCTGCTCCCAAGCTTCTCGGGCGATGTCCAGGAGCCCTCGTGGTTGGCGGCCGAAGAGAAGCTCGAAGGGGGTGAAGCCAGTTGAGGCCTGGGGTACTTCGCGGATCCCGAAGAGCACATAAGGAATCATGAGGTCCCAATCCCGCTTATCCTCCACCGCCACACGTCTCAGCATCTGCTTGAGGGTCTGGTTGAACCTTTCTACAAGCCCGTCCGTTTGTGGGTGATAGACTGTGGTCCTCAACTGCTTCACCCGCAGAAGCCTGCAGAGATCTGCCATTAGTCGGGACATGAACGGGGTACCCTGGTCAGTCAGTATCTCCGTTGCTATGCCCACTCGGCTGGCCAGCAGGAACAGCTTCTGGGCGATGTTCTTCGCGGTGGCCTTGCGGAGGGGAATCGCTTCGGGGTACCGGGTGGCATAATCGACGATGACCAGGATGTGTTCGTGGCCACGGGCAGACTTTGGCAACGGCCCCACTATGTCCATCCCAATCCGCTCGAAGGGCACCTCAATGATGGGCAGCGGAATGAGTGGGCTGGGGGGAGGAGTCCTGGGCGACGTGACTTGGCAGGTCGGGCAGGCCTGGCAGAACCTCTTCCCCTCGGCCTCCAGTCCAGGCCAGTGGAACCTATCACGGATGCGTTGGGTGGTGTTAGCTGCCCCGAGGTGACCTGCCATAGGATGGGAATGGGCCAGCTCCAGGATAGTTTCGGTCTTGGTCCGAGGGACAACTAACAATTTTTTCTCCTCCCCCCTCCGCTGTGCGACACAGTATAGCAGGCCATTCTCAACGACAAAATGCGGGAGAGGATGGGGCCGTGGGAGGACGTCTTTCCCATCAACGATCCGCACTTGGGACCAGCAGTGCTTCAGGCGATCGTCCTCCCGCTGTTCCTTGGCGAATGAGCCCCCTCCGGCAGCCTGCTGATACACATAAAAAAATGGATTAGTGGATTGGGAGGGGGACTCACCATCTCTCCCGCTGTCGGAGGCTAGAAGGGCTGGTTGGCGGCGGGGTCCACGCGGCCGTCTCCGTCTTCGACGGTTCCCCTCCCGGCTGGCAGGCTGAGTGGCGGCGGTGAGCAGGGCGTGAAGCCCGGCCAGTCTCTACCCAGCAGTACGGCCACCGGAAGGTCCTCTACCACGCCGACTTCCACCGGCCAGGTGCCTTGGGGCGATGAGATGGTGACTCGACGGGCCGGCACTTGGCGAGTGTCTCCGTGCACACCGGTGATGGGGAGGAAGCTCTTCTCGCCTCTTCGGGGCCCACACAACCCTGGCTGGATGAGGGTGACCATACTGCCGGAGTCCAGCAGGGCTCTGAAGTGTTTCCCGTCGATCACCACGTCTGCTTCCGGGGCTCCCGATGGCATCCGCTGGTGGACGATGCAGCCTGCCAGCCACGCACGCGGAGGCGGCATGGATTCGGCGCTGGGCATGGGCTCGTCTCGCGGCGGGGGAACCGTTGGCCTGCCTACTGGTCGCGAGACGCCTTCGAGTGGCCGTCGCTCCTGGACCACCCTCCGGGGGAACGGCAACACTCGCTCCCCTGCCAAGGCGCAACCTCGCGCCATCGTAGAATGATGGCAAAGGTTGGGATGGAGGAGGATGGTGGCAGGATGTGGCTTTGGGATGGTGATGGCAGAAGAGGACCCAGGATCCGATGGCACAGAGGGAGGGCCGATGGAGCTGAGCAACATCGATGGAAACCCACCCTCTCCTCTCCTCTCTCTCTCTCCTCTCCTCTCCTCTCCTCACCTCACCTCACCTCTCCTCTCCTCCCCTCTCCTCTCCTCACCTCACCTCACCTCACCTCTCCTCTCCTCTCCTCACCTCACCTCTCCTCTCCTCACCTCACCTCACCTCACCTCACCTCTCCTCTCCTCTCCTCACCTCTCCTCTCCTCACCTCTCCTCATAGACACTGTGTCCCGTCGCCACACCCATCACGGTGGGTATTAACGTTCCCAAAGTGTCATCACTCGAGGACGCAGTGCGAGCTGCCTCCAAGGGGAACGTCTCGAGTTATGACTATAACCCTTGTTCCCGAGAAGGGAACGAGACACTGCGTCTCGTCGCCACACCCATCACGGTCAGAGCGCTCGCTTCACCGCGGAAAAGCTGCCGAGTGTTTGCATCGGCGTCGACGTGACTCTTTAAGTATATTTCTGAGAAGTGCATAAATATAATACTTTCTTGTTTTTAGTATATTAATAGCACACTTGAATAAACTTATTTTAATACAAGGCCAATCAAGATGCTGAAAAACAAGATTAGAGAACCTCAGGCAACACACGAAAGAGTGCAGTAGTCTGAAAGATTTATAGATGTGATCAGAGCCAGGAAATTACCCTCTTGTTGAGCAATACTCCATCTAACCAGATACATTTCTGTGGAAGCTTGGCTTCCAGTAAAAATGCTTTAGGCAAGGCAAGGCAAGGCAAGTTTATTGACAGTGCCACCATTCACATCACGCACATCACCCCTGCGTGTAGGGCACTAAGTGCTGAGGGGGAGAGCACACAAGAAAGTGCTCTCTTCTCCACAGATCTTCCTAACGTCAAGTCAAGTCAACTTCTTTTATCTAGCGCTTTTTACAATGCAGATTGTGTAGAAGATTTTATTATTTAAAAATTAGCAGTTTTAGGCTAATGAAAAGACACTATTATGTTCAAATGAGTGCTGACGTTTCAAGTGTATAGGCTATCTATAAGTGGCCTTCAGAATGACAAGTCAGGAAGAGAACTTGGAATATTCTGATATGTGAGCCATGGGTTTGAAGAGGGATACCATAATAGGAAGACAACTATGGTATATATATGACAGAAAATCCTTTGTGAAGTAATTTTTATAGAAAAATAATTCTTCAACAATTGTCTCAGAGCAGCTTCACAGTGTTAAACAGGAAAATAATGCAACAGCTTGTGATTCAGCCGTACAGCCGCTCCGGAGAATCAAATCAAATCACTTTATTTGTCACTCTACATATGCACAAGTGCAACAGTAGGTGAAAACGGTGATGTCATCAGCTCATTTCAATTATCATACAGTGACAGTGTGGCAGACCAGTAACTTAGTTTATATAGTTAATTTAGTTTAGCACTAAAATGTATTTGTAAATTTAGTTGAACATGTAGTGTCCCCAACTGAGCACGCCAAGCCAGAGGCAACAGTGGCAAGGAAACCCAAACCCCATCAGGAGCAGAATGGAGGAAAATAAACCTTGGGAGAAACCAGGCTCAGTCGGGGGGGCAGTTCTCCTCTGGCCAATCAACAAACAGTGTATGATTATTATTCTGGCCGCTTTACAGGTCAGAGGTCATAATAGATCGGAATATTTGAAAGATCGGAGTCATCACGCCGGAGACGGGTTTATTCATTTAAATATTAATTCACTTTTAATAAACTTTTGCTGATAGTTTCCTCACCCCCATGTCATCCAAGATGTCCATGTCTTGCTTTCTTCAATCGAAAAGAAATTAAGTTTTTTGATGAAAACATTCAAGGATTTTTCTCCATATAATGGATCCAAACGGTTCAAGGTCTGTATATGTTCTCAGTGCTGCATTAGACACTGTCCATCACAACATACTTCTTGACAGGCTGGAAAACTGGGTCAGGCTTAAGTGATGATGATGCTTAAGTGAGCAAAGCCATACAATTATAGCAGCAAAGAGAAAACGGTTTCACTTTATTTTGATGTCCCTTCAGCACATTCTGTTGACTATAAGGAACGTTGCACCTACATCAACTTTCAACTTTATTTATATAGCGCTTTTAACAATGTAGATTGTTTCAAAGCAGCTTCACAGTGTTAAACAGCAAAATAATGCAGCCTAATTTTATTCAGCTGTATAGCCATTTGATGTCATCAGTTTATTTCAATTTCCATACGGTGACAGTGTGGGCTTTAGATCAATAATTAGATCAGTAATTTAGTTTACATGGTTAAATTAGTTTATTAATTAGATTTATTTAGATGTTTAGTTGAAAAATATAGTGTCCCCAACTGAGCACGCCAAGCCAAAGGCAACAGTGGCAAGGAAACCAAAACCCCATCAGGAGCAGAATGGAGGAAAATAAACCTTGGAGAAACCAGGCTCAGTCGGGGGGGCAGTTCTCCTCTGGCCAATTTACAAACAACGTATTATTATTATTATTCTGGCTGCTTTACAGGTCAGAGGTCATAATAGATCGGAATATTCAAAGGACCGGAGGCAACACGCTGGAGACGGGTTTATTGAGGATGATGTTGATTAAATAATTATTAAAGTGCAATATTCGAATGATCGGAGGCAACACGCTGGAGACGGGTTTATTGCGGATGACATATCGATTTAAGTATTATTTAATGGTAATATTCGAACAATCGGAGTCATCACGCCGGAGACGGGTTTATTTAGATGCCGTGTCGATGAGGCAGTTGCAGGGGGAGGATAATTGACACGGTCTCTGCAGACACTTCAGGGTCCTGTGTTGGTCTTCTCTGGTCCACCATCTGATTAGGATACGGGCCGGATCTGGCTGACTGCAGTAAACCTCGGGATAAAACAGAGAGAATATCATTAGCGTAGATGCCATTCTTCTGATGATGTCACGAGTACATCAGGTGTTATGGGAAGTGTTCCCGGTTCCGGCTGACCTAGTTAATGCAGCCTAACAATCATTTCATTGAGAAAGTGTTTTATGTGTATGCCACAGTAAAGAGATGTGTTTTTAGTCTAGATTTAAACTGACAGAGTGTGTGTGCTTCCCGAACAGTGCTAGGAAGAGTTCCAGAGTTTAGGAGCTAAATAGGAAAAGGATCGACCGCCTGCAGTTGATTTGGATATTCTCGGTATGATCAACTGGCCAGAGTTTAGAGATCGCAGTAGACGTGATGGAGTATAATGTGTTAAGAGCTCGCTCAAGTACTGGAGATAAACCATTTAGTGCTTTGTAAGTAATAAGCAAGATTTTAAAATGTATGCGATGTTTAATAGGCAGCCAGTGCAGTGTTGACAGAACTGGGCTAATATGGTCACACTTCCTGGTTCCAGTAAGTACTCGAGCTGCTGCGTTTTGGACCAGCTGGAGTTTATTTATTAAGCGAGCAGGGCCACCACCCAGTAGAGCATTACAATAATCTAGCCTTGAGGTCATGAACGCATGAACTAACTGTTCAGCATTTTGCATTGAGAGCATGAGCCGTAATTTAGATATATTTTTAAGATGGTAGAATGCAGTTTTACAGATGCTAGAAACGTGGCTTTCAAACGAAAGATTGGTATCAAAGAGCACACCCAGGTTCCTCACTGACAACGAAGACTTGACAGAGCAGCATCAAGTGTTAGACAGTTTTCTAGGGCACTACTTGTGGAGCTTTTTTGTCCAATAATTAAAAATTCAGTTTTTTCTGAATTGAGTTGCAGGAAATTACTGGTCATCCAGTGTTTTATGTCAGCTATGCATTCCGTTAATCTTGTGAATTGGTAAGTTTCTTCAGGGCGTGAAGAAATATAGAGCTGAGCATCGTCAGCATAACAATGAAAACTAACGCCATGCTTCCTAATAATATCTCCCAGTGGTAGCATGTACAGGGTGAAGAGTAGCGGTCCTAGCACTGAGCCTTGTGGTACTCCATACTGAACTTGCGATCGGTGTGACATCTCTTCATTTACTGCTACAAACTGATAACGGTCGCATAGGTATGATTTAAACCATGACAAGGCAATTCCACTAATACCTACATAATTTTCGAGTCTATTCAAAAGAATGTTGTGGTCGATGGTATCAAATGCAGCGCTAAGATCGAGTAACACTAATAGAGAGATACAGCCACGATCGGATGATAAGAGTAAATCATGTGTAACTCTGATGAGAGCAGTCTCAGTGCTATGATACGCTCTAAATCCTGACTGGAAATCCTCACAGATACCATTTCTTTCTAAAAAGGAACATAATTGTGAGGACACTGCCTTTTCAAGTATTTTTGACAGAAAGGGTAGATTTGAGATTGGTCTATAATTGACTAATTCTGTAGGATCAAGTTGCGTTTTTTTAATAAGTGGTTTAATAATAGCCAACTTAAAAGTTTTTGGTACATATCCTAATGACAAAGATGAATTAATGATATTAAGAAGAGGATCTATGACCTCTGGTAGCATCTCTTTTAATAGCCTAGTCGGTACAGGGTCAAGCATACATGTTGTTGATTTTGATGATTTAACGAGTTTAGCCAATTCTTCTTCTCCTATAGCAGTGAATGAGTGTGTGTGTGTGTGTGTGTGTTTGTGTGTGAGTGTGTGTGTGTCTTCTCCTATAGCAGTGAATGATTGCAATTTTTCCTCAGTGACACTACAATGCTCTGTCTGATGTGATACTGTAGTAGACGGCTGCATGGTTAAAATTTTCTTCCTAATATTATCAATCTTACATGTGAAGAAGTTCATAAAGTCATTACAGCTGTGCTGTTTACAATCATCAGAAGTTGAAGCTTTATTTTTGGTTAATTTAGCCACTGTATCAAATAAATACCTCGGGTTGTGTTTGTTTTCTTCCAAGAGAGTTGAGAAATAAGCAGATCTAGCAGTTCTTACGGCCTTTCTGTATGCGATCATGTGCTCTTTCCACAAATTACGAAAGACCTCTAGTTTTGTTTTCTTCCAGCTGCGCTCCATTTTTCTGGCTGCTGTTTTAAGGGCCCGGGTGTGCTCGTTGTACCACGGCGTTGGACTATTTTCTTTAATCTTCTTTAAGCGCAGAGGAGCAACTGTGTCTAAAGTACTGGAAAAGAGAGAGTCAATAGTTTCTGTTGCAACATCGAGTTCTTCTATGCTATCTGGGATGCTGAGGAGATGATACTGATGAGGAAGAGTATTTAAAAAGCAATCTTTAGTAGCGGCAGTGATTGTCCTGCCATTTTTGAAACGAGGGGGCGGCTTTGCAACTTTAGCTAGTCTACATCTCATTAGAGTAGTTAGGCTACTTATAGTCAGTAGAATGTCCAAAAGGGACTATCAAAATAAAGTGTTACCAAACTGCTTTTGCAAGAATAAGCATGTCAGGAATGATTTAAAATAAGACTTGAGAAGAGTGATGAAGAAAAAGTCCCGAGGGGACAGAAGGAGGGAGTGGTTTAGTCTGAAAGATTGATAGAGCCAGGTGTTTCTCCCTCTTATTGAGCAATACACCGTCCAATCAGATACATTTCGGTGGAAGTTTTTCACCAAACAAAAATGCTTTAGGGAAACATCTCCTGAACAATAGTACTATAAATAAGACCAAAGAGAACAGTTGGCTTCAGACTTCACCTGAAGACATTACCAGACGACTTCATTCATCAACATACTGAACACACACAAGGACCCCAGGTGAGACACCACTTTAAAATGATACGCACAGCATGAGCTTTTTAGATTTCAACAGGAAGATTAGGAACAAAATATATCTTCAAACTAATCAGATGCATTTCATTTCACCGCAGGCAATGGTTAGACATTATTCAAGGCATTGCATTCAGTGAAGGAAGGATTTGTGCCTGTTTTTGTTTATGGATTTCTTAAACATTTTAAAACAACGTGAGAACTAATGAAATCAGTATAAATATAAATATCCTCATTGTTCACTGTTATTTCCTGCAGCCATGGACACAGAGCCCATTGAAATGGCAGCTCTAGGAAGACCTCTGTTTCCTGGGATGCTGTATGACTGCCGCAAGGATACCTTCATTCCAGGTGCTGTACTGAACTACTGAAATGCTTTTTATTCCCCCTTTCACCCAAATGTGAATCAACCAGACAGTACATGTGTGGTAGTGTTACTTTTCTCACCTATTTTTTATTTAGTCTAGTCTTGTGCCAAAAGTCCTTGTTAGTTTTAGTCATATTTAGTCATTCACATATCTTTTTTAGTTAGTCAAGTTTTAGTCGACCAAAAGTCTAGTCATTTTAGTCTAGCTTTAGTTAAAGGAAAACTCTATATTTTGTGGCAAAATAAATTACATAAAGTACATATAACCTGCATAATGTTTGTGCCACAACAGCACAGCTAACTGGTTATTATATTTGCTTGCCTTCTTTACTATTCACTATTATTAACATTTCAAAATTTCACAAATAGGTAAGCAGTTATGATCTGCAATACTTTGAGCAGCTAGACTACATGTGTATGTATTAAAGAGCCACACAGGCTCCAGTGATGCCATTACAAGTCAACATTTGTATTTTTCCAGCCACACAATGGCTCTAATTCTCCTCTTTGCAGTGGAATTCTCTATTTTACCCTTAATTAATACACTAATTTTAATATAAATAATAACATTTTAAGTGGTCATTAATGGACCATAAGTATTGCACAAATAGTATTTAGTACCAAAAGATCTCCTCAAAATATTCAATAAATATTATTGAATTAAAATATAGGCTATTTATTTTTCAAATAGTTAAGGTGTGTGGTCACATTTGACCATATAAGTATTGAGGTATAATATTGAGTATAAGTGTGACTCAATTAGTAAGGAATACCTGAGGGCTAAATACAAGAAAAACATTCATATTAATGTTGCATCTCTACCACTCTCCATAATAAAATGATCCTGTAAATGTGGCTGACGCACACTATGCTGTACGGTTTAGCAAACATTGCTGCAAACACCTGTATAGTGGAGCTGTTGTGTAACTTAAGCCACTCACATGTCCGGACACAGCGCTAGAAGTGTTGAGCGCTCCGGGAAGCACGTGACCATGCGCGCCGCCGCGAGACGACAGGAGGAGTGTGAGAGAGACCTGCACTCCAGCAACAGCGCCAACCCTTCCTGAATATTATGAACAGCTGAATATTCATCTCATGATGAAAAAGTAGAGACGATTGTAGACGAAAATGAAGAGAGATTTTATCTTAGTTTTTATTTATGCAAAACATTTTAGTCTCGTCCTTTTTCGTCAACAATAATGCCTGTTCATTTAGTCTTAGTCAGGTCGTTAACGAACATATTTAGTCTCGTCTGACGAAATGAACACTAATGTGTGGTCATGACACGTGCTCATAAAGCACACTGATATTAACCCATTGGAGTCTGAGCTCTTTTCTGGGTCCTGGATGCCCGGACATTTGTGCTTATTTCTATTACTTGTAAGTCTTAGTGCACTGTGTTCAGCACAAACTCTGCTACAATAATATTTCATTTTCATTTCATTTCTCTTTTATTCCTTTCATGAAAATGCATTATTTGTCCAAGGACCGTAAAATTCATTTGAATTATTCCTTTACATTTCCATGATCAGAAAGGAGCAGATGGAAGAATAATAATCTTATATTTATCTGCCCCCTTTATAAACATAAATAGTAGATAACATTAGCATTACTCCCTCCACACTCCAACATATCTGATATTTATTTAAACGTTTTACAATGATCACATATACAAAGAAACAACTTGAATTATATCAAACGGAATTTTGACTTTGTTTGTAACTCCTTTTAAATTCCAAAATATTTTTGCAGCTTTTTTAATCTTTCCTTAAAGAATGCCATGCTTTTACTCCAGCAACAGACAAACACATTTGTTTCAAATTTGATGTTTAAAGTCGTACGGCCGTCTGTGATTTTCCTCTTCAGAAGTGAAAACAAATCACTTTTGTAAGTCATGTGGAAGAGCTTTGCTTCTAGCTTTAAACGTCACTAATAGAGTTTGTAATTCTATAATGTCTTTAAGTTTTAATAATCCTGACCTAATAAAGAATTGATTTGAATGGTCTCTATATCCTGCTTTAAAAAGATATGTATTTCCCCATATTTCTGCACAATAGTTTAAATAAGGCAAAATCATTGAACAATATAACATTTTCATTGTATTATATGCTAAACTGTATTTAACCTTATTCAAGATAAATAAGCTTTTTCCCATCTTATTTTTTACATGCAATATATGACTTTTCCACGTCAATCTCTCATCTAAGGCTAGAAATCTGATTTCAGACACCTTCTCAATGTTTACATTGTTTATAGATAAGCTGACTTCCTCCTTTCTTTTATTGCTGAATATCATAAACTTTGTCTTATTCAAATTTAAAGATAATTTATTTACATCAAACCACAATTTTAGTTTAATCATTTCATCTTCAATACTATTAGCTAAGGTTTTCAAGTCATTTCCTGAACTGTATACATTTGTATCGTCTGCAAATAATACATAGTGTAACATGTTTGAAACCTCACAAATCTCATTTATATATCAAATAAAAAGTTTGGGTCCTAAGATTGAGCCTTGTGGTATTCCACATTCTATATTCATACATTCTGACCTATAACCGTCAAACTCAACATATTGTTGTCGTTGTTGTAAATAGCTGGTTAACCAGTCCAGTGCAACTCCTCTAATTCCATAAGTATATCATTTAGAAATGAGAATTTGATGATCTATAGTGTCAAATGCCTTCTTTAAATCAATGAACACTCCTATTGTGTATTTATTTGTGTATCTATTGCGGTTGTAATATCTTCCATCATTTTCATGATAGCCAAGCTTGTAGACCTATTTGACCTAAATCCGTACTGATTTTCATTTAATTATTCATGTTTTTCAATAAAGTTGTCTAATTTATTAACATAGAGTTTTTCAAACACTTTGGAAAATTGAGATAGGAGAGATACTGGTCTATAGTTATTAAAAATATGTTTATCTCCAGTTTTAAAAAAAGGTATTACCTTAGCTGGGAAAACTCCTTCTGTAAAAGAACAATTAATTATATAATATAATGGTTTAATAATGCAATCAGTTGTGTTTTTTATTATTTTCATGTCAATACCATCACTATCCGTTGAGGTCTTGTTTTTTAGCTTATAAACCACAGATAATATTTCATTTTCAGTCACCTCACCTAGATACATTGACTGCATAATCCTATTCTCCCTTTTCCAGACTCCCCCTAGCTGATCACTAGGTATTGGTATTTCATTTGCTAAGCTAGGTCCTACATTTACAAAGAATCGTTCATTTAGTTCATGAACCATTTCATATTTATTTTCAATCACCCTATTGTCCTTTTCAAAATATTTAGGTAATTCCGTTCGTCCAGTCTTATTTCCTATTACATTGTTCAGAATATTCCATGTAGCCTTTATGTTATTTTTATTTTCATGCAACATTCTATTATAATAGTCCTTTTTTGCTTGTCTCAATATATTAGTCAACTTATTTTTGTATTTCTTATAGCGTTTTTCTGCATTCTCTGTTCTTGATTGAATAAACTCCTTATAAAGTCTGTTTTTCTTTTTAGAGGCATTTTTTAATCCGTTTGTTATCCAAGGTTTACTATGTTGCCTTTGTTTGGATCTGCATAGGATCTCAGGACAGTGCTTATTATACAGAGTAAGATAACATTTAAGAAAAGAATTATTTACATCATCTATGTACACCTCTTTCCACTCTTGTTTGAGTAAATCACTCCTAAACTTATTAATATGATCAGCACTCCTTTTTCTTTTGTTTATTTGATGGTATACTGTTTTTTTTAGTCAAATTTTTTTTACTGCAATTTATAGTCAAATATTGCAAATATAGGCAGATGGTCACTTATATCATTTATTACCAACCCACTAGTAATGTGATTCTCCAAAACATTTGTAAAAATATTGTCTATTAAAGTTGCACTAGTTGTGGTTATTCTGCTAGGCTTCATTATTAATGGATACAGCCCATTTTTATATAATATCTCTTTTGTATATGTGAATCTACCTTTAGAAGAGCAATATTATAATCTCCACAAATTACGAGATTTCGTTTGTTATTTAGATCATGAATCATTTCTTCTAATTTATCCATGAAGGTTTCCACTTTTGATCCGGGTTTTCTATATACACATGCAACAACAATATTCCTATTTTGTTCTAATTCTATTTCTACAGCTACACTTTCCATTAAATCATTACTGGCTGTTGTCATGCATTTAACTGGTCTACATTTCAATTGATTATAGATATAGAGGGCCACTCCCCCTCCAGTCCTATTGACTCTGTTGGTGACATATAAATCATAGCCCTTTAATTTCAGATCAACCTCCTTGCCTTTCTTTATCCATGTTTCAGATAAAGCAATTAACTTAAATCTTCCTTTAAATGTCTCCAAAAAATGTTTGATTTCAGAAAAATGTTTTGATAGACTTCTACAATTGAAATGAATAAAAGAAAATGCCTGTTCAATTTGTACCTCATCAAGTTGTTCCTCAGTGTAATACTGACATGAGTCCCTAATATGAGTAAATAAATTAATCTCTGGATCCACATTATTTTCAAAATCATATGTATCCCGTTCTATATAATCAACACTTGCAAAGGCTTCAGTCTTAAATGAGAGAGTCATGAGTTCTTATAAGAGATCCAATAATCAAGCAGAAAAAAGGAATGATGCACTCACTATTGTCATTTGTACAGATCCAGGTCCTTCATTTTTCTCACCATAATCACCTTGGCTTGTTCCGGAGATCCATTCGTCCGGATGAGAACTTTTCCATTCCTGGTCCAAGTTGATTGAATTTTATTTTCCTTTTTCAGGGTACGACTGGTCCAAGCAATTTCTGCATTTTTCTTCGTCAAGTGCTCATTTAATACACTCCGGTGCCTTTAAGTTTCTTAGCTTCCTTCAGTAATATGTGAGCAGCATTTATGTAAAAGTTAGTAGTTTTGAGAAAATGATGTTTATGCGTGATTTGAAGTCGCTGAAATATGGTCGCTATAAAACCCATACTGAACATTTGTTCACAAGACTCGCGTAGGCTAGAATTATTGCTTCAAGACGATGTCAAAATCACTCTGGACACTCATTCACATAACACAATATATTGATTTAAACCTTTTAGACATGTTTTGTGTTAGAAAGGTGTATGCGGTGTGGATAGCGTCAATAGTCATGAATAATAATACTTTTCACACCTCAGAAAGACAAAGACCCTCCCCTATGGAAGGAATTTGAATTGAATTGAACGGCGCATTGCCATTTTGCATTTTCGTTTACGCGAACGCACGACTGTCAAATTTCAAATGGAAAAGCAAAGTCTGTTTGCAATTGCATTTCCAATGTCTTACGAGTTATGACCCTGCCATTTTGGAAGAGCAATAGAAAATCACATTTACATTTATGCATTTGGCAGACGCTTTTATCCAAAGCGCCTTATTACAGGGACTGTAATCCCCCTGGAGCAACATGGAGTAAAGTGCCTTGCTCAAGGACACACTGGTGGAGACCGCTGGGATCAAACCAGCATCCTTCTGCTTATCAGTTCCATGGTTTAACCCACTGGACCACCATCTCCTTGCTCAAGGACACACTGGTGGTGACCGCTGGGATTGAACCAGCAACCTTCTGCTTATCAGCTCCATGGTTTAACCCACTGGACCACCATCTCTTTGCTCAAGGACACACTGGTGGCGACCGCTGGGATCAAACCAGCAACCTTCTGCGTATCAGTTCCATGGTTTAACCCACTGGACCACCATCTCCTTGCTCAAGGACACACTGGTGGCGACCGCTGGGATCAAACCAGCAACCTTCTGCGTATCAGTTCAGTGGTTTAACCCACTGGACCACCATCTCCTTGCTCAAGGACACACTGGTGGTGACCGCTGGGATCGAACCAGCAACCTTCTGCGTATCAGTTCCATGGTTTAACCCACTGGACCACCATCTCCTTGCTCAAGGACACACTGGTGGTGACCGCTGGGATTGAACCAGCAACCTTCTGCTTATCAGCTCCATGGTTTAACCCACTGGACCACCATCTCTTTGCTCAAGGACACACTGGTGGCGACCGCTGGGATCAAACCAGCAACCTTCTGCGTATCAGTTCCATGGTTTAACCCACTGGACCACCATCTCCTTGCTCAAGGACACACTGGTGGCGACCGCTGGGATCAAACCAGCAACCTTCTGCGTATCAGTTCAGTGGTTTAACCCACTGGACCACCATCTCCTTGCTCAAGGACACACTGGTGGTGACCGCTGGGATCGAACCAGCAACCTTCTGCGTATCAGTTCCATGGGTTAACCCACTGGATCACCATCTCCTTGCTCAAGGACACACTGGTGGCGACCTCTGGGATCGAACCAGCAACCTTCTTCGTATCAGTTCCATGGTTTAACCCACTGGACCACCATCTCCTTGCTCAAGGACACACTGGTGGTGACCGCTGGGATCGAACCAGCAACCTTCTGCGTATTAGTTCCATGGTTTAACCCACTGGACCACCATCTCCTTGCTCAAGGACACACTGGTGGTGACCGCTGGGATCAAACCAGCAACCTTCTGCGTATCAGTTCCATGGTTTAACCCACTGGACCACCATCTCCTTGCTCAAGGACACACTGGTGGTGACCGCTGGGATTGAACCAGCAACCTTCTGCTTATCAGCTCCATGGTTTAACCCACTGGACCACCATCTCTTTGCTCAAGGACACACTGGTGGTGACCGCTGGGATTGAACCAGCAACCTTCTGCTTATCAGTTCCATGGTTTAACCCACTGGACCACCATCTCCTTGCTCAAGGACACACTGGTGGTGACCGCTGGGATTGAACCAGCAACCTTCTGCTTATCAGCTCCATGGTTTAACCCACTGGACCACCATCTCTTTGCTCAAGGACACACTGGTGGCGACCGCTGGGATCAAACCAGCAACCTTCTGCGTATCAGTTCCATGGTTTAACCCACTGGACCACCATCTCCTTGCTCAAGGACACACTGGTGGCGACCGCTGGGATCAAACCAGCAACCTTCTGCGTATCAGTTCAGTGGTTTAACCCACTGGACCACCATCTCCTTGCTCAAGGACACACTGGTGGTGACCGCTGGGATCGAACCAGCAACCTTCTGCGTATCAGTTCCATGGGTTAACCCACTGGATCACCATCTCCTTGCTCAAGGACACACTGGTGGCGACCTCTGGGATCGAACCAGCAACCTTCTGCGTATCAGTTCCATGGGTTAACCCACTGGACCACCATCTCCTTGCTCAAGGACACACTGGTGGAGACCGCTGGGATCGAACCAGCAACCTTCTGCGTATCAGTTCCATGGTTTAACCCACTGGACCACCATCTCCAATGGCAATGGAAAGAGCAAATCACCCACTAAAATATAAAATATTTCTCAATTAGCCTAAATTATTAATACATGAAGATGATAAAACGAAAACAAACTGAATCCGTTTTAATCTTTATAAGACTTTAAAGTCTTTTTTTTCTCAGACTAATTTTTTTCGAGTCTAGTCTATTCATGCTTGCACGAAAATATGTGAAGTGATATGGGACGCAAGGGCTGTCCCCGAATAAAGTTTTTTTCTACTCAACTAGTTGTTTATTTAAGCCAGGGGTCTGGAACATTTTTTCATTTTTGGTTAAAGCATTTTTCCAAAAAAGAGACAGTAAAAAAAAAAAAAAAAAAAAAATATATATATATATATATATATATATATATTATTTCAATACAATTTCAACAGTAGTATAACTAAAAATGAACAAATATGCAGCAATATGAATAATATTTGGTCGTTTAGGCGTGCTATGCTTGTCCGTATTGTGCTTTGAGCGCGCGCTCAGCATCCTATCAGTAATTCAGTTGTCTTTCGCAACTTATCACGCTTTTATTATTTCTTTTCGTCAACTGATATCTCCGTGGATTATCATAAACACAACACTTTGCACCAGTTTCAATAACCAGTTTTAACTTCTTGTCTAGATAGTATGTGTCCTCTAGGCCAGCACGAGCTACTCCCTCTAACCCTTGGCTGTCTGATGTTATTTGTGAACACAGGCCCGGATTAAGAACACGTAGGGGGAGTCACGTGAGCACCCCAAGCGAGATGGCGGCTCGTTAGATAAGCTCGTATCCACTCGCTGATTACTTTTTAATTTATGACGAAATAGTTGACATTTGGTGGGAAAAGATACTTTGGAAACGTCCATGATCCGAATCTTGTCATGTTTTCGACGGTTTTATGATGACAACGACATCTAAATACTTCAAGGAAGCAAACCGCATGGCGACCAGACGGACCCCACCTCCCGCGGAGGCCAAGGCAGATTTGAATCCGTCTGAAAAGCAGACTGAAGCTAAAGTTAGCCTGGAAAAGGTCTTCGCTGAGGTTACTAAAATGAGTAAAACTCTTCAGGTAGTTGCAGCAGACACAATTGCTATTAAAGAGACAATGACAGAGTTAAAAGATACCGTGAACGGGCTGCAAGTCAGAATGGAGGAGGCGGAGGGCCGTGTCTCTCACCTGGAGGACCTGACAGAGGGGCTGGTGACGGACAAAGATGCTAAAGAAAAGAAGATAAATGTTCTCTGGGATCGTGTTCAAATGCTTGAGAACCATAGCAAGCGGAACAACGTGAGGCTTGTAGGGCTGAAAGAGGCGTATGGAATGAACGGCACATTGGAGAGATGTGTGAAGAAAGTTTTGAGTGAAGGCCTGGGGATCGACTTGGAGGGGGAATTCGAAATTGAGAGAGCTCATCGAACATTGGTCCCCATACCGAATGAGGGTCAACCACCGAGACCGGTGCTGATCCGGTTTCTGAGGCAGTCTGCGTGGGAGAAAGTACTGCGAGCTGCGCGGGAGCGCCGTGGAATCGAATGGGAGGGTGTGAAGCTATCCGTGTTTCCCGACATGTCGAGGGAGCTGGCTGAAAAAAGAAAGATGTTTCTGCCTGCTAAGAAAGCGCTTCAACAGTTGAATGTGAGATACACGCTTGCTTTCCCCGCTATCCTGAGATTCACATGGAAAGGTAGAAACCGCAGTTTTACAAGCACTGGGGAAGCGGAACGTTTCATCAGCACATTGCGCAACGATGAGATATAAAGGTATGCCCTTATAAAACAGTAATGCTTACGGACGGTGAGGAGTATATAAAAGTCAACCATGAGTGGAAATTAATCGCGAGTGGGTCTCGAGCTTAGGATGGTGTGCTGCCCGAGCAGCGTGAAGCTGGACAGTGACAACCAGCTTCATGAGGGATGCCTTACGGACCAGTACGAGTTATTCTCTGTTGTTGCGTGTTATATTTGCAACAGTTCCTTTGTTTTTTTGTCTTGGTTTTAAGACCAAAGACTGGTCAGAGCTCCCAGTTTCTTTTTCAAGGGAGCATTTTATGTTATTTATCTATATTTGTTTTGTTTTTTGTAAACCGTTTATGAAAAAATGTTCGGTCATGACAAAGTTTACTATTAATAATTTCTTATTATACTTGTTAATAGGTCTTTATACACAACAGTGGCTTTGGTATCCTTTTTCTGATATTACATAGTGCAGCATGGTTGGGAATTATATAACATACATGTCCTGGAACATAAAAGGCTGTGGGAATCCTATAAAAAGAGGCAAAGTTATGACCTATCTGAAACATCATAAAGTTGATATCGCATTTATTCAGGAAACACACTTTAAAGGGGAAGAGGCTCTAAAATTGAAATATGGGTGGGTTGGACATGTTTTTCATAGCTCTTTTTCCAGCAAGCGTAATGGAGTCGCTATACTAGTTAACAAGAAACTAAATTTTGTCATGACTGGTGAGGTCAAAGATCGTGAGGGGAGAATGGTCTGTCTACAGGCCCGGATAAACGACATTGCAGTGGTGTTGTGTAACATTTACGCACCAAATATAGGGGACCCTGGCTTTTTCTATGAAGTAAATAAGACATTAAGGGAAATGGATGGTCAAATAATCCTAGCTGGAGATTTTAATCAAGTGTGGGATGCTTTTATAGACAAAAGTAAATTTATTGACCAACCACATCCTAAAGACAGAGCAGCAATTCATATGATGAGTGAAAATAATGGGTTAGTGGATATTTGGCGTCTGGTGAATCCACGCGAGAGGGAGTACACCTTTTATTCACATTGTCATAAATCCCATTCCAGAATTGACATGTTTCTGATCTCGAACACCATGACAAAACATGTCACGCACTGCAAAATAAATGCTATTGCATTATCAGATCATGCCGCCGTGGAGTTAGGCATTGATATTAATTGTGACAAAGAGAGAAAAGGCAGGTGGAGGTTAAATACCTCACTTCTAGCTCATGAGGCTTTTAAATTATCGTTAAAAGAAGACTTACAGTTTTTCTTTGAAGTTAATACTGGTAGTACTGATAGAAGATCAACTGAATGGGAGGCATCTAAGGCATACGTCAGAGGGAAGATAATAGGCTATGCATCTAAACGGAAAAGGGAGGATTTGGGTAGAATACAGGAATTAGATAACAAAATTAAGAATTATGAAAAAGAATTATCCCAGCACTTCTCAAATCAATTGTATCAAGATATTTGTAAATTTAAATTTGAACTCCAGGAAATTTATAATAAAAAAGTAGAGTATGCCTTATTTAGATTGGGAACTACTTTCTATGAGGATGGGGAGAAAACTGGTAAACTGCTAGCCAGACAGCTGAAGCAAAAGAATACATGCAATTTAATAACAGCTATTAAGAAAGGAAATACAATAGTTACCTCTACAAAGGAAATAAATGATGTACTACAGCAGTTTTATAAGGAATTGTACACTACTGATACTAATCCTAGCCAGGAAGAACTGCACAATTTCTTCACCAATCTCAAACTGCCTAAACTGTCCTCAGAGGAGGTGAATCTGTTAGACGGTCCAATAACAGAAATTGAAGTCAGGAAAGCTGTTTCTATTATGCGTAATGGTAAATCAGCAGGATTAGATGGGCTCCCGGTTGAATATTATAAACATTATATAGAATTACTTGCACCCATTTTAACAGAAGTATATAACGAGGCATATGCTAGAGGATCTCTCCCTCCTTCTTTTAACGATGCTCTAATATCTGTTATTCCTAAAAAAGACAGAGACTCCACTGAGCCTTCAAATTATCGACCAATAAGCCTGATTAATGTAGATTGTAAGATATTAAGTAAAATTCTTGCAGTACGGTTAGAGAAGGTGTTATCCAACATTATAAACCTTGATCAAGTTGGATTTATGATGAATAGGTCATCAATGGACAACATGAGAAGGTTACTACACTTAATTTGGCTAAATAGAGAAGAAACGGTCCCAACTGTTGCCCTTTCACTTGATGCAGAAAAGGCATTCGACCGAGTTCATTGGGATTTCTTGTTCACAGCATTGTTAAATTTCGGGTTTGGACCATCTTTCATTAAATGGATTCAAACATTATACAAAACACCTAAAGCATGCGTGATTACCAACGGTAAAGTTTCCCCGTTTTTTGACCTTACCAGGGGGACACGGCAGGGATGCCCGCTGTCGCCATTATTGTTCAACATTACATTGGAACCATTGGCTATTGCTATCAGGGCTAATACAAACATTCTAGGTGTACAGGGAGGGGATAAAGAACACAAATTGTTTTTATATGCCGATGACATTTTGGCCTTGGTAAAAGATCCAGATAAGTCATTACCTCATTTAATGGAGACAGTTCAATCATATTCTAAAGTGTCTGGATATAAGATTAACTGGACAAAGTCTGAAGCTATGCCCATAGCTGGAATTTGTAATGCAAGTATGGTAACTAAATTTGGTTTTAGATGGACTCCACGAGGGATAAAATATTTGGGTATAAAGATATGCAGGGAGTTAGAAGAGATTCCTATGTTAAATTTGACACCACTTTTACAAAAAATAAGGAATAACCTGGATAACTGGGGAAAAATCCTGTTAACTTTATGGGGGAAGGTGAATATAATTAAGATGGTGGTCTCGCCTCAGCTTAATTACGTGCTCATGATGCTGCCAATTACAACTCCACAGTCGTTTTTCAATCAATATGATATAATGGTAAAACATTTCTTATGGAGTGGGAAAAGGCCCAGGATAAAGCTTAATAAATTATGTGCCTCTCGGGATAAGGGAGGGTTGGGACTACCAGACCCTCGGCTATATCAGATATCTTTTGAAATGGCCAAATTGGCCAAACATTGGAACAATGATACTCAATTAGATTGGGTTACTATTGAGAAAACTCTGTCTTGGCCATACAGCCCTATTGAGCACTTGTCTCAATGTATAGACTTGACTACAAATCCTATCATGAGGCATTCGAGAGAGGTATGGGCTAAGATTCACAAGATGCATAAAATATCACAATTTAAACAACCATACTCTTCCCTATGGCATAACTCTGCTATTTGTATCGGGAAATCACCTATGTACTGGAAGAAATGGCATATAAATGGCCTGTGCACTGTAGCAGACTTATTTGAACAGGGTGTATTTATGTCTTATAATAACCTTGTACAGAAGTATAATATAAAGGGAAAAGAACATTTCTGGAAGTACCTACAAATCAGAAATTGTGTTTCTACAAAAATACAGTACACAGATGGAAACCATATCTTGGACTTTCTAACACTACCTAACTCCCAACAAAAAGCCTCTGTTTTTTACAGGACGACCAATCATTCGCTTTGCAATGACTGTACAAATTTAAAGACAATATGGGAAAAGGACATTGGGGCTATTGGGGTTGAGGAGTGGAAAATAATTTTATCAAATACAGGTAAATATGTAAGAGAAGCTAGAGGGCAATTTACACAGTACAAAATCATACACAGATTCTATCTGACACCTCTTAGACTTTATAGAATGGGTCTGACAAATAATAATGCTTGTTGGAAATGCCAAAAGGACAGAGGTACTTTTATCCACTGTATCTGGGAGTGTCCACTTATTCAACCTTTATGGCACCAAATTTTAAATATTTTGAGCAAATGGCTTGGAACAATAATACCATTATCACCAAAACTATGTCTTTTGGGAGACAGGGCGCAGCTGCCAAATATTTCAAGTGGAGAGTTCTCAGTGATCATGGTGGGTGTCTCTGTGATGGCTAGAGTTATTCTGAAACATTGGAAAACTCCCAAAACACCAGAATTGAAAGAATGGGTCAACATAATGACAAAGACAGCCTCATATGAACATTTGCTTTACAAACTGCATTATAAGAACAGAGCATGTGTTTCTGTGTGTATACCTGTCTGGGAAGATTTTTGGTCTTATGTGACATTGTCTGTCCATATGACACAATAATTTTGCCTTCTCATTATCTTGTACTACCTAGAATCAAGATTATCTAATTATTTCCTTATTTTTCATATTTCTCTCCTCGTCCTTTTTCCTTTATTTTGTACCCAATTTAATGTTGATCATTACAACCACTGTCTGTATCTTGACCTTATATGTAGCATTTGTATACTGTATGTGTTCTGTATGATATTGTCATGTACCGGATAACAACAATAAAAACTTGAATTATAAAAAAAAAAAAGAACACGTAGGGCACGTAGAAACTCAAGGGCCCCCATAGTAGCTGATCTTGATGCCACAACGTTTTCTAACACAGAAATAATTAGTATTTTTTTTAACTAAATCTTCAAAGCACACAGGCCTATATATAAATAATATATATATATATATATATATATATATATATATATATATATATATATATATATATATATATATTATGCTAATGAGGAGACATCAGTGGTCTCACCTGTAATTGTTTTGAATTACTTGTTACTTATTAATTGTAATTACTTTGAATGTGAATTTTGCAAAAATAAACCCTAACCGGTTCACACTTCAACCCCCCAATTATTATTGATGTAGTCAAAAACTCTCCAGCTGCTTTTGTAACCAGAAGCTTTAGCTTAGGCTTCCTGAAAATAAGGAAAGTACTGGAGATGTATTTAATTTTATATTCTCATGAACTAATACTCTTTTCAGCTGTGTTAAGACTTAAAGCAGATTGCCACGTTTTAGTAATGTTTTATATCCTGGTGATGCACACATTTAATCACTGCATTTGTCTGATTAAAGATATCAGGGGAAAAGCAGGAGTATTACTTCATTCTGGGCTCCAAAGGGTCCGCCCCTTAAAGAGAGTGCCAGATCAGAGGAGGAGACAGTGGAAGAGGGGATGAGGGAAGAAGAAAGCATTAAGTGGAGCTGCCACCTATAGGTGTACTTTTAAAAGTGAGTGGTCAACACATGGCCATTCATCGCCATAGGCACCAGCAGCTCCTCCTCCTGCAGACAGGAGAGCTCATGTGCCCATCACAGATATCAACAGGCATGAGTAAAGGACATCAGGCCAAAGAACAGGCACTTCAGTCAACCAGCGGCATCTTCTATTTGTGCTGGTCATTTATGAACAATAGGTCAAGCTGGGGCAGAGGGGAGGCTGCTGCAGATATCTGAGTGGCTCCTCCCCTAACAGATACAGATACAAACTCACTCCAAACTTTTGATTAAACTTGAGTCCTGGAAAGGTTTGTTTCTCTCTCTCCCCCTGCAATCACTCACCGTTATACATTTGTCTCAGTAGTTTTAATATGTGCACTGGTCGACTAAGATGGTAATCATTGTTTCTTAGTTGGATTATCCTTTCTTGTTTCACTGACACTAGCCTATCTGTACTGTTAAGTTTTCTATCCAATCATCTCATAATTAAATATTCTCTCATATTAAGTAATGTATTCCTTATTTTCTCAGCTTTACCTTCTAGAAAAATGACAGCACAGGGTCTTCACAGGTCAGCATCGAATCAAGTCACTTATGCACCCAAAGACTACCATGTGTACCATGTTTTTCTGTTCTTTTTTTGGTGGATGATGACATAATAGAAATACCATAGTAAAGGGATATTATTTGCCCAGTCGGCCTAATTGGAAGCTGCAGTGAGTCACAGAGCAGGTTCATTAACATTTTATAAAGCTTATATGGTATTTCTATAAATGCTATCATCCACCAAAAACTAACCAAACCAAAGAAAAGAAAAACATGGTACACATGGTAGTCTTACAACGGGTGCCTAAGTGACTTGATATGATGCTGACCTGTGAAGACCCTGTTCTGTCATTGTTCTAGAAGGTAAAGCTGAAGAGAATATAAGGAATACATCGTTTAATATGAGAGTATCTTTAATTATGAGACGATTGGATGGCAAACTTAACAGTAGATTACATCTCGTGAAACAAGAAAGGCTAACTCAAGAAACAATGATCACCAACTTAGCCGACCAGTGCACATATTAAAACTACTAAACACATGTATAACGGAGAGCGATTGCATGAGGAGAGAGAAAAAAATAACAACAACAAAAGAGTTGTAAATATTTGCAACACAAACACCTGGTTTTGGGGGTGAGAGATAAGATATCTTTAAAGAGACCACTAAAAAGGAGAACATAATTCAACCTTTCTAATACTACTAGTGACTGCAGTGAAACTGAGACCATTCTACCATTCGCACCGAGACCTTTGAAAAGACATTGACATGAAAAGGATAAAACAATAGATTCACAAAATACACCAACCCAGGCCCGGACTGGCCATCGGGAGCACCGGGAGAATTCCTGCCTGCTGCCAGCCAGCGGTTTTAATTATTATTATTATTATTTTTTTTTTTTTATAATTATAATTATTTTCTATTATTGCCTTTACTAAAGTGATACTTTTCGAATTCGGCATTCAATAAAATAATTATTAATAATAAAAATAAATCATGAATCTGTTAGTCTTGACCTGACTGGCAAGGCTACGATTCGACTTTACGCCTCAGCCAAACGCGAGCAGCGCCCGGTGATGGAGAGAAGGCCAGGTCGAGCAGAAGGAAAGGGCAAAGAAAAAGAAAGCTCTCCAAGAAGCAGCAGCGAAACGTTGCAAAATGACTGACCTGTTCAGGGCTTCAAGTGCAGGTCAGTTTCATCTGTAAATACTGTACTTTTTTTCTTTGTTAAATTAGTATTGACCTGCTAGTGAATCTTAGCGGTAGCACCCTATTACTTACTATCACTTAAAATACTATAGGCCTATGCTAAAGGAGATTAATATTATTTAGTGTAAAGTTACATTAGTAATTTGACAGACTAATATTCACAATTATATGGTAGGTACTGGGAGCAGGGAGACAGAAGTGATAGTGCAGACATCAACAGAAAATACTGCAATAACATTTTATTAGGATTTTTCTAAATAGATACAGTCAAAATGAAGTTTATTATTGAATACATGGTAACACTTTACAATAAGGCTGTATTAGCTAACATTAGTTAATGCATAAACAACATCTCTGTTCAGCATTAGTTCATCTTTGTTAACGTTAGTTCACAGTGCATTAACTAATGTTAACGAGACTTTAATAATGCATTAGTAAATGTTGGAATTAACATTAACAAAGATAAATAAATGCTTTATAAGTGCAGTTCATTATTAGTTCATGTTAATGAATGTTGTTAACTAATGAACCTTAGATTAGTGTGTAGAAGTGTTACCGATACATTTAGACTATTTAGAAAATGATGTGTGCGTCTCAATCAGCTCCCTAGTTCAGTAGTCAGGACACTGGTCAGGGAATCAGTCCATGGGATGACTACATTTACATTTACATTTAGTCATTTAGCAGACGCTTTTATCCAAAGCGACTTACAAATGAGAGCAATAGAAGCAACTAGAACAGTCAAAGGCTACAGTATGCAAGTGCTGTAACAAGTCTCAGTTAATCTAACACAGAACACACAGGACAATTATTATTATTTTTTTAATAAATTAGACAGACAAAAAAATGAATAGAATGTTAAGTGCTATTCTTGATTGGTCAGGTGCTGCTGGAAAAGACGTGTCTTTAGCTGTTTTTTGAAAATGGCTCCAGACTCGGCTGCTCGAATTGAGATAGGCAGGTCATTCCACCAGGTGGGGGCAGTCCAGGAAAAGGTCCGTGAAATTGATTTCATGCCTCTTTGGTATGGCACCACAAGGCGTCGTTCACTGGCAGAACGTAAGCTCCTGGTGGGTGTGTAAGTCTGAACAAGCGAGTTTAGGTATATTGGTGCAGAGCCAGTGGTTCCTTTGTAGGCGAGCACCAGTGTCTTGAATTTGATGCGAGCGGCTATTGGCAGCCAGTGGAGACTGATGAAGAGAGGCGTGATGTGCGCTCTCTTCGGCTCGTTAAAGATCACCCTCGCCGCTGCATTCTGGATCAGCTGCAAGGGTTTGATAGTGCATGCCGGAAGGCCTGCTAGAAGAGCATTACAGTAGTCCAGTCTGGAGAGAACAAGAGCTTGGACCAAGAGTTGAGTGGCCTGCTCTGATAGGAAGGGTCTAATCTTCCTAATGTTGTATAATGCAAATCTGCAGGACCGGGATGTTGCAGTGATGTGGTCAGTGAATTTTAGCTGATCATCAATCACAACTCCAAGGTTCCTGGCTGTCCTGGACGGAGTTATGGTTGATGATCCTAGCTGAATGGAGAGATTGTGATGAAGTGCTGGGTTGGCTGAGACCACAAGCAGGTCTGTCTTTGCAAGGTTGAGTTGCAGGTGATGCTCCTTCATCCAGGCAGAAATGTCTGTTAGGCAGGCAGCGGTACGAACACCAACCGTGGGATCATCTGGTTGAAATGAGAAGTAGAGTTGAGTGTCGTCGGCATAGCAGTGATAGGAAACGGCATGTTTCTGAATGACAGATCCCAGTGATGACATGTAGATGGAGAAGAGAAGTGGTCCAAGCACTGAGCCCTGTGGAACTCCAGTGGCTAGATGATGTGACTTAGACACTTCACCTCTCCATGACATACTGAAGGACCTACCTGAGAGGAAGGACTTGAGCCACTGGAGAGCAGTTCCTGAGATGCCCATCTTCATGAGAGTTGACAGGAGGATCTGGTGGTTAACTGTGTCAAAAGCAGCAGACAAATCCAGTAAGATAAGTACTGTGGATTTGGAAGCCTGTTGCCTGTCTCAGTGCCTCCGTAACCGAGATCAGGGCAGTCTCAGTTGAGTGGCCGCTTTTGAAGCCGGATTGGTTGATATCCAGGAGGTTGTTCTGTTCAAGAAACGTAGAGAGCTGGTTAAACACAACTCGCTCGTGTCTTTGCAATGAAAGGCAGAAGGGATACCGGTCTGTAGTTTTCTAAAAGTGCTGGGTTCAGAGAGGGTTTCTTAAGCAGTGGGGTTACCCGAGCCTGCTTGAATGCTGTGGGGAAGGTCCCGGTGTGAAGAGAGGTGTTAACAATGTGAGTGAGTGCAGGAGTAACAGAAGAAGAAATGGCCTGGAGGAGGTGAGTGGGGATAGGGTCAAGCGGACAGGTAGTGGGGTGGTTGGAAAGGATGAGTTTGGAGACTTCAGCTTCAGAGAGCAGAGAAAAAGAGGGGAGCGTATGTGTGATGGTTGTTGAGATGTGTGTGTCAGTTTGTGGTGTGGAGAATTGGCTGCTGATGGAGGAGATTTTATTTGTGAAAAATGATGCAAAGTCGTCAGCCGTAAGAGTCGTTGAAGGAGGGGGAGGGGAGGACAAAGGAGCGAAGAGAACGTTCTGAAAAGTGCACGAGAGTCAGAGCAGTTGTTGATTTTGTTGTGGTAGTATGTAGTTTTAGCAGTGGAGACATTAGCAGAGAAGGAAGCGAGGCGAGACTGATACAGGGATAGGTCAGTAGTGTTTTTAGTTTTGCGCCACTTCCTCTCTGCCGCCCGGAGCCCAGAGCGATGTTCGTGGAGAACATCAGACAGCCAGGGGGCAGAGGGAGTGGTGCGGGCTGGCCTGGTTAAAACGGGACAGAGGTTGTCTAAGCAAGATGTTAGAGTGGAGCAAAGAGTGTCAGTAGCACTGTTAGTGTCCAGTGCTGAGAACTGAGCAGGTGGAGGGAGTGAGGAGGAAACCATAGTGGATAGACAGGAGGGAGAGAGCGAGCGTAGATTACGCCGAAAGGTGATCAGCGGAGGAGTGTGTGTTGTGTCAGGAGTTAGTAGGAGGTTGAGAGTGAGAAAGTGATCTGAGGTGTGCAATGGAGTAACTAAAGTGTCGTCTGTGGAGCAGTAGCGTGTGTAGATAAGGTCCAGATGGTTACCTGATTTGTGAGTAGCTGTAGTAGATACTCGCTTAAGGTCAAATGAGGTCAGAAGAGTGGTGAAGTCTGTAGCTTGGGGTTTATCAAGGTGAATACCCCAAGTTGAGTAGTCAAGGTGACTACTCAACTAGAGAGCTGATTGAGACGCACCCTATGCCCATTTGTGAGGTTTAAAACTTTTTCCCCCTTTTTTTAATCAAATGAAGGTGGAGATGATCCACCCATCACTCGCTGTGGTGCAGTGATCACACATCAGCTTCAGCCAGTCAGGGAGGAGAAACTAAATAAGACACTTTTTCTTTTTTTACATATTGTATGCAATATAGTGTTGCTAAATGTTGGATATTTAATTACATTTTAACATAAAAACAACATTTTTACTAAAAAAGATGTAGATTCTGGGCAAACAATTGATAAGGTGGTTGATTTTCAGTTCTGATTGTAACATGAGGCCAGAAAAAGTGACAGGTGAAGAAGAGACAGGTACGAGAAAAATACACACGCGTTATACATGCATACATATATTATGCATTATTATTATTATATTAATGTTTTAGTTTAAATTTCCAATAACACTGGTACTCCTCTTTACTTAGTGTACTTAGTGTAGGAGTCAAGATGGCGCCGAGGATGGCTGCTACGTCGCGAGCTCCGCTGAAACATTGTAGTTTTTTGTTTGTTCTGTTTATAGTTTTTGTGTTTTGTGCTTACTACGTACGACAGACAGACACTTTTGGACATTGGTTCGGCAATCGCACACCGAAAACCGGACTTTAAATTCTTCAGTGACGACACGCTGCTTACAAACACAGCAGCGGGTCCTTTTGTCTGGGCGGTCCGACCGCGCAAACGCGGCGGGAGAAGAGGGAAGAGAGCCGGCGTACTCATCAGAGTAAGACGCCGCGCAAACCGACCCCCGCTTCCCAGTATTTTACTGGCTAATGTTCAGTCTCTGGACGATAAACTCTGCGAGCTGAGAGCGCGGATCTCTTTCCAACGAGAGACGAGGGACTGCTGCATTATCTGCCTTACAGAAACTTGGATGTCTGCTGAGATTCCAGATTCGGCCATCGAAACCACGGGGTTCTCCGTGCACCGAATGGACAGAGAAAAAGATCTCTCCGGGAAAAGCAAAGGCGGGGGTGTGTGTTTTATGATCAACCGATCCTGGTGTGATCAGAGGAACGTACATTCTATCAAGTCTTCTGTTCTCCTGATCTGGAATTTCTCACGGTTCTGTGCCGACCATTCTGGCTACCGAGGGAATTCACCGCGGTCATCATCACAGCTGTGTATATTCCCCCACAAGCCGACACAGACCGGGCACTAAAGGAACTGTATAGGACAGTGAGTGAGCAGGAAACCGCGCATCCTGAGGCTGCGTTTATTGTGACCGGGGACTTTAACAAAGCCAACTTCAAGCGCATTGCACCTAAATACCACCAACATGTTAGCTTCAACACACGAGGGAGCCGTGTTTTAGATCACTGCTACTCTCCCTTCAAGGATGGATACAAATCACTCCCGCGCCCACCATTTGGCAAATCGGATCACGCGTCCATCCTACTTTTGCCCGCATACAGGCAGAGACTGAAACAGGAAGCACCCCGCCCTCAGAACCATCCAGTGCTGGTCGGACCAATCAGACTCTATGCTACAGGACTGTTTTGATCACGCGGACTGGGAGATGTTCCGGTTGGCCTCTGATGACGACATCGAGGTCTACGCTGATAGCGTAACGTGTTTCATCAGGAAGTGCGTAGATGACGTTGTTCCGACCAAAACAATTCGGCTGTACCCTAACCAGAAGCCGTGGCTAAATGGGGATGTTCGCGCGGCACTCAATGCGCGGACCTTCACTTTTAACTCCGGTAATGCGGAGGAGCATAAACAAGCAAGTTATGCCCTCCGGAAAACCATCAGAGCAGCAAAACGCCAGTACAGGGACAAGATTGAAGGACAGTTCAACACCACCGACTCTAGAAGCATGTGGAGGGGAATTAACACCATCACGGACTACAAAGGGATCACAAACTCCACCGTGAATACCGCTGCCTCTCTCCCGGACGAGCTCAACACCTTCTATGCTCGCTTTGAGGGAACTAACACCGCCCTCGTGGAGAGAGAGCGCGCGGCTGAAGATACAGAGGTTAGTGCACTCTCCGTATCTGTAGCGGATGTAACCCGATCCTTCCGGCGGGTGAACGTCCGTAAAGCATCGGGTCCAGACGGGATTCCCGGCCGCGTGAACAGAGCGTGCGCGCACCAACTGGCTGGAGTCTTCACGGACATTTTTAACCTGTCCCTCTCCCTGTCTGTTGTCCCCACATGCTTTAAAACGTCCACCATTGTTCCTGTACCTAAGTAATCAAAAACCACCTGCTTAAACGACTGGCGTCCTGTTGCTCTGACCCCCATCATCAGTAAATGCTTTGAGAGACTAGTCAGAAACCACATCTGCTCTGTTCTCCCCCCCTCACTGGACCCACTGCAGTTTGCATACCGCACAAACCGCTCCACTGATGATGCCATTTCATCCACTATACACACTGCTCTCTCCCACCTGGAAAAGAGGAACACGTATGTGAGAATGCTGTTTGTGGACTACAGCTCAGCATTCAACACCATTGTGCCCTCCATACTTGACGGGAAACTCCGGGCTCTAGGCTTAAACAGCTTGTTATGCAGCTGGATCCTGGACTTCCTGTCAAACAGACGCCAGGTGGTCAGAATGGGCAGTAACATCTCCTCATCACTGACTCTCAACACTGGAGCCCCTCAGGGCTGTGTTCTCAGCCCACTCCTGTACTCCCTGTACACACATGACTGTGTGGCAACCCACAGCTCCAACACCATCATCAAGTTTGCTGACGATACGACGGTGGTAGGTCTCATCACTGACAATGATGAAACGGCCTACAGAGAGGAGGTGCACACTCTGACACGGTGGTGTCAGGAGCACAACCTCTCCCTCAACGTCAGCAAGACCAAGGAGCTGGTGGTCGACTTCAGGAGGAATGAGAGAGAACACCGCCCCATCACCATCGATGGAGCACCGGTGGAGAGAGTCAGCAGCTTCAAGTTCCTCGGTGTCCACATCACAGAGGAACTCTCATGGTCCGTCCACTCTGAGGCCGTTGTGAAGAAGGCTCATCAGCGCCTTTTCTTCCTGCAACGGTTGAGGAGGTTTGGAATGAGCCGCCACATCCTCACACGCTTCTACAGCAGCACCATAGAGAGCCTGCTGACCGGCTGCATCACCACCTGGTACGGCAACAGTACCGCCCGCAACCGCAAGGCCCTGCAAAGGGTAGTGCGCACGGCCAGCTGCATCATCGGAGGTGAGCTTCCCTCCCTCCAGGACATTTACGCCAGGCGGTGTGTGAAGAGAGCTCAGAGGATCATCAGAGACTCTAGCCACCCGAACCATGGGCTGCTCTCACTGCTGCCATCAGGCAGACGGTACCGCAGCATCAGAACACGCACCAGCCGACTCCAGAACAGCTTCTTCCCACAAGCAATTAGACTACTTAACTCCTGATCCATCAGGATCATAACACACTCTGGACAGAATATCACTCCGCACAACCCACTGTAGATACACACACATTATATACACATTTATTTATCATTTATTATTTATCATTTATCATATAGCACCTATTGTACATAATTGGATCTCTACTGTGAATAATAATGTATACTGTACATTGTATATTATTATTATAGCTTAATGTATACTGTTTAATGTATGTTTAGTGTATATTGTTTAAAGTATATGTATATTGTAAGTATGTGTATATTGTTTAAAGCTGTGAGAACTACACTCACATTGTGTAAATTATTTATTGTTTATTGTAGTGGATACTGTGCTGTGAGTAATTGTGGGCGCATCAGATGTGTAATCTAATGCTGCTTTAAATGTTGTACATGTCATGTCGTGACTGCTATGTTGCTCGGAACTGCACCAAGAATTGCACCTGCTGTTGCACTTGTGCATATGGTAGAGTGACAATAAAGTGATTTGATTTGATTTGATTTGAGGCTGATGATCCTGGTGGAAGGGAGAGACCGAGAGATATTAGGGAAAATTAAGAAAAGGGAAGTGAGGGTACTGTTCAAGATAAAGCCTTTAATAATTTAGGGGAAAAATAGGGTTGTCCGTGTTTCTAAATTCTAAATTTGGCCCAGATGGGTGTAGGATTTCCCGGCCTGAAATTGTGTCTTTCTGTGAGATCTTCCCTCAAAATTAGTGAATTTTATTCCTAGTCCTAGCTCAGCTTTTTGTTTTAGCAGCAAAACCAATCCTTACAGTATTTATTTAAAATAGAAATCTTTCCAAACAATGCAAGTCTTGTACAGTATACTTGAATTTACACATAATGCAATGTAGTGCTACAGAAGAGAGTGTACATAGGGAGAGACAAGAGTATTACAGATGATCTTTGTAGCCCGATGGTCAATCAACAGAGCACAAACATCTGAACACAGTCACACATCTTTGTGCCACTCTTGAAAACAGTTCCTGTTCAATTGAAGACACAAGTGAACGTTGCAAGACTGGAATTTCCATGGTGCTAATTGCCTTTTAACATGCACTGCTTTGCAATGCAAACAGATCCTGCGACCAACCATGGCGTCGTTCCTGGCATCTGAGGTCACCTCAGCTCCCGGATCTGGTACATGGTCACTAATTGTCCGTTTTGGTTCAGTTTTCTGTGACACACTACAGAGCTCCGTGACAAACGTTTTATGGGGCATGTTAGCATGTAGCTCTTTGTGCAAAAGGAAAGAGTTGGTGGAAGCAATGTCCAATGTCTGTACCACTTCATGGTTTTGTGCTGTGTTGTGCCCTGTAGTACTGTAACAGCTGATCAGACAGGTCAACAGGAAATATCTTTGTCCTCCATGTGTCTTGCGCTTTCACCCTCCTCTGCGTAATGGATGTTAGAACAGACAGATACCTCTTATGAGTCCATCCACTTCACAAATACAAGATTTCCATCCTGGCAGATTTTTTTAGGGAGGCTGCATTTCGAGGCCAGTCATTCCTGTTGTCCCTGTAAGTTCCACATGCACCAAACTTCAATTGTGAGTTTATAGCTCAGAATTCTAACTTTATATCATGCAATTGCACACAAAAATCTGTATAGGCAAAAAACAACTTACTCAACTTATATCCTCTTCAAAATGCACTTGTTCGTTGTCTGAGTTGTAATCGTCCACAGAGGAAAAGGTGAATTCTTCCTCGCTGTCCTGAATCATCTGAAGGGCCTCTTCGCCGGAGTGGATTGCCATCCTCAAAACACGATGAACATGTGAATCTGATGTAGAAACTACTTGCTCACAGTTCATTTTCAAACTAATTTCAGAATGAACTTCACGGGCTGAGAGATGACAGAACTTGCATCATGTTCGTTTTCTTTATTTTGCAAAAAGCACAAAGCTTTGTTTTTATTGTGAGTGTACAGTAGAAACTTAACAGATCATAATGATGTATAACACTTGCCTGAATGATAAAAATTGACAGAGTTATTTGAGTCTCTTTGGCACTGATAAGAAAAATTGCGAGTCGATCACGCCGACACAGCGGCCGACTCGAGGGGGTTAAATTAGTCTTATAGTTACAACTAGAGCTGTTCCGATACCCTTTTTCCCTTCCCGATCCCGATACCTGGGCTCAGGGTATCGGCCGATTCCGAGTACTGATCCGATACCTGTGTGTGTGTATCTGTATATACAGCTGTATACACTAGCCCTGTAGGAATTGCTTCAGACTTATCCCTTAATAAAACATGAACAAATACATACAGTGAACTACTGTATTCATTACAGTATTTTTATGATCTGACATGCATTTGACAGTAATATTATTATTATTTTTTTATTTTATTAAATCTAACACTGCAAACTGAAAAAGGTATTTTAGTTGTACAATATAACTGTATAAAAACAGTGCAACAAATAAATGTAGGACTATAAAAAATATATATATTAATCAGAAAGTAATCTCTACAACAAAACGAGAGAAAAATAAGCAACCATTATTATTATTAGTAGAGACATATTATTATTATTATTATTATTATTACATAGATCCATCCATCCATCTTCTTCCGCTTATCCGGGGCCGGGTCGCGGGGGCAGCAGTCTAAGCAGGGATGCCCAGACTTCCCTCTCCCTAGACACTTCCTCTAGCTCTTCCGGGGGGACACCGAGACGTTCCAAGGCCAGCCGGGAGACATAGTCCCTCCAGCGTGTCCTTGGTCTTCCCCGGGGCCTCCTCCTAGTTGGACATGCCCGAAACACCTTCCCGGGAAGGCGTTCAGGAGGCATCCGGAACAGATGCCCGAGCCACCTCAGCTGTCCCCTCTCGATGTGGAGGAGCAGCGGCTCTACTCCGAGTTCCTCCCGAGTGACTGAGCTTCTCACCCTATCTCTAAGGGAGCGCCCAGCCACCCTGCGGAGAAAGCTCATTTCGGCTGCCTGTATCTGGGATCTTGTCCTTTCGGTCATGACCCAAAGCTCATGACCATAGGTGAGAGTAGGAACGTAGATTGACCGGTAAATCGAGAGCTTCGCCTTACGGCTTAGCTCTTTCTTCACCACGACAGACCGGTACATCGACCGCATTACTGCAGAAGCTGCACCGATCCGTCTGTCAATCTCCCGTTCCATCCTCCCCTCACTCGTGAACAAGACCCCTAGATACTTGAACTCCTCCACTTGGGGCAGGAACTCTCCACCAACCTGAAGTGGGCAAGCCACCCTTTTCCGACTGAGGACCATGGCCTCGGATTTGGAGGTGCTGATCCCCATCCCAGCCACTTCACACTCGGCTGCAAACCGTCCCAGTGCATGCTGAAGGTCCTGGTTAGAAGGGGCCAACACGACAACGTCATCCGCAAAGAGCAGAGACGAAACCGTGTGGTCCCCAAACCTGACACCCTCCGGCCCTTGGCTGCGCCTAGAAATTCTGTCCATAAAAATTATGAACAGAACCGGCGACAAAGGGCAGCCCTGCCGGAGTCCAACATGCACCGGGAACAAGTCTGACTTACTGCCGGCAATGCGGACCAAACTCCTGCTTCGGTCATACAGGGACCGGACAGCCCTCAGCAAAGGACCCCGGACCCCATATTCCCCCAGCACCCTCCACAGGACGCCGCGAGGGACACAGTCGAATGCCTTCTCCAAATCCACAAAACAAATGTGGACTGGTTGGGCAAACTCCCATGAACCCTCCAGCACCCTGTAGAGGGTATAGAGCTGGTCCAGTGTTCCACGACCAGGACGAAAAGCACACTGTTCCTCCTGAATCCGAGGTTCCACTATCGGCCGAATTCTCCTCTCCAGTACCCTGGCATAGACTTTCCCGGGGAGGCTGAGAAGTGTGATCCCCCTATAGTTGGAACACACCCTCCGGTCCCCCTTCTTAAAAAGAGGGACCACCACCCCGGTCTGCCATCCCAGAGGCACTGTCCCCGACCGCCACGCGATGCTGCAGAGGCGTGTCAGCCAAGACAGCCCCACAACATCCAGAGACTTGAGGTACTCAGGGCGGATCTCATCCACCCCCGGTGCCTTGCCACCGAGGAGTTTCTTGACCACCTCGGTGACTTCAGCTTGGGTGATGGACGAGTCCTCCTCTGAGCCCCCAGCCTCTGCTTCTTCAATGGAAGACGTGACGGCGGGATTGAGGAGATCCTCGAAGTATTCCTTCCACCGTCCGACAACATCCCCAGTCGAGGTCAACAGCCGCCCATCGCCACTGTAAACAGCGTTGGTAGGGCACTGCTTCCCCCTTCTGAGGCGGCGGACGGTTTGCCAGAATCTCTTCGAGGCCAGCCGATAGTCCTTTTCCATGGCCTCACCGAACTCCTCCCAGGCCCGAGTTTTTGCCTCCACAACCACCCGGGCTGCAGTCCGTTTAGCCTGCCGGTACCTGTCAGCTGCCTCAGGAGTCCCACAAGCCAGCCAGGCCCGATAGGACTCCTTCTTCAGCTTGATGGCAACCCTTACTTCCGGTGTCCACCACCGGGTTCGGGGATTGCCGCCTCGACAGGCACCGGAGACCTTGCGTCCACAGCTCCGAGCAGCCACTTTGACAATGGAGGTGGAGAACATGGTCCACTCGGACTCAATATCTCCAGCCTCCCTCGGGATCTGGTCGAAGCTCTGCCGGAGGCAGGAGTTGAAGATCTCTCTGACAGGAGACTCGGCCAAACGTTCCCAGCAGACCCTCACAGTACGTTTGGGTCTACCGAGTCTATCCAGCTTCCTCCCCCGCCATCGGATCCAACTCCCCACCAGGTGGTGATCAGTTGACAGCTCCGCCCCTCTCTTCACCCGAGTGTCCAAGACATACGGCCGCAGGTCAGATGAAACGACCACAAAGTCGATCATTGACCTACGACCTAGGGTGTCCTGGTGCCATGTGCACTGATGGACACCCTTATGCTTGAACATGGTGTTCGTTATGGACAAACTGTAACTAGCACAGAAGTCCAATAACTGAACACCACTCGGGTTCAGATCAGGGGGGCCGTTCCTCCCAATCACGCCCCTCCAGGTTTCACTGTCATTGCCCACGTGGGCGTTGAAGTCCCCCAGTAGAACGATGGAGTCCCCAGCCGGAGCACTCTCCAGCACCCCTCCCAGGGACACCAAGAAGGTCGGGTACACTGCACTGCTGTTCGGCCCGTAGGCACACACAACAGTGAGAGACCTATCCCCGAGCCGAAGCCGCAGGGAAACGACCCTCTCGTTCACCGGGGTAAACTCCAACACGTGGCGGCAGAGCTGGGGGGCTATAAGCAAACCCACACCAGCCCGCCGCCTCTCACCATGGGCAACTCCAGAGTGGTGAAGAGTCCATCCCCTCTCGAGGAGTGTGGTTCCAGAGCCCAAGCCGTGCGTTGAGGTGATTCCAACTATCTCTAGTCGGAACCTCTCAACCTCTCGCACAATCTCAGGCTCTTTCCCCGCCAGCGAGGTGACATTCCATGTCCCAAGAGCCAGTTTCCGTGTCCAGGGATCGGGTCGTCTAGGCCCCCGCCTTCGACTGCTGCCCGATTCGCTTTGCACCGGCCCCTTACGGTCCCTCCCGTGAGTGGTGAGCCCACGGGAAGGTGTCCCCACGTCGCTCCTTTGGGCTGAGCCCGGCCGGACCCCGTGGGGGAAGGCCCGGCCACCAGGCACTCGCATACGAGCCCCAACCCCAGGCCTGGCTCCAGGGTGGGGCCCCGGCTGCGCCGTACCGGGCGACGTCACGGTCCTTGTTTTAATTTTCTTCATAAGGGGTTTTTGAACTGCTCTTAGTCTGACCCGTCCCCTAGGACCTGTTTGCCTTGGGAGACCCTACCAGGGGCATATAGCCCCGGACAACGTAGCTCCTAGGGTCGTTCGGGTACTCAAACCCCTCCACCACGTTAAGGTGGCAGTTCATGGAGGAGTATTATTACATAGAGACGCATCTAAATCTACTGTACAGCAGGAGCCTAATATATTCTGTCAATTTTAAATGTTTTAAACTGAACTTTTATTTTGATGGGTTGCCATAAAGATATTTCAGTGTCTGTGTTCCTTATATGACAGTTTTCCCAAATGAAACGGTAAATTCTCATGAAGGGACAGTTTATGCGTTCGTGTCCTCATATAGTGACCATAGACTGTGAGTATGGACGTAGAGAAACTGGGGGAGGAGCCGCTTGATAGTGACACACGGCAGAGATTACAAAGACAGCGAGCAAGTGTCACGCGTGTGTGTGTGTGTGTGTGTGCGTGGGCGATCCAAACAGAGACGAAATACTGCTAAACAATTCCTTGTGGCAAAACAGCACAACTTCCTGTGTTTGCAATGCATTCGGAGCACCGAAGAAGAACCGCGCAGTGGTTAGGCAAAGCTCGCAGTCATAACGAGGTCTTGTTTAAGAAAATGGTATCGGATCGGTACATGGGTTCAAGTACTCGCCGATACTGATGCCAGAATTTTTTGTGGTATCGGTGATATTTCCGATACTAGTATCGGAATCGGAACAACTCTAGTTAAAACATCGGAGTGTTTCTTCAACAGTGCATTGTGTCCTCATACATGACTGTTAAAGCATTTCTCATTTCAGGTGTTACTCTGTGGGATAAGAAGTCACTGAGAGAAGATTTGGACACCCATCAACAGCCCATGACAGATTTGAAGTTCAGTAGCTCCGACTCTCTCTCTAGTAAGGCCAGTCTCCTGGATGTAAATGCTTCCCTGAAGGCTAGCTTCTTAGGAGGGCTGGTGGAGGTGGGAGGATCTGCCAAGTATCTGAATGACACCAAATCCTCAAACCAACAGTCCAGAGTAACAATGTATTACAGTGAAACCACCAGATTCGAACAGCTCACTATGACTCAGCTGGGAGAAGCCACCTACCCTCAGGTGTTTGAGCGGAAAACTGCAACTCATGTGGTCACGGCTGTACTGTACGGAGCTAAGGCCTTCATGGTGTTTGATCGGACATTTTCAGAAGAGGAAAACAAGCAGGAGATTGAGGGAGAACTGAATGTCATGGTCAAGAGCATCCCTGGATTTTCTATTGAGGGAACAGGAGCTGTAGAAATTACAGAAGATGATAAGCAAAAGGCTGAGAGCATTGCTTGCACATTTCATGGTGACTTCCGCCTTGAGCAGAACCCCACCACTTACATGGAGGCCATAGACGTGTACAAGATGCTCCCCTCTATCCTGAAGGAGAATCCAGAGAATGCAGTTCCAATAAGAGTCTGGCTCTATCCTCTTTCTCTACTGGATTCAACAGCAGCTCGGCTGGAGAGAGAAATCTCCACACATCTGGTTTCCAACACTGAAGATATAATGGAGGAGCTGGGAGAAGTAGAGAGGACATACAACGACCTGTCTAACAGATCCCTGGTGAACGCTTTCAGAGACATCAAAGAGAGGCTGCATTCATTTCAGAGCTCATTTAACATTTACAGGACTATGTTCCTGAAAGAAGTGGCCAGGGCCTTGCCTGCTATACGAGGAGGAGAGATGGAGGAGAAGTCGCTGGAAGACGTCCTGAATAAACACTACAGATCTCCTTTTACAGCTGACAGGCTTAACCAGTGGTTAGATGATGTACAGACTGAACTTGACCTCTTGAGTTCTCACATGAAGATGCTGAAGGGAATCACAACTGAAGACTCAGACCGTTTCAACATCATCTTCTTTGATCTTAATATTGATGTTGTGGTGTGCTTGACCTTCACATCTCTGACGTATGAAGACCCGTATCTTTCAACCCTGAAGGAGTTTCTGGAACCTGACAAGTCAGAAGAGGAACAAAACATGGTTTCTGTGGCATCTGTCAAAAAGTGGTTCAATGATCATGCTGACATCTCAAAGATGAGAGAGAACTTGTCTCTTTTCAGAAGTTTTTCAGAGGCTAATAAAGATGAAAAGAGATTCCGATTCATTATATCTGCCATCTCCGATCCATCCAGTCCAGGCTCCTCCATCCGTCTGTATGAAAAAGGGAAGCTGACAGACACTCAGTTCCAGCCCGTGTCGAAGCCTCCCCCTCCAGAACTGAAGGAGGTCCTGGAGAGCAGTGTGTCCCTGAAACTGCAGAAGTCCCCGACTGGAGAAACTGTGCAGTACAGAGTGGAGTACCGGCAGCTGAACGAGGAACAGTGGCATGTCATAAACACACCTGATGAAGACTTTACTCTGACTGGATTGGAGTTGGGAAAGCAGTACATGATCCGCTACAGGATAGTGGGTAAAGTGGGAGTGAGTGAAGCCAGTGACACTATCAGCTCCATGCAGTCTTCAGGTGAGTGCCATATACACATTTCTTTGCATTAATCTTTATCTTTTTAATTTTCAAGTTACAGCAGGTTGCCTGAGCCCATTGAATGTTATCATGTGAATGTTATATTGATTAATAATAGATTGTTAGCTATTCTGTGTGCTTTGTATATGTGCATTTCTGAAATGCATAACATGGACAAACCACTTACAATTGTAATGTAGACGCATACATTTTCTGTGAAGCTGCTTTGAAACGATATGTGAAAAGCGCTAAACAAATAAATTTGAATTGAATTGAATTATCAGACCTGCCAAATTCGCACTATGATTGGACGTTGGAGAACGCAGCGTGGCATGGGGACCCAATGATGCGCCATTAATCGAGCTATGTTCTATAACATGAACGGAGTATTCTAAAAGCAACTCACGTAAACACATTAATCAGAATGTTGTCTTATTCAGAATAAGGTCAATAATTAGATTACTGCTGTCCATGTAAACGTAGTCAGCATTGTTCTTCTCCATACTTATTATTCTTCCACACAAAAGTCTTTGTGTGCTGCTCCCGCACCATTTGCCGTAGACCCATGAATGAGGTGTCAAATCGTGCGGTTATTGAGAAATGGTGTGCTATATTTTTTGTAAGCGATTGGGTGTACGATGTTTGCCTGGGAGCCGAAAAAGTAGCCAAAAAAATCTCGAACTTTGAGCCATAACTCTGAGTTAGGATTTACTAGAAACAGTAAACAAACATACCCCCCCCAAAAAACAAAAACAAAGCCAGACAGCATTACAGATGACATAAGTGCCTAAATAATAACAGATGTTTGAATTGAATTGAATAGATGTGTTAAACATTTTTAAGTTCTGCTAGCTTGCAAATGTTGGAGGAAGGGACCCCAGACCGTAAGAAAATTAATATGAGACTTTGCTTCATTCCACCCAATTTTTAAAGGTTTAAGACAGAGACCATCTCTGGGGGTATTCCAGAGAGCAAGGTGTGACCAGTCACAGAAAGTAGGGACACAAGTCGGTTCTGGGGCATTTTGAGTTATTTACAGATTCTGAAAGTGTAGTCTCCAAGCTTTCCAGCGATGTGTAACACATGGAAATCTGATAATATTTGGAGAAGTTGTGGCCATTTGAACGTAGGCACTCAAAACAGCTTAATAGGGAGAATTTAAAGCCTCTAAAGATTGTGCAGTGCTCACCTGTTCTCTCCTGCTGGGAGTGACAATAGGGCTCATTTACATCTCATTTACATAAGTCATACCCCCTGTAAAGCTGCATGGTTGCAAAAAAAAAAATATTAATAATAAAGGATAATGTGCATTGTAAAAGTCAGTAATTTATCTTTTTTGACTAAAAATGATTTAGAGGCTGAAATATGTGAGTTTTATCTTTTTATAAAACCTTTTTTGTCAAAACTCTATTTGAACTTGTGCATTGTAGATGTTGCAAGACACTCCTTTAAAATCTGGCCATCATTGTTTTATGTTATTATTTTAATGTTTATGTAAACAAAAAAGTACATATTGATGCTAATTTTATTTGTTATTTGCTGGTTTTCTACATTAAACTTGGTGAATTGATTTCATTGTAGCATTAGGACTTTTTGAACAGGATTCTGTGATAACCGTCATGATCAACTATAATAAACTAAAATCAGCTATAATTATGTGTTTTATAGTATAATATGCAAAGTACAATTTTCTGTAAGAAAAAAAATAATCTCTGATTCTGTTCGTTTCTCTGACATTTAAGGGTAACATAGGCCTACAAAGACTCTTTTAGGTCTTAAACAGTTTGGATAGTTGTTAATACAGCGTTCCCACAGCTTGGTCAACTTCAAATTCAAGAATGCATTTATGTTTGGCCATATGACAGAGGTCAGATATTCTATTTGTCATATTTCTGTTTTGCATAAAACTGAAGAATATTCGGTACATCCTATACTGTATTCTAAAATGATCTGATATGAACTTTTGCATGGATTTTATTGAAAAGAGCTTAGGCTCATGTAACCAGTCTATTTTTGCAATATTTCACGGTGTGTCTGTGAAACGCTGAGGTACTGTATAGTTTTGTGCACATGTGAACATCATGGCAGCGCACAACACAAAGCACCTCACGCGGGAAACACTTAACGTAACGCGCAAATGCAAGTAACTAATGTAAATCAAGCATAGTCCACGAAGTGTTGGCGGAATAACACATTATCGGACCGGAGAGAATAATATACCAATACTGCTATCTCAAACACGGAGAGGCTTCTTCGTGATCTCAACTAACAGATTCTGCAAAAAAGTGAAAATCACCAATTTGGAAAAAACCCTGCTTCTTTATCATTTTGCTTGAAACTTGTGCTGCCGACTTGTGTCCCTACTTTCTGTGACGGGTCACATATACCCTGAACTCTTGGTTGATTAACTCAAACCTTGCTTACTCGAGGTATGCTGGTTCCAAAAACGAGTAAATTCAGACAACTCAGAGTATGTTCCAGGTTAACACACAAGACATTCTCAACAGAGTGACGAATCGATGATTCACCATGGAAACAGACGCTAAAGAAAAAGCGCGGCGTTCTACTTCCTCTTCTTTTGTTTAATGGCGATTTACATACTAAGTGCTCATCGCCACCTATTTGGTGGGTATGCAATGATTTTTTCAATGTCTTCGTTTAATAAGTAATCTTTATTCACTGAGCATTATTGTAAGCATATACTGAGCACATATATAATAGGATTATATTGTTTATTTGATGCTAATTAATTTAATACAGATCCATGTGTGAGATGACAATAAAATAAATAATAAACATATTTGAATTGAATTAACATTTAAACATTACCATGTTATTTTTTTATTCTAATTCTTTAGAATTAATATATAATATTAACTGAAACTGTATATTATATAACTGAAACAAATTTGGTTGTATTAATAACTATATTAATTATATTTTAAAAAAATCTGAATACCTCTTAAGCAAAAGTAACCAAAATAGGTTATGTTCAGAGAGTGAGTTGCTATGGCTACTTACATACTCTGAAAGTTACCTCCATTTTTGGAACCAAAAGTTGAGGTTATCCGCTAACCTACTCTTAAACATACCCCGGTATGTCACATAACCTGCTTTCTGGAATACCCCCCAGCAAGCCATTTCTGAAAACATGGGGGAGCTGTGGCTTTACAATCCCTTAATATAATTCTCTTGGCCACAATGCCCAACATTAATGCCAGCTGCAAAGAATAAGGCACAGAGGAAACTGTGTCCGAATAGCCAAAGATGGCCAATTCCATTTCAGAAGGGAAAAACTGATTGTATGCCGCAGAATACAAAGAAAAATTAAAGCTGCAAGCAGCATTTAGCGGGGTTCAAGCAATTAAGGCCTTTAAGCAGTAAATTAATTAAAACAGAGCTTAGGTGAAAGGAAGTGATAAACTGACAAAATGTGATTGTAAATGTTATAATAGGGATTTTATAATGTCTAAATATGAATTAAAGAACAATATTACTAAGAATTAATATTAGAATATCAACTGCCTCATCGACGCGGCATCTTAATAAACCCGTCTCCAGCGTGTTGACTCCTATTGTGATGCACTCTCATTGTTCCGATTGTTTGAATATTACAATTAAATAATACTTAAATCGATATGTCATCCTCAATAAACCCGTCTCCAGCGTGTTGCCTCCGGTCCTTCGAATATTCCAATCTATTATGACCTCTGACCTGTAAAGCTGCCAGAATAATAATCATACGCTGTTTGTTAATTGGCCAGAGGAGAACTGCCCCCCCGACTGAGCCTGGTTTCTCCCAAGGTTTATCTTTCTCCATTCTGCTCCTGATGGGGTTTTGGTTTCCTTGCCACTGTTGCCTCTGGCTTGGCGTGCTCAGTTGGGGACACTAAATTTTTCAACTAAACATCGAAATAAATCGAATTATTGAACTAAATTAACCATATAAACTAAATTACTGATCTAATTATTGATCTAAAGCCCACACTGTCACCGTATGGAAATTGAAATGAACTGATGACATCAAATGGCTATACAGCTGAATAAAATGATGCTGCATTATTTTCCTGTTTAACACTGTAAAGCTGCTGTGAGACAATCTACATTGTTAAAAGCGCTGTATAAATAAAGTTGACTTGACTTGACTTGACTTGACTTCTGCTGCCCGCTGGTGGGTTTGTAATTGTAATTGTAAGGAATATGTAATAGGCACATTTTCTATGTTAACTCATTTAAACTTTAATTTTGTTGCAGATATATTTGAAATAAATTATTTTGACAAAATGTGATTGTAAATATTGTAATAGTGACTGTATAATGTTTAAATAGGAATTATAGAACATGATAAGTAAATAGTATGACAAAATGACTATTTAAGCCCAGCAGGTGGCAGCAGAGAACCACTCATTGGCTCATTTTTATTTTTTAATGTCTGTTTTTCATTTAATGGGCACATTTTCCAAGTTAATGCCTTCAAACGTGCTAACTGACATGCACATTGTGTTGGAGCTATAGATATTTGAAATAAATGATAGGTAACAAATAGCTTCTTCCAGGTTTTCCACTTTGAAACATTATTTTAATTGTAATATAATAATTCTTGTAAAAACATACATCATATGAACAAATTAATTGATAAACATTGACAAAGTGTCATTTGCAATGCCATTATAATTTTTTTGTAGAGTTTATATATGCTTAGTGGACAGAATGAACCAATGAGTGGTCTCCTGCTGCCATCTGGTGGCAATTTTAGGTAATACGCCATTTAAGCATTGGTACCTTTTTTACTGTTATAGAGGCATCTAATGCCCGATCTCCATGAAATTGTGCATGCTTCTTTAGAGTCACATGCTGCATGTGCCCATCTATTTTAGTGAAGTTCTGAGTTTTCGTTCAGGATTAATAGGCTTTTGAGCATGTTTTGCCACACCTATTCTCTAATTGACCCTGTTATAGCTACCCAAAGTGTAAAGTTCAACATGTTTTTGACCACTATTGATCAGGAGAGTCCAGATTATCATACTGCAGTGGTTTGGTTCCGATCGGGCAAAAAAACCTAGGACTAGTTTGCAAAAATATTTTTTTTACATAATTGTGAATATTTAAATAACAATTCTATTGACAGTATTGGTTCTTGAGGCAAAGTTGTTCAGTATGAGGAGATATATTATAATATATGCATATTATGTGTATGTTTTTAACCCCACCTGATTACAGAGATGGAAAATGCCATTTACAGCCAATACAGGCAATTCACCATAGGGAATACATGATTTCCAAAGCATTTTAATAGTTATAGCGCCACCTATGGTCCGATCTCCATAAAACTTCAGCATGTAATGTCACATATACATAACAATTTTCGTGAAGTTTTGAGTTTTCCTTTAGAGTGTCACGTTACGCTGAAGGAAACTGAGGTGCGAGGACTCAAGTGCAGATAAAGGTTTTATTTAACAAAATAACAGAAACACAAAACAAAAACCCACAAGGGGAAAAACATAAATAAACCAAACAACATACCAAACTAAGTCAGGGAGCGGAACACAGGGAAGGGAGACGTAGACATTACAACGATACCACAAAGACTGCAAACACAAAGGAACTTATGAAGGGGACAAATAAGGCAGGTAACGAGGGAACACAGGTGGAGGAAATCAAACACTAATCAGATAACAAGGGGGAGGGATCAGACAAAGACATGAGCACAGCCCAAAACAACAACACACCACATGTGCTCCACAAGACAGGACAGACATGTGACATTACCCCCTCCTTAAGGAGCGGCTACCAGACGCTCCACAAGAACAGCGAGAGTTCGGGAGGCCAGGGCGGCCCGCAGAGTTCGGGAGGCCAGGGCGGCCCGCAGAGTTCGGGAGGCCAGGGCGGCCCGCAGAGTTCGGGAGGCCAGGGCGGCCCGCAGAGTTCGGGAGGCCCGGACACGGCAGGAACCGCCGGGATGGTCTCTGGCCTTGGGTCCACCGGAACTGGGTCCGCCGGAGCAGGGACCACCGGAACTGGGTCCGCCGGAGCAGGGACCACCGGAGCAGGGACCACCGGCACTGGGTCCACCGGCACTGGGTCCACCGGAACAAGGACCACCGGAACAAGGACCACCGGAACAAGGACCACCGGAACAGGGACCACCGGAACTGGGACCACCGGAACTGGGACCACACCAGGGGAAACCCTGTGCTCCTCCCAGGCACGCAGGACTGCCGCCATGAAGAACCCCATCACAGCCCTCCAGGCCGTGTCAGGACTCGGGACCACCGGAGCAGGGTCCACCGGAGCAGGGACCACCGGAGCAGGATCCACCGGAACACGATCCACCGGAACACGATCCACCGGAACACGATCCACCGGAACACGATCCACCGGAAACAGGGTCCACCGGAACTGGGACCACCGGAACAGGGACCACCGGAATAGGGACCACCGGAACAGGGAGCACCGGAACTCCTACCCCCGCAGTAAGATCCTCTCCAGTGGAGGTGACCGACCAGGTAGACCCGCTCTTCCTCCTCCTTCTCCGTTTCCGGGTCATCGGAGGGCTGGGGCCTCCACTGACAGTTGATGGAAGGGAACCGTCAGTAGGCTGGGATTCTGTTAGCCGCAGATGTTCCGACTCACCCAGATGGTAGATGTGGTGGACAAAGTCCCAGAATCCCAGATGCCCCAGCTTTTCCATCTCCCCCGGGCTGAGAGGCATGTCCAAACAAATGTTCAATACCTCCTTAATCTCAGCCTCAGTGTAAGTCATGTGATCTACTTTAATGAGGAGACTGCAGGCGAAGTCCCTCACGTCAGCCCCCTGCTGACGGATGTAGTTAAAACTCACATACTTGGCGATTTGCAGAAAGTTGGAGGGAGATGAAAAAAGGAAGCTACCCATCATCTGCTGAGTCCTCTATTGGTGGTATCGTTCTGTCACGTTACGCTGAAGGAAACTGAGGTGCGAGGACTCAAGTGCAGATAAAGGTTTTATTTAACAAAATAACAGAAACACAAAACAAAAACCCACAAGGGGAAAAACATAAATAAACCAAACAACATACCAAACTAAGTCAGGGAGCGGAACACAGGGAAGGGAGACGTAGACATTACAACGATACCACAAAGACTGCAAACACAAAGGAACTTATGAAGGGGACAAATAAGGCAGGTAACGAGGGAACACAGGTGGAGGAAATCAAACACTAATCAGATAACAAGGGGGAGGGATCAGACAAAGACATTAGGTGTGTTCGACATCGGCTGCGGCCGGATTCAACTGATCGGCGAGAGTAGCCGCGGAGGAGCTGCAAACGGAGACGTGAAGTCGGACACTTTCTGCTTCCCGTAGTGACGCTTATCAGCTAAAGTGAAATAAATGCAATATTTGGCAATACACAGATGTTTCAGAGACATTATTGTCATGTAATACTTTATGTACTGCTTAAGACAGCGTGTGTTTGTACAAGAATAGAGTTCAACATATAAGCCTACACTATCAATGAAGTGTGGTTTACGTTTTTAATCAGTTTTATTTTGATAAACATGACAATATAACATCGCGACTACATGAAAGGAGGTTTTACTGTTATAAAAAACAGATTTGTGCGCATTAGTGGAGCTGAAGGTTTCAGAATAAACACGAAACACACGTGATCGCTGTCATGCGGTGAATCCAGCCAATCGAGGAACAGCTGTGTCGTCATCAGAGTCCGTGCAGCCTCCTGCAGCTGCTCTGTAGAAACTGCACCGACTGTATCAGCCGACTGCTCTCGAATCGCTCTCGCGGCACTTTGTTGACATACGTCACTGTCACGTGGCGTCGGCGCTGCCTCAAGTCGGACAAAATTTCTAACCGGCATGCACTGCTTCAAGTCAGCCGCCGATCGGTCTGCGCATCGCTGGGTGAAGTCGAACAAGCCTATGAGCACAGCCCAAAACAACAACACACCACATGTGCTCCACAAGACAGGACAGACATGTGACAGAGTCAACTTTATTTATCTAGCGCTTTTAACAATGCAGATTGTATTGTTAAATACCCGGGGCCTCCTCCCGGTTGATCAATAATTAGATCAGTAATTTAGTTTATATGGTTAATTTAGTTTAATAATTAGATTTATTTGGATATTTAGTTGAACATGTAGTGTCCCCAACTGAGCACGCCAAGCCAGAGGCAACAGTGGCAAGGAAACCAAAACCCCATCAGGAGCAGAATGGAGGAAAATAAACCTTGGGAGAAACCAGGCTCAGTCGGGGGGGCAGTTCTCCTCTGGCCAATTAACAAACAGCGTATGATTATTATTCTGGCAACTTTACAGGTCAGAGGTCATAATAGGTCGGAATATTCAAACAATCGGAGTCATCACACTGGAGACGGGATTATTAAGATGCCGTGTCGATGAGGCAGTTTCAGGGGGAGGCTAATCACGGTCTCTCAGACACTTCAGGGTCATGTGTTGGTCTTCTCTGGGCGCAGGTCCAGCATCTGATCTGGATACGGCCCGGATCTGGCTGACTGCAGTAAACCTCAGGATAAACAGAGAGACTAGCATTAGCGTAGATGCCATTCTTCTGATGATGTCACGAGTACATCAGGTGTTATGGGAAGTGTTCCCGGTTTTTAGTCTAGATTTAAACTGACAGAGTGTGTCTGCTTCCCCAACAATGCTAGGAAGACTGTTCCAGAGTTTAGGAGCTAAATAGGAAAAGGATCGACCGCCTGCAGTTGATTTGGATATTCTCGGTATGATCAACTGGCCAGAGTTTAGAGAGCGCAGTAGACGTGATGGAGTATAATGTGTTAAGAGCTCGCTCAAGTACTGGAGATAAACCATTTAGTGCTTTGTAAGTAATAAGCAAGATTTTAAAATGTATGCGATGTTTAATAGGTAGTCAGTGCAATGTTGACAGAACTGGACTAATATGGTCACACTTCCTGGTTCTAGTAAGAACTGGAGCTGCTGCGTTTTGGACCAACTGGAGTTTATTTATTAAGCGAGCAGGGCAACCACCCAGAAGAGCATTACAATAATCTAGCCTTGAGGTCATGAACGCATGAACTAACTGTTCAGCATTTTGCATTGAGAGCATGTGCCGTAATTTAGATATATTTTTAAGATGGTAGAATGCAGTTTTACAGATGCTAGAAACGTGGCTTTCAAACGAAAGATTGGTATCAAAGAGCACACCCAGGTTCCTCACTGACCACGAGCACTGGACAGAGCAGCATCAAGTGTTAGACAGTATTCTAGGTTACTACTTGTGGAGCTTTTTTGTCCAATAATTAAAAATGCAGTTTTATCTGAATTGAGTTGCAGGAAATTACTGGTCATCCAATGTTATTTCGGGCAGCTGCGAGCCTCGCGCTGGTGTGGAACTCCGCCCTGTCGCGAGTGCTCGTGGTTGCGCGATTGGGTTTTGGGGGCGGCACCTGACAGCTGTTGGGCCCCGCCCCCAATGCCTTTCGCTCCCGAGGTGGATGAGGAGATCACGCTGTCCCGGAAGTCCCCGTGCTTCCCACGACCATTTGGTGGCCTCCTCCGCCTTTTCTGCCCTTGATGGGGCCGCGGCTTAGGGTACACTGGGCCCCCCCCCCACACCAGTGGCCACACGCTCCCTCAGTCGGGCGATGTCCACAGCTGTGGTCCGGGAGAAACACCAGGCTTTACCTGGTGATTTGGGGGGGTTGAGTGAGCCCGCCTCCTCAACTCGCCCATATCCCAGGCTGGCCTTTTCGTCCCTCTCTGTCGCCAGCCTCCTCTCAGAGCAGACCCCAGTGGAATGTGCGTCCTTCCCTGGTCTCCTCTGTCAGGACGCAGCCGTTAACCATGCCCCCACACCGGGACGCTACGCCTCCCACGTCCGGGCCAGTCACGCTGCCTCGCTGCCCCACCCGGGGTACATCGGTTCGAGTGACCCCGCTGGTCAGTACCTGGGAGCCTGTCTATAGCTTCAGGGACTGTCTGCTGGGTCGTGAAGACCATCAGGCTCGGCTACGCGATTCAGTTCATGCAGGCTCCTCCCCGCTACCGGGGAGTCCGCGCTCCATGGTGGGGCCCAATAAAAGGCCCCAGTCATGCATGCAAGGTTTCCACCTTACTGGCGAATGCGATCAAGTCTGTCCCTCCAGCCGAAATGAAGTCCGGCTTCCTCAGCCCTTACTTCATTGTACCCTAGGAAACCGGTGGGTTACGGCCAATCCTGGACCTGTCCATCCTGAACCGATCGCATCACAGGCTTCCGTTCAGGATGTCGGTAGCGAATGCATCCTCAGACGCGTTCGTCCAGTAGATTGGTTGCAGCGATCGACCTGAAGGACGCTTACTTCCATGTCTCCTTCCTCGACGCGGACCATTCCTACAGTTTGCCTCGAGGGGCGGACATTCAGTAAGCGGTCCTCCCATCCGGGCCAGCTCTGTCCCCTCGTGACTCCACGTAGTCTATCAAGGCAGCCCTTGCGCCACTCAGGCAGCACGGGGTCCGCATCCTGAACTACCTCGATGACTGGCTCATACTGGGTCACTCTCGAGAGCAGGTGTGCAAACACAGAGTCCAAGTGCTCCGGCACTTAGCCTGTCTGGGCCTTCAGGTCAACTGGGAGAAGAGCAACTCTGCCCCGTACAGAGGATCTCTTTTCTCAGTACAGTTTCCGACTCGGTCGCCATGTGCGTGCTGCTTACCAGCGAGCACGCACAGTCACTGCTGACTTGCCTTTGTTCATTCGAAAAGCAAGAGTGCGGTCCCACTGAAGATATTTCAGAGGCTCCTGGGGCATATTGCATCTGCAGCCGCAGTGACGCCGCTCGGGTTGCTTCATATGAAACCACTTCAGCTATGGCTTCACGCTCGAGTCCCGTGATGCAGGGCTGTACGTTAACTTTTTTTGCACATAGCACTGCTGCTACAGAGGTTGAAAGTTTTGTAGCACAGCCCACAAATTTGTAGAACATGTATAAAACGTCTGTTACCATGTCTGAAAAATGCAAAAAGTGCTATACAATACAAATATTTAAGAATAAAAATAATAATAACAATTATTATTATTATTATTATATTTTACAGAAAACATAAATCATTAGAAAGGTCTAAGGTTTTATAATAAAATATTAAATTATGATTTAAAAAAATGTGACTGTCATGTCTTAATTTTTGTCTTATTTTATCTTATGTACTCACTTACTGAGAAAGAAAAAAGTACTGTACACGTCTCTACACCGCAAATCTATCACGGTACTACAGAATATTATAAAATAATATAATTTCTGCCTCATTCTGTGATGTGAAGCCTGTCAGATTACAAAAGTAGGTGATTTCAAACACTCGATTAATGTTCTTGTTTGTTGGACTGTGGACAACAGGTTTGTAAACGCTTCTCATTACAAGTTTGGAAAGAGGTTGTTGCTTTTTCTAATACTCATTAAAGGGGCTTTAACACTGGGCACGTTTGCTGTGGTCATGTTGTTCAGCGCTGGTCTGGTTTCACACTCAACTTGATTCTATCGAACCCTGGTGCACTTGTTCATCTTACGTCATCAAAAATGTGCACGGCGGATGATAGAAAACACACTGCCGTAAATATATCGTTTTTATTAATTTGGTGCCATTATGCGCAGCTGGGTAAAGGACACTTGGGTTTACTGTGTGTGCGTCGCATGAAGTTCATTTGTTGCCCTGATTGCACACATATGCGCAAATTCACGTGAATCGCGGGACAGTTCGAGTGCCACCTCCTTCAGAGTCTCGGGTTCGGTGCGTACCGAGCCCGTGATTGACAGCTTTTATTAGCAGTTTTTCATGCAAACCGTGCCGCTTTTCGAACTAAAATGCCAATGACTCCATCTCACAGTGCATGCAGAGATAGAGCAGTATTGCAAACCGATCGATCCACCCTGAACAGTGCATGCTGCGCTTCATCTGCACATTTATTTATTTATTTAAAAATTTAAGTGATTTTCATAATTTCACAAAGACAAATCTCGATTTTGGTTAATCGTGCAGCCCTAGATTTACCTCACACGAGCACAAAACAAATTCTCCCTTCACTCAAACGAGCTCTGTCTCACATGCTAAACTGTATCGCACCGTGCTAATGGGGTAAATATATTCATCACACAGACCGATTGTTTTGTAGCACGTGCACGACATATATGTCGCACTGTACAGCCCTGCTGTGATGGGCATGGCATTCGGGCACGCTCCGGGTCCCAGTGACTCGGGCGTGCCTGCAGACCCTCACCCCGTGGCCGAGCCTCATTTCTACGGGCCGGTGGCCCTTAGGATGAGTTTCCAGGCATATTGTTGTGTCAACAGATGCCTCCTCCACGGGCTGGGGTGCCATGTGCAATGGACAAGCAGCCGCAGCTCCTGGACAGGAAACCCTGCGCCTCCTGCATGTCAATTGCCTCGAGTTGCTGACAGTGTGGTTCTCCCTGCACCACTTCCTAGCATTGCTGAAGGGTCAACATGTACTAGTCCGGTCAGACTACATGGTCAGTAGCGTACATCAACCACCAGGCTGATCTATGCTCCTGCCGTATGTCTCAACTCGCCCGCCATCTCGTCCTATGGAGGTCCCTTCTTGCTGTCCATGTCCCGGGAGTACTAAACCGTGCAGCCCATGAGCTCACGGTCTCAGCCACTTCCTGGAGATTGGTGACTCCATCCCCAGTCGGTCCAGCTGATTTGGGAACAGTTCGGCGACGCACACGTAGATCTGTTGCCTCCCACGATTCTTCCCTCTGCTGCCTGTTGGGCGTTTTCTAAGATCTCGAAGATGATAGGCTTCTAATCGAAACCCCCATTTGTTAGTCACTAACATTATGTCTCCGTTCCCTCCTCAGGGAACGAGGGTTACATCCGTAACCGAGACGTTTCTTTTACTACGTGTTTACTGAATTAGGGAAAAGTTTCTCTCCACATTTGGGAGAAGAGTGAGCAAGGCTGGGAGATATTGTTAATATGCACATCAACGTTTGAACAACGTTACCATGGGATTGAACGGAGTTGTCAGAACGCTTAATAAAGTTTGACTTTAACTGACTGTTTTGTTGACATTCCCCTTATCACAGCTCCATCTAGTGGATGCATAACGCAAACCCAGTCAAACGTTTGACTGCAGTATCTTCTATTCTATGCGCCTTATAATCCGGTGCGCCCTATATATGAAAACAGTTCTAAAATAGGCCATTCATTGAAGGTGCGCCTTATAGTGCAGAAAATACGGTACTGTACTTGTGATATCCAATTAGATCTAAGGCGTCTCTGCTCTGTTGGTTTTCCTCTTGAAGGAAAATTATATCAGCAGAGAGAGATTTAAGATGTGCAAATACTTTTAATCATGTGTCCCATACCTCTAACATTCCAGGATACAAATGTGACATTTATCCCACCAACAGAATTATTTGCATCAGCCATTGTCCCACTGAAGCTAAGCAGGGCTGAGCCTGGTCAGTACCTGGATGGGAGACCAACTGGGAAAACTAGAGAGCTGCTGGTAGAGGTGTTAGTGAGGCCAGCAGGGGGCGCTCACCCAGTGGTCTGTGTGGGTCCTAATGCCCCAGTGATGGGGACACTATACTTTAACAAGCACCGTCCTTCGGATGTTAAACTGAGGTCCTGACTCTCTGTGGTCATTCAAAATCCCAGGATGTCCTTCGATAAAGAGTAGGGCTGTAACCCCGGCATCCTGGCCAAATTTGCCCATTGGCCCCTGTCCATCATGGCCTCCTATTCATCCCCATTTACCGATTGGTATCATCACTCTCTCCTCTCCACCAATCAGCTGGTGTGTGGTGGGCGTTCTGGCGCAATATGGCTGCCGTCGCATCATCCGGTGGGGCTGCACATTGGTGGTGGTTGAGGAGATTCCCCCCTTCTATGTAAAGCGCTTTGAGTGCCTAGAAAAGCTCTATATAAATGTAACACATTATTATTATAAATTATTATTGTCATTAAAATTGACTTACACTGGTAAATTGGTCAAAGAAGGCAATAAACACTGAAGGACAAATAGTCTGGCAAACTCCATTAGAACTTACCCCCCACCCAAGACCATTTCCCAAAATTAAATCGCAAAACTCACCCATCACCAGGAAGGTAGCGGAGCGCAGGGAGAGAAAACAAAGGAGCTCACTCCAAAAAACAGTAAGTAGAAGAAAAAAAAAACTCATTCAATATCCCCTGCTGCTAACAATGTACAAAATATAGACAAAGATACCATCAAGTTTATAAAGAATCGATGAGTAACTTAGCTGGAGCCCTTCAAGGAATCAAGGAATTTTTATTGCCAAGTACATTTTTACACATACACGGAATTTGTTTTGGTGTTGTGCGAGTCACACCGAGTCACCATTCTGCGGCGCCTTCTTGAGTTGGACAGAAAATACAGCATAACATGAGGAGAGGTAGGGAGGGGTGAGGAGATGATAAAAAAACAACCCCCAGACTGTGCTCCTACGGGAGCACAGTTTGAGAACAGTAAAAAAACATCTCAGCAACATGAGCACACATTACAACATGAAAACACGACTTGCAACAGGGGAGAGGAGTGGGGGGTTGAGGTGTCCCAGCACAGCCAGGCGTCCCGGTCCTGCAGCCATTTCAGGCGCTGGTCACAGACCCGCTTGTCAGACTGGGGGTACAAAGCAGCGAAGGTGAGAGATGGGTGTGTGCATAAATGTGTGTGTGTCTGTAAAGTTCATGTGCATGTTTGTGTAGGCCTGGAGAGACACGCCTGGCACCATAATCTCGGTGCTCCAGTCCGCAAGTTGCTATGGAGACAACCTTGATCAGATCCCAGTCCGAGTCAACAGGTGATTGGGGGATGAATGCAAGAGCGTCTTCCTGCAGTGCTCTTCTGGGGGAGTTGTTGTCTCAGCAGCGGCCTTGGCCAAAAGAAGAGAGCTGGGCACCCCTGCTTCCCTCAAAACGTTCAACGCTGATCCGAAAGCGCATCGTTCCGAGGTCCCCATTTGCTGTATAATCCAGGAAGAGCACCGGTTTCCCCATGTAATACAACGGAGCGTTATCACGGCTCAAACTGAGGATTAGGTCTTTGTCTTGGTCGAGATGTAGCTTCTCAATAAACGGACGCGGCCTCTCAATCTCTGTAGGTTTCGGTCGCAGTGACCTGTGGGCGCGATCCACTTTGACAGGTTTAGGAAACTTGTCTTGGCCAAATAGCGTGGAGATCAACTCGGTAACGAACGCAGTTGGGTGACCCTGTTCTGCGCCTTCTTTTATCCCCACAAATTTCAAATTAAGCCTGCGAGAAAGTCCCTCCAGATCGTTCACCTTAGTGTGAAGAAATTTGTTGTCAGAACGCAATTCCTCACAGATTCTCTCTACTTCTTCCAACCAAATGTAGTGATTTCAGTTTTGTCTTTGTTTAACTGAAGAAAGATTTGGCACATCCAACTGTTAACTTCTTCAATGCATTTGCACAGGGAGTCACTGGGGCTGTAGTCATTAGGTGATAGGGCTCAGTAGATCTGGGTGTCGTCAGCATAGCTGTGGTCAGCCATTTTGTTATTTTTCATTATTTGGCTCAGTGGGAGCATGTACAGGTTGAATAGGAGTGGAGCAAGAATTGACCCTTGTGGGACTCCGCATGTCATGGATGTCCACTCAACTTTTTCAATGATCTAGCCTATGAAGGGGAGATTTGAGATTGGTCTGTAGTTGCTCAGTATGGAGTTATCCAGATTTCTCTTTTTCAGGAGAGGCTTAACTACTGCGGTTTTAAGGGAGTTTGGAAAAGTCCCAGAAAGAAGTGAGGCGTTTACCACTTCTAGGAGATCTGCTTCTAAACAGTTAAACACACTTTTGAAAAAAGAAGTGGGGAGTGTGTCAAGGGCGCATGTTTTTAGGTGCTGTACCGTTTCTTCTAAAATTTTACCATCAATTGCTTCGAAATCAGTCATAGTAACTTTCTGAGGTTGTGGTCTGATCTGACTCACCCCATTAACCCCCTCGATCCACAGCCACACACACATCAACTCATGCAAAACAAGTAGTGAAGCTATGGTTCAGATACATCGATTTGAGTAATAATTCTGGAGTAATTCTCCTCACGGAAAGCTGATGCAGGGCTCATTGTAAGGTAAGCTAAGTTTAAAAGGCTCAGTTAGCATCTGTGAATATTAAATGCAAAAAGAATAGGGTTAAATATAAATATAAATCCTGATGCAACATGAGGCAAGACTGTTGAGACAAGATTTATTTGGCCTGTTTTCGTTTTGTATAAATTGTATCTTAATTTTAATCAATGTTTTAAAAACGAATTTTGCTTCATATTGATGTTTAAATATTATACCCCATGTTGTTGTTTTTTGTTTGTTTTTTAGAAAGTTAATTGCTTTTTTAAAACTGAATTCCGTTTTGTATAAACTGTATCTTAATTTTAATCAAGGTTTTTAATATATTTGATATAATATAAGAGACTGGTATAATAAATATATTAGTATATTTGATACCAATATAGCAGAGAATAGCCTTAGCGGTGGCTCATGCATTTCACGCGTTTCTGACTGAAGCTTGAAATGATATTTGAGTATTGTGTGTATTTGATCGTTTACAAATCCATCCATCTTCTTCCGCTTTATCCGGGGCCGGGTCGCGGGGGCAGCAGTCTAAGCAGAGATGCCCAGACTTCCCTCTCCCTAGACACTTCCTCTAGCTCTTCCGGGGGGGACACCGAGGCGTTCCAATGCCAGCCGGGAGACATAGTCCCTCCAGCGTGTCCTTGGTCTTCCCCGGGGCCTCCTCCCGGTTGGACATGCCTGAAACACATTCCCGGGAAGGCGTTCAGGAGGCATCCGGAACAGATGCCCGAGACACCTCAGCTGTCCCCTCTCGATGTGGAGGAGCAGCGGCTCTACTCCGAGTTCCTCCCGAGTGACTGAGCTTCTCACCCTATCTCTAAGGGAGCGCCCAGCCACCCTGCGGAGAAAACTCATTTCGGCCGACCTGTATCCGGGATCTTGTCCTTTCGGTCATGACCCAAAGCTCATGACCATAGATGAGAGTAGGAACGTAGATTGACCGGTAAATCGAGAGCTTCGCCTTACGGCTTAGCTCTTTCTTCACCACGACAGACCGGTACATCGACCGCATTACTGCAGAAGCTGCACCGATCCGTCTGTCAATCTCCCGTTTCATCCTCCCCTCACTCGTGAACCCCTAGATACTTGAACTCCTCCACTTGGGGCAGGAACTCTCCACCAACCTGAAGTGGGCAAGCCACCCTTTTCCGACTGAGGACCATGGCCTCGGATTTGGAGGTGCTGATTCCCATCCCAGCCGCTTCACACTTGGCTGCAAACCGTCATATGCTAAAGGTCCTGGTTAGAAGGGGCCAACACGACAACGTCATCCGCAAAGAGCAGAGACGAAACCGTGTGGTCCCCAAACCTGACACCCTCCGGCCCTTGGCTGCGCCTAGAAATTCTGTCCATAAAAATTATGAACAGAACCGGCGACAAAGGGCAGCCCTGCCGGAGTCCAACATGAACCGGGAACAAGTCTGACTTACTGCCGGCAATGCGGACCAAACTCCTGCTTTGGTCATACAGGGACCGGACAGCCCTCAGCAAAGGACCCCGGACCCCATATTCCCCCAGCACCCTCCACAGGACGCCGCGAGGGACATAGTCGAATGCCTTCTCCAAATCCACAAAACAAATGTGGACTGGTTGGGCAAACTCCCATGAACCCTCCAGCACCCTGTAGAGGGTATAGAGCTGGTCCAGTGTTCCACGACCAGGACGGAAACCACACTGTTCCTCCTGAATCCGAGGTTCCACTATCGGCCAAATTCTCCTCTCCAGTACCCTGGCATAGACTTTCCCGGGGAGGCTGAGAAGTGTGATCCCCCTATAGTTGGAACACACCCTCCGGTCCCCCTTCTTAAAAAGAGGGACCACCACCCCGGTCTGCCATCCCAGAGGCACTGTCCCTGACTGCCACGCGATGCTGCAGAGGCGTGTCAGCCAAGACAGCCCCACAACATCCAGAGACTTGAGGTACTCAGGGCGGATCTCATCCACCCCCGGTGCCTTGCCACCGAGGAGTTTCTTGACCACCTCGGTGACTTCAGCTTGGGTGATGGACGAGTCCTCCTCTGAGCCCCCAGCCTCTGCTTCCTCGATGGAAGACGTGACGGTGGGATTGAGGAGATCCTCAAAGTATTCCTTCCACCGTCCGACAACATCCCCAGTTGAGGTCAACAGCCGCCCATCGCCACTGTAAACAGCGTTGGTAGGGCACTGCTTCCCCCTCCTGAGGTGCTGGACGGTTTGCCAGAATCTCTTCGAGGCCAGCCGATAGTCCTTTTCCATGGCCTCACCGAACTCCTCCCAGGCCCGAGTTTTGACGGCATCCCTTACTTCCGGTGTCCACCACCGGGTTCGGGGATTGCCGCCTCAACAGGCACCGGAGACCTTGCGTCCACAGCTCCGAGCAGCCGCTTTGACAATGGAGGTGGAGAAAATGGTCCACTCGGACTCAATATCTCCAGCCTCCCTCGGGATCTGGTCGAAGCTCTGCCGGAGGCAGGAGTTGAAGATCTCTCTGACAGGAGACTCGGCCAAACGTTCCCAGCAGACCCTCACAGTACGTTTGGGTCTACCGAGTCTATCCAGCTTCCTCCCCCGCCATCGGATCCAACTCACCACCAGGTGGTGATCAGTTGACAGCTCCGCCCCTCTCTTCACCCAAGTGTCCAAGACATACGGCCGCAGGTCAGATGAAACGACCACAAAGTCGATCATTGACCTACGACCTAGGGTGTCCTGGTGCCATGTGCACTGATGGACACCCTTATGCTTGAACATGGTGTTCGTTATGGACAAACTGTAACTAGCACAGAAGTCCAATAACTGAACACCACTCGGGTTCAGATCCGGGGAGCCGTTCCTCCCAATCACGCCCCTCCAGGTTTCACTGTCATTGCCCACGTGGGCGTTGAAGTCCCCCAGTAGAACGACGGAGTCCCCAGTCGGAGCACTCTCCAGCACCCCTCCCAGGGACACCAAGAAGGTCGGGTACTCTGCACTGCTGTTTGGCCCGTAGGCACACACAACAGTGAGAGACCTATCCCCGAGCCGAAGCCACAGGGAAACGACCCTCTCGTTCACCGGGGTAAACTCCAACACATGGCGGCAGAGCTGGGGGGCTATAAGCAAACCCACACCAGCTCGCCGCCTCTCACCATGGGCAACTCCAGAGTGGTGAAGAGTCCATCCTCTCTCGAGGAGTGTGGTTCCAGAGCCCGTGCGTGGAGGTGATTCCAACTATCTCTAGTCGGAACCTCTCAACCTCACGCACAATCTCAGGCTCTTTCCCCGCCAGCGAGGTGACATTCCATGTCCTAGGCCCCCGCCTTCGACTGCTGCCCGATTCACTTTGCACCGGCCCCTTACGGTCCCTCCCGTGAGTGGTGGGCCCACGGGAAGGTGTCCCCACGTCGCTCCTTTGGGCTGAGCCCGGCCGGACCCCGTGGGGGAAGCCTTGGGAGACCCTACCAGGGGCATATAGCCCCGGACAACGTAGCTCCTAGGGTCATTCGGGTACTCAAACCCCTCCACCACGTTAAGGTGGCAGTTCATGGAGGAGATCGTTTACAAATGATTCAGAAAAGATTTGCCATTGAAATGAATAGGAAAAAGTGTCCCAATCAACCTAAAGTCACCAGATACTATTTGAAATCATAATTGCATTGCATTATGTTGTTTTAAATCCCAAATATTTTACTTATAGCATTCATCATTACCAATTGTCACAATATTACAGTTTTTTTTAGCTCTTCTTTCAAAAACATTTCTGATTTAAATCTTGTTTCTTTTTTTGGCAGATAATTTAGCGTGCTTTAAGTAAAAAACATTTTGATTTTTCCCCCAGAAAACTTTATTTTTTTTACTGTTACTGTACTTATCTAGTAAACCTAAAATCTAGTAGGCCTACCTAAAGCTCATTTATTATGCAGGTCTTTGTTTCTCAGGAGCGATCACATTATTATTCATGGCTCATTCACGCCTACTCGCACAAGGCCTGAGTAAAGAAAAAGTGTTTTACAAAATGTAAATGAAGATATTGTTTAATGTGAATGAGTAGCTCAATGATTCTCACATCATTTTGAAGCAAAAACTCAATGCAAAAACACCCAATAATCAAAGGTCTTGTGAACACATATCTATTGTGTGTTTTGAAGCCTTAATTTTAAAACAAATTTTTTCAAAAATTATGCATAAACATTATTCTCTCAAAAATACAAGCATGTACATACATGTTGCTCACATGTTATGGTAGCCAGTTTGTGCTGAATACAGTGTAATGACACTTTTGCCATTAATGTGTTTATAAGCAACTGAAAAAAACACAAATGTCAGAGCATGTCAAAACTTCTAAAGGGCCCCAAAACGGTCTGTAGTTTTCTGAAAGTGCTGGGTTCAGAGAGGGTTTCTTAAGCAGTGGGGTTACCCGAGCCTGCTTCAATGCTGTGGGGAAGGTCCCGTGTGAAGAGAGGTGTTGATAAGTTTCTTCAGAGAGATTACAGTTTCTCTAGTCATGATAATCACACTCTTCATGTCTGTTGATTTCCACAGACCCTGATCCCAAGACCAGGAGCGATTTCCTACAATGTAAGTGACTGAGAACACAAGCAGAGAAACTCATGAGTGTGTTCATGTTCTTCCTGGAGAAGAGGAAAGAGAACATAACAGGAGAGTTTTACAGCTGATCGTGTGAATGATGATTAAACTGAACTGAGACACTGATGATATATTGAACATGAAGAGTTCAGCTACATTACACGATCAGATTCATAATCGCTCATTCTGTGTGTTTCTCTTCATCAGACTCTCTTCGACTAAATCCGGATCTGAACACAGTGTATAAACACCTCTATCTGTCTCAAGACAACAGAGAGATTATATACATTGACACAGATCAGCTGTATCCTGATCATCCTCACAGATTTGATGAGTGGCCTCAGGTGTTGTGTAGTGAGAGTGTGTGTGGACGCTCTTACTGGGAGGTTGAGAAGAGTGGGCTAGTGTCTATATCAGTGTCATATCAGAGCATCAGCAGGAAGGGACGGGTTTATGAGTGTGGGTTTGGATGGAATGATCAGTCCTGGAGTTTGGACTGCACTGCTGACAGATACTCATTCTGGCACGATAGCACAGAGACTGAACTCCCAGTAAAGCCCATCAGCAGCTCTGTCTCTGTCTCTAATAGAGTCGGAGTGTATGTGGATCCCGGTGCAGGAACTCTGTCCTTCTACAGAGTCTCTGGAGACAAAATGAGCCTCATCCACGCAGAACAGACCACATTCACTCAGCCGATCTATCCTGGGTTTAGGGTTTGGCCTGGATCAGTGGAACTGATTTGATGAATCAGGAGAGACTGATGAGAGATTCTACCCATAATGCTTTGAGCTCATGATAAATCAGTGACTGTGAGACGTTAGAGAGTCTCTTCATTACATTAATACTGTCACTGAAACAACATGTGTGTGTGTGTGTGTAATAAACCCTCATACAGACAAGATCAGTGTGTGTGTGTGTGTGTGTGTAATAAACCCTCATACAGACAAGATCAGTGTGTGTGTGTGTGTGTAATAAACCCTCATACAGACAGACAAGATCAGTGTGTGTGTGTGTGTGTGTGTGTGTGTGTGTGTGTGTGTGTGTGAGTGTGTGTGTGTGAGTGTGTGTGTGATACTACAGCTGAACTCCTGTCACTGAAACAACATGTGTGTGTGTGTGTGTGTGTGCGTGTAATAAACCCTCATACAGACAAGATCAGTGTGTGTGTGTGTGTGTGTGTGTGTGTAATAAACCCTCATACAGACAAGATCAGTGTGTGTGTGTGTGTGTGTAATAAACCCTCATACAGACAGACAAGATCAGTGTGTGTGTGTGTGTGTGTGTGATAAACCCTCATACAGACAACAAGATCAGTGTGTGTGTGTGTGTGTGTGTGTGTGTGTGTGTGTGTGTGTGTAATAAACCCTCATACAGACAAGATCAGTGTGTGTGTGTGTGTGTGTGTAATAAACCCTCATACAGACAAGACCAGTGTGTGTGTGTGTGTGTGTGTGTGTGTGTGTGTGTGTGTGTGTGTGTAATAAACCCTCATACAGACAGACAAGATCAGTGTGTGTGTGTGTGTGTGTGTGTGTGTGTGTGTGTGTGTGTGTGTGTGATAAACCCTCATACAGACAAGATCAGTGTGTGTGTGTGTGTGTGTGTGTGTGTGTGTAATAAACCCTCATACAGACAAGACCAGTGTGTGTGTGTGTGTGTGTGTGTGTGTAATAAACCCTCATACAGACAAGACCAGTGTGTGTGTGTGTGTGTGTGTGTGTGTGTGTGTGTGTGTGTGTGTGTGTAATAAACCCTCATACAGACAGACAAGATCAGTGTGTGTGTGTGTGTGTGTGTGTGTGTGTGTGATAAACCCTCATACAGACAACAAGATCAGTGTGTGTGTGTGTGTGTGTGTGTGTGTGTGTAATAAACCCTCATACAGACAAGATCAGTGTGTGTGTGTGTGTGTGTGTGTGGGTGTGTGTAATAAACCCTCATACAGACAAGACCAGTGTGTGTGTGTGTGTGTGTGTGTGTGTGTGTGTGTGTGTGTGTGTGTAATAAACCCTCATACAGACAAGACCAGTGTGTGTGTGTGTGTGTGTGTGTGTGTGTGTGTGTGTGTGTGTGTGTGTGTGTGTGTGTGTGTGTGTGTGTGTGTGTGTGTGTGTGTGTGATAAACCCTCATACAGACAAGATCAGTGTGTGTGTGTGTGTGTGTGTGTGTGTAATAAACCCTCATACAGACAGACAAGATCAGTGTGTGTGTGTGTGTGTGTGTGTGTGTGTGTGTGTGTGTGTGTGTGTGTGTGTGTGTGTGTGTGATAAACCCTCATACAGACAGACAAGATCAGTGTGTGTGTGTGTGTGAGTGTGTGTGTGTGTGTGTGTGTGTGTGTGTGTGTGTGTGTGTGTGTGTGTGTGTGTGTGTGTGTGTGTGTGTGTGTGTGATAAACCCTCATACAGACAGACAAGATCAGTGTGTGTGTGTGTGTGTGTGTGTGTGTGTGTGATAAACCCTCATACAGACAACAAGATCAGTGTGTGTGTGTGTGTGTGTGTGTGTAATAAACCCTCATACAGACAAGATCAGTGTGAGTGTGTGTGTGTGTGTGTGTGTGTGTGTGTGTGATACTACAGCTGAACTACTGTCACTGAAACAACATGTGTGTGTGTAATAAACTCTCATACAGACAAGATCAGTGTGTGTGTGTGTGTGTGTGTGTGTGTGTGTGTGTGTAATACACTCTCATACAGACAAGATCAGTGTGTGTGTGTGTGTGTGTGTGTGTGTGTGTGTGTGTGTGTGTGTGTGTGTGTGTGTGTGTGAGTGAGAGGCTGGTTTTATCAAAATACTTAACACAATTCACAAAACCAAGCACCCAAACTGCAAAATGCCTCCAATATCTTGCCAAATGAAGCGCTGCAACCAAAACTACATATAGCATTATCAAAATCAAACTTTGGCACACAATGGCACACACATTCATATTACCAGATTCTTGTCTAACCAGCTACACACTGCTGGACATAATGAAAAGCACTCTCAATTTTAGGTTGATATCTCAAAAAGAGAGCTTTCAGTAAGATGTTTTCCACTAGATGACATGTAGACTCCCCCGGTGACCATAAGGACTGCTTTCAAATGCTATAAAGTTTACTCACATGTTATACATGTGTAATGGCAAGTGGCGGGAGGGGCAGTCTCAAATATAGTGGTTTTACCAGGGCACACACACACTGTTTTTATGCCATGGTGGGGACTTACTACAGAGTTATACTGTGCTAAATTCGGTCTCTTAACCATACCTACCCCTAATCTTAACCTTCAAATAAACCTTTAAGACTTTTTATATTGTTTTAAAACATGATTTATAAGCTGTTTTCTTTATGTGGGGACCGATGTTGTATTTCTGCATCCGCGTGATTAAATCTAGCCAATGAGACTGCTGCTGGAACTTGCATACTAATGACTCATTCCGGTTTCAACTGGGTTTCGACGAGCTCCGCTGCAAACAGGTAAGCTATTAAAACCAATTAAGGTTATTTCTCTTTCAAAAGTTATGCTTTTCCCTTAAAATTCGTTAAACTGGTAATGAAACTGGTCAAACACAGCAGTTTTAGCCGGTAATGTGATTATGAGTGTATTACTTTGCTGTAAACGACAGATGTGACTGTGAAAAGAAATTCTGTTTTCTGAGACAATCTCTGCGGTAATGTCTTCGTTACATTATCGGTGAAAATGCTTACTCGAAGTAATTTACATCTATTTTGTTCTGAATTGATTTGTTAATGTATTTAAATAGCAACGTAAACAAGTTATTGTGTCATGTAACTTATCGCCGCTCTCATCTGTTGTACGTTAACTTAAAGTTAGACACTGTCTGTGTCCGAAATCGCTCCCTATACCCTTAAATAGGGCGTTATTTGAGTGGACAGCCATTTGTAGTGGTGTCCGAAACTATAGTGGACGTTATTGAGTACACTCATTCAATCCCACAATGCACCGCAGAGTGTACAGCCGTTGTACATTCAACAGCAGTGTTGCCAGATTGGGTCGACGAATTCCAGCCCAAAAGTCTTATGGGTTTGGATGAAATGACATGGAGAGTAAACGATGACATAAATTAAATTTTTAGGTGAACTATCCCTTTAATTCATGTATTAAGTTGTTATCCTAATCTGCTTTTTCTCTCTCATTATAGGGTAGTGAACCTCCTGAGCTTGAACTCGGTAGGGATATTCCTTGCACATTTTATTTGTGACTCAGTACACGGTTCACTGGTGATGAATTACAATGAACGCAGCAATATTAGGAAAAGGGCTCTCAAAAGAGTTGACCCTTTTCTTAAATCAGTGGATCATGAGGTGTATGAACATAATGATTCTCTTAGCAACTCTCCTGTTAGCATCCCTTCAGGTAGCAGTCCTCCTGGTGGCATTCCCTTTGACAGCAGCCCTCCAGATAGGAACCCTACTTGCATCTCTGTTAGTGAGAATACAAACAATGCTTGTGAAACAAACAACGAAAGTGATCTCCGAAGCAGCATTACTGACTGGGCACTTCGTTTTGGTGTATCTCTCGTTGCACTTTCTGCTTTATTGACAATTCTTAGAGTGCATTTACCATTCTTGCCAAAAGATGGAAGGTCCCTGTTAAAAACGAAAACGGAGTACAATGTGGAGATGATTGCTGGTGGATCTTTCCACTATATTGGTATTGTCAATGCTTTCAGAAACACGTTGAGAAGTGTATGTTCTCTTTTTACAGACAGGCACACGTTCAACATGCAACTCAATTTTGACGGCATTCCACTCTTCAAAAGTTCTTCGGTTCAACTTTGGCCTATTCTTGGCATGTTGAAAGGTCTATCTAAGAAACCTGTTGTCATAGGTTTGTTCCCTTTCGAAAGGGAACTCGCGCTGTGTCAGCTTCGACGCTACGGGGAACGCCTCCAGCGTGACTGCTGCCTGAAAACACATTGAATCACGTCAATCCTATTGACCGGCGACAGCCTATGATGTCATCAAGGTGCGACCAGGAAGTATATAAGGGAGCCTTGCCAACATGACAGTATCTTTTCGTCTTCAGGGACTGTTTTGCCTGCCTTCACGTGAAAAGTCTACAAGAAGGATAACAATGAAGTGTGCTGAGAACGCCACTTCTACAGGTGTGTTTGGAATGTGTATCTTGCACTTTGGATACACACACACTTTGCGTTTACTGCCTGGGAGAAGAGCACGCACGAGAGGTTTGCGAACCTCTTGTGAAGTATTTGTGAGTGTTGTCCTCTGGAATAGCTCCGCTCTCGGCGGGACCTCTTCTCGAGGGGAGAGGTTTCAGCATCTGGGAACGGCCACGCTCGAGCTGAGGCTGAGCGGCGTCTAAACACCAAAGGCGCTTCCCAGATGGATCTGGCTCGTCGCTTGGAGACAGTTATGGTTCTTGAGGACGATCCAGATCGCGAGAGGCTCGAGCAGAGGATGGGTGAGTCCTGATTAAAAATGCTGAAGCTTTTCAAACCATCCTGTCCCATGTACGGGGAGTTGCTGGAGGTCATGGAACGCGCTGCGGGTAGACTGCAGCTGCCTTTGCGGCGCGTGAGGAGAAAGGCTGAGCGTCCAAACAGTTCGGACGATCGGTTTCTCTCCGCCCATGACCTCCCAACTCCTGGGAGTCTTCCATTCCTTCCAGATCTCCATCAGCAGATCTCGGGGGGATGGAAGAAACCATACTCAGCCCCGCATCTGTCGACATCGGCGAGCTAAATTTCGCTGATGTCGAGGGACTGCTGGCTGGGTGTGTGTTGGGGCCGCCCGTGGACGAGATGTTATGTTTGTCTCGCCTCTGGGCGGCCGGCGACACTGTGGCTCCCACCCTGCCGGTCTAAACGCCTGAATGGCAGGGCGTACATGTCAGTGGGTCACGCTGCGGCGGCTTTGCACACCACAGCTGTGTTGCAGGCTTACCAGGCGGACCTGCTGAGGGACCTCGATCAGGGGGAGGGACCCCCTGAGGCGGTAGTCGAGTTGCGCCGGACCGCGGTTTTCGCTCTCCGGGCCACCGTAGAGATAGCGCCGATGGTGGCGAGGGTGGCCACGGAGAGACATCTGTGGTTAAACCGTTTGGACATCGGGGAGAAAGAAAAAATCCTTTCTCCCTGATGCCCCGGTTTCGCCATCTGAACTTTTCGGCACCTCCGTAGAGGCGGTGGTGGGAAAGTTCGGAGGGGCGAAGGCGCGCTCGGCGACATTCAGGAGCATGCATTCCGCTGAGGTCCGGGACCGCGCCGAGGCAGTCGGGTGTCCCCGGCCCGTCCCAGTCTGAGGGCTGGAGATGGGAATAGCGAGCCAGCGTCGCCTCTCGAGCGCCCTGCCGCGGAGGACTGGGGCGCAGGGGAGGCACTAACGCACAAGCTGTAGTGAGATCTGCGCCCAGCTCTGCGGGGCTTTGGGAAAAGGGTTTTTGGAGCCTCATTGTTTAATATTAGAGGTGATAATATTTCTTTCCCGGGCCCTGAGTAGATCTAGTGCGGACTTATGTCGCACCACTTGGTCTAGGCTTTGTCAAGGATGGGGGCGTTCCCTTCTAATGGAAGTCGTTCGCCCCTGGTCTGTCTTCTGTTATAAGAACATGGCGTTGTTTATGCATCCTTGTTTCAGCCTCCTCTTGTTACAGAGTCGTCCGGCCAAGGCCCGCCCCCTTCTCTGCGTTCTGGGGTCAAGCAAGTAATGCAGACGAGGTGTTGCAGGAGACAGCGACTTCGCCAGTGGTCATGGGGTGGAATTAAGCGTCTTTCGCCGGTTTGCGACTAGACTTTATCTGCTGTTTCCGCCTTTCGGAGCATGGTGGCCGCCATCTGCTGGCGGCCCCCGGCCTCTTCCTGGAGGACGGTACGGCCGGTGCTGTCAATCCAGCAGGTCTATGCGCTCAAATGATCAGTTGCTTCTTGCGGTTCCACGAACACGTTTCAAATGTAAAGGTGACCGGGCTTTCTCTGTTGCAGCTCCTAGGCTTTGGAATAACCTTCCTCTGTCTGTAAAAACCTGTCCTTCTTTGGGTGTTTTTCAGAGTGCGCTTAAAACTTATTTGTTTTCCTTAGCATTTGATAATGCTTCTTAAATTGTGTGTTATATGTTTGTATTGTTTTTGTGTCTTTGTGTTTTTTACTTTTTCTTTTATACCTCCTGTGCAGCACAGTTGAAGTTGAAGTTAATGCGGTTCCGGTTGGGTGCTCCCCTGAGGCCCGAGCATTGCCAATGGCTGACGCCCTCGCACTTATGGTTGGCCGCTGCATGGGAAGTAAGACAGCCGCCCCGATGCAGGTGACGTAAGTTGTACTCCCCTCGCTTTAGAGGGTCTTTGTTTGAGCACTTCCGCTGAGTACACTGCTGTTGGCAATGTGATTAGGTCCATGTTTGTAGGCACTGCCCAAGAGACTGTGCCGTCCTGGGGGCCCTAGGACACGGCGGAGCAGGTTGTCCCTAGCTGCCTCTGGGATGGAGCCAGCCTCAGGTGCGGGCATAGGAGCCAGCTGGCTTTGAGTGGCCAGCTTGGACGGTCTGGGCAGTAGGACTTCAGGACAGGTAGTAGGCACTATCGGCCTCCTTGCAGGAAAGTCCCGACCCAGTGGGCCTCGGAGGCTTTTCTCCACTGGTGTCGACGTCAGCAGTGACCCGTCATTTGGTCCTGGGGATGAGTCCCCAGGTGTTAACTGGATTTCCAGGCCTTCGTCAGCAGCAGACAGCTGCCGTCAGCCCAGGTAGCAGCAGCCAGCCTTCTTAAAGTCTCGGCGGGATCCTTGGAATCTGCAGACCCCCTATTCGGGGGGTAGGTCCTGCCAGGCCTCCCTGAGGGGTAGGCTCCCGGTCTGGGTTACCTTCGCTCAGGAGCTAGGTCCTGTTCGGCCTCCCTGAGAGCCTGCTGTGGTCAGCAGGCGCTGCCTGGTCTCCCCCGAGGGGGCACCATAGGCATTAAGTCCCTCGACGGCTGGTACGAGCTGCTAAATAGGTGGTAGGCCCTACCGGGCCTCCCTATGGGCCTGCTGTGGGGAAAGCAGGCTCACTTGACCTCCTCTGCGGATGGAGTTCCTGGGTCCCAGTCACTGGATGACTAGCACGAGTGCTAGTAGGTAGTAGGCCTCATCCGTCCTCCCTGAGTGACCCCCTTGGAGGGTTCCCGGTCGCTGAGGCATTGAGCGTGGAGTGCTATGAGTAGCACGTTCTGCTTGCAGTTGGTAGGCACGAGTGTCTCCCTGGAAGCAAGCTCCCGATCCTCAGGCGCTGAGAAGCGGGTGAGATGGATAGCAAATCGCTATGGACGGCATGTTCTGCTATTAGGTGGAGGCATTACGCCTCCCTGGAATCGTTCCCTGGTCCCCAGTTTCGGTAACGGAGCGTAGCATGGGCTACTATCAGGCAAAGCTGCACGGGCTTCCCTGAGGGGATTCGCTTGGAGTAGTAGGCCCACGTGGCCTCCTCTGAGGGCACGCTCTGGCTCGTGGTTTTCTGGAGGGGTCCAGTCACTGAGCAGAGGCCGGCTCACGTTCTGATGTCAGATGGTAGGCATGGTACCTCCCTGAGAGCGAGCTCCCGGTCCCCAGCCGCCGTGGTGAGCCTGAAGTGCTACGAGTAGCACGTTCAGCTAGGCTGTGAGTGCCCGATGTCTTTGCAGTTGGTAGGCCTGCTTGGCCTCCCTGATAAGCGAGTCCCTGGTCTTCCCAGCTACCTCGAGGGCTAGCACGACTGCGATCAGGTATCAGGCCCGTTTGGCCTTCCTGAGGACGAGCGCTGTTGTTGGATGCGCAAGCGGTCTATCAGGTTACCAGGTGGAGGCCTCTCTCGGCCTCCCTGGGGGACGAGTTCCCCAGGCGGGAACACACAACTGGCTTTACGCTGACAGCTAGTGGCCACCCGCTATCAGGCACCGGTCTCTGGCCGTTTGCGAGACCTGAAGGCGGTGTTCTTACCCTAGCAGGACGAGGTGTCACTGCGGCTATGCGGTCCTGACAGGACGGGACCTTCATAGTATGCCTACGGCATGGTTACCTACCGGGCAGGCTTATGAGCTCCTCTCAAACGAGGGTCTGTTATGAGCTTACGGCCGCTTGGCGCTGATCTGTTCGTGGTAGGTCCCGAGGGGCCCTCCCGATACGTTCAGCCTGTAAGGCCTTTGGCCTCCTGAGCACGTTTTAAAGTAAGTGCTTGGTAGATCCGAGGATCGAGCGGCTCGACTCCCCTCGCTAGCAAGGGTTTGAAAGCACTTTGCTGAGCGCTGCTCTCCGGGATAACCCGTCTCTGAGGTCCGGCTAGTCGGTGACGCTGCCTTTCTTGCAGCACCCTAGCGGGATGCCTCTTCGGAGGCGAGTACCAGAGGCTCTGTACTGTACAGACAGGGTTGACCGTATTACGTGTCCCATAGCAGACTGGGTCACCTGGTCAGGTCTCCCTGGTGGCATTCGGTGATAATCTCCCGAATAGTGACTGGCATAGGGTTCCCTCGTAGTTCCCTTGCCACGCTCCCTTAAAGGAACCCCTTCTAAGTTGAATGGGTTGGTTCCAGGCCTTTGAGCAGGACCTGGGGAGGAACTCATGTGTGTGAAGGTTTCCTTCTCAGGTGAGAAGCTTGGGCTTTGACCGTAGGGAGCGCTGTCACTGACAGCCTAATGTGACCAGAAGGGGAGTGGTTCAGGCATTTCAGCAGAATTTGCTTGTCCTGACAGTTGTCACTGCCAGAGGGCATGCACTCCCGTAGGCATGGCGGCGTGGGTATATCGTTCCCCGTAGCGTCGAAGCTGACGCAGCGTGAGTTCCCTTTCGAAAGGGAACGTCTCAGGTTACAAATGTAACCTTTGTTCCCTGAGAACAGGGAACGAGACGCTGTGTCGCTTTGCCATGCCGCAGGGCCTGCCTGCCGAAACAGTCCCTTCAGACGAGTAGATACTGTCATGTTGGCAAGGCTCCCTTATATACTTCCTGGTCGCACCTTGATGACATCATAGGCTGTCGCCGGTCAATAGGATTGACGTGATTCAATGTGATTTCAGGCAGCAGTCACGCTGGAGGCGTTCCCCGTAGCGTCGAAGCTGACGCAGCGTCTCGTTCCCTGTTCTCAGGGAACAAAGGTTACATTTGTAACCTGAGACGTTTTGTGGGACCACTAAGCCAAAAATTCTGTCAGACTATCTCAGTCACTTTCATTAATAAGTCATCTCAGTTTCTCCATTAGGTCACCTAATGGGGTTTTGGTTCTTGCCACTGTTGCCTCTGGCTTGGCGTGCTCAGTTGGGGACACTAAATTTTTCAACTAAACATCGAAATAAATCTAATTAATAAACTAAATTAACCATGTAAACTAAATTACTGATCTAATTATTGATCTAAAGCCCACACTGTCACCGTATGGAAATTGAAATGAACTGATGACATCAAATGGCTATACAGCTGAATAAAATTAGGCTGCATTATTTTGCTGTTTAACACTGTAAAGCTGCTTTGAAACAATCTCCATTGTTAAAAGCGCTATATAAATAAAGTTGACTTGACTTGACTTGACTTAGTTAGCGAGTTACAGACTTTAAGCAGAGGTTTAGTTTTTGGTGGCAAGACTTTCTTTTTTAAGGTTACATCAGTCATGTGTGATGCTCCAGCACGAGCCTTTATCAAAGGTATAAAGTCTCACTCAGGCTCCTATGGCTGTGACAAATGTCAGCAGAAAGGGTCCTATGTGAAACACCGCATGGCATTTCCTAAGAACAATGTAGAACAGATGAAGATTTTCGACTAGGATTAGAGGAGGAACACCTTCTAACACACTGTCCTCTTCTAGAAACTGACATTGACATGAGAACTGGTTTTCCTCACGATTATATGCACCTTGTGTGTTTGGGTGTAGTGAGACGTCTAATGGATCTGTGGTGTGGTTCAGTGGGCCCGCTGCGTACAAGACTTTCAAGCATTCAAGTCTTGGGTATCTCTGAGAGACTGGTAGCATTGAAGGAGTTCATTCCAGCAGAGTTTGCCAGAAAGCCCAGGGCTCTCAGTGAGAGACTTCGTTGGAAAGCAACTGAATTCCGTCAACTGTTGTTGTACACGGGTCCTGTTGTTTTAAAGGGTGTGTTGCCTCGCCAGGTTTATGATAACTTTATGCTGTTGTCTGTTGCCATGTACATTTTGGCAAGTTCACAGTACTGTAGCGAAATGAATGATTTGGCTCACTTCTTTTTGGTATCATTTGTTGAGCATTATGGCTTGTTGTATGGCAAAGAGCAGGTGGTATACAACATCCATGGCTTAGTACATCTTGCTAGTGATGTAAAAGTGCATGGTCCTTTGGACAGCATATCTGGCTTCCCCTATGAAAACTTTCTTGGCGAGCTTAAGAGAATGGTAAGGAAGCCTCACAATCCACTTGCACAGATAATCCGCAGGTTGTCAGAACACGAGGAAAGGAATTGTTATAATATCACTAATGTGCCCCCATAAAAATGGACCTGTACCACAAACAGTGAGTGAAGCAGTACATCAGTTCAGACAGCTTACTGTTGATCAAGCAAAGATGATTGCATTGCTGTTCATGGCAAAGTGATTTCTGTGAGAAACATAATTGCTTATGGGGGTAAAGAGTATGTAATGTTTCAAGAGTACAGAGAGAAAGAGGCCTTATACACTTACCCTCTTGACTCCAGAAAACTGGGAGTATTCATTGTGTCCAATTTGTCACCAGTGATTCACTGTACTGAGCTCACAAGACCCTGGCAAAAGTGTGTGAGGTTGCCCCTGGGAGACAAATGTGCAGTCTTCCCTCTGTCTCACACATCTTAATAATATCACCAATTAATGTACATAGTTCTTGAGAAGCAGTAGTTCTTGATCTTATAGTATATAGCACCATCATTTCTGGATTATATTGTGGGACATGCTTTGTAAGTTGCATTTATATGAATTTGATTTTCTGTTCATCTAAATTAAGTCTAAAATTAACTATAATTCTTTGTTTTTTCAGACGATGTATCATATCGTAATCTTTGAAACAACAAACGAGGTTGAGGTTGTCGCCCAAAATTGGGTGAGACACAATGTTTGTATGTGGCCTCCATACAGATATGAAGATAGAGTTAAAGCCATAGAATCAATGATAAAGCCTGGACCATCCTGGACTCCCTACAAAATCAGAATTATTTTACTAGAGGTACAGTATATATCCTTAGCTTCAACCTATGGGCCAGATTTACTAACAGCTTGCTCCAGCGCTAAAGAAAGGATTTACTAAAGAAACAAAAGTGAAAAATTAGCACTGACAAGGTGTGACCAGTTATTTTTGTGGCTTACTGCATTTGTAGGAGTTTCCCTTTTTTATGGGAGGATAGTATTTAAGTGAATCATGCAAGGTGTTTTGCTAAGGTTTGCGCTCGTCAATTTACCATGCACCATTATCTCCCCCTATGATTTTTACTTAGGATGCACCGATACCAGTACTCGGGTGTCGGTCCGATACTGTTGTCAAGTACTCATACTCGTAAAACTATCCCGATACCACTTTATGGCAACGCATCTTCGGATGCTGAGCCGCGCGGAAAGTTACATGATTCGCCGTGCACACCCGCACACCACGGCGCCAAGTGCAAAGAGGTCGCGCTCTCAAAGAGCACGACTGCCATAGTATGGCTTTATTTTTACCGCGCGCACCCGAGCGCTAGTGCGGACGCGGCGAGTATAAACCCAGCTTAACCGCTCGTGAGGCAGATCCGCTTGCTAGTGATGCTGAAAGTGAAGGGCTGTTTAGTAGGGATGTGCGCAATGACTAGCCTAACCCCGGTACTATAACAAGCCTAAGCAAGCTTAGTTGTTATACTAGTTTGACATGACATGGAAGAAAATGGAAAAGTTTTGTGCAAGCTTTTCAAAAAACCCGAGTGGAGATTTATCTGAAGCCTCAATATTTGTGAGATAATTGTAATGGTAATTGATCAACGTTTATATATGAGAAAAAGCTTAAAAGCTTTATCATTTAAAGTGATCTCTTCAGAAGACATTGTTAATTTCCTAGACTTTCAATAGACAGACAAAAAAAAATGCTATTAAAAATATATATTTGACAGTATATGCAGCGTTTTTTCCCTGCGGTATCGAAAATGGTATCGAATATCGAGACTTTTTTAGGTATCATATCGAAGTTATAAATTCCAGTATCGTGACAGCACTACTCGTATCAGTACTCGGTATTGGCAGGTTCCCAAATGTAAGTACTTGTACTTGGTCTGAAAAAAAGTGGTATCGGTGCATCCCTAATTTTTACGTCATAAAATGTCATAATTTAGAAATAAAAGGCATTTTTCGATACTGATTTTAGCCCTCTGGCTTGAATGCTCTGTTTGAAGGGGCATGTCTGCTGTGAGACTTCACTGTAAGCGTCCATCGATATGAATACAGTAAGATTTATTTTTACAGTATTTGTTTTTTACAGATTTGTTTCATGCTACTAAGAGAAACAATGTGAAGTTGATCTTTTAGTCACTGGCTTGATTCACGGATGCATAAACAGTATTAAACGATTTCGAAAGAAAGTGTGTGTGAACTTGAATGATTAGCTACACATCAGAGATCACTGATCACAGATCAGGCATTAATGAACACTGTTACTCACTGTTTGTGGCGGTGCTGTCCAATCCATATCGTAAAAACCTGTTTGTAAATCCTCTGCTGACATTGCTACTGAATTAAATGTAAAAAATAAACTGAATCCATTTTTCTCTGACGTCGGGATCCTTCGGCAGCTTAGGAACAACATCACAATCTTGTAAACAACTCGGCTAATTTAGATCCACTCGCTTCTCATCAAATGACAGAAATAACATTTTTGGCTGAACTATCCCTTTAAGGAAATGATCCGGCTGTGTCTGTGTTCATTAATCTCGTCAATGTCAGTAAGCAAATAAGCATGCAGCACGATTGGCTGTGGCGAGGCGTCATCAGAACCACGTGATTGCAAACAAGCTATTACAATTGAAATGTCTCCTTGCAAAAAGACTATTTTTCCCGACACATTCATAATCATTAGGCTACTTTTGCCAGTGCTTTAAGGCAAGCTTTATGCCTGCTGAGCGCAAGGCATATATCCTGCCCCCCATTAGCCTATATTCAGTTAAAGTCACATTTATTTGTATAGCGCTTTTCACAATACAGGCAGCTTTACAGAAAATGCATGTGTATACATTACAATTTACAGTAATCTGATATCAGAACTTACTTGTAAGGTATTACACAATTAAGGCTGCCCTCTAATTGTAGACTAACTTTTGTTACCTTATTTGAATATCCTCATTTGATCTGCATTTTATTTACTATATAGTATTTTATTTAGTAATATTTAAAATATATATAATTAAAGATGAGGAGTTTGGGAAAAAATACAATGGAAATCGTGATTTTTAAAAAATAATTTAATTAAATAATTTCATAGGGCCATTCTTTTTTATGCTGTACATCTTCCATGCTTTCATTTCTTTAACATATTTTCCTGTACCGCTACAAGCAGATCAAGGAATTATTCCAAACCATTGGCCAGAAAGGAGGTGGAGACTATGAATTGTGAGTATTTGAAAACACAGGACATGTGAGTTATAAAGTTGATGTGCATGCGACAGCATTAAAACGTCAATTTGACACCAGTTAGACTTAAACATATGCATGTTTGTGAGCTTTCATTGACCTAGGGCTGTACCAGAATATTCGAATATTTGTTTGGTGGGTTGGGATGTGATTTTCAAATTTGGGATTTGAATATTGTTTGTTTTTTCCTCCCTTCCACACCCCCGGCGTGCGCTTTGAGAGCGCGAGACCTCTTTGAACTGGTCTACGACCTCAAAAAATGATCAACTACAGACGACAGCCCAACGTTAGATTCAAACTGTTTTCCACTTTCGAGTTTCCAACAACTGCCAGTTATTGAGGGGCAGCTGCAGCAGGAGGACTACAAGACAGCCGGGGTAAGACTTCATGCTTCAGTAGAAAACTCATCCATTTATCCATGTCACTGTTTTCATCTTTTGCTCATTATGAATGGCACCAGAAGTTAAAACCAGGGACGGTATGAAGGCAATTAAAAAAAATAAGTAATTTGTGTTGTAGCGTAAAACGTATGAAATACAAAGTATGAAATGAACTGAAATACAAATGAATAAAAACGATACTCGGTTACTTAACGTAACCTCGGTTCTCTCTAGAAGAGGGAACGAGTATTGCGTAAGTTTCCTTACGCATCGGGAAAGTATTCTTTCTTCGAGATTTCTGAAAAACCCCAAATTATCCTTAATTTTGTAACATTGTCAACGCAGTGCGGCAGCCTGGCAGACCATAGCAGGCTATTCCAGCGTGCTATTGGCTGCTCTGCTGGCAACTGCAGCAGCCTATCGGTGAGCCCGCGTGACGTGGCGACCACCTGGCTTCATTTGCCTACAGGTGGGGTGTGGCCACGTGTATATAAGCAGGGCTCACGGGCTGCATATTCGGTTTTCGTAGTTCTGAAGCGTAAAAGGAACTGCCGCCATACAGATATCGTGGATGGAAATCCCTCTGGCCCAAGCCCACGAAGAGGCCATGCCTCTGGTGGAGTGTGCTCTGACACCTAGCGGGCACTGCAGGTGTTTGGAAGCGTAAGCTACTGCAATCGCGTCCACTATCCACCTGGACAGGGTCTGTTTCGAGGAAGCGAGACCTTTAGTGCGCCCCCCAAATGAAACAAATAGCTGCTCAGAACGCCTGAAGGCGGCGGAGCGTGTGACGTAAACCCTCAATGCCCTGACAGGGCAGAGGACATTGCCACCGTCCCCCTCGTCGGGTGCTGGCAGAGCCGAGAGGGAGACTATCTGACTATCAAATGACCTTGGAGTCATTTGGGCCGAACTCCATACACGTCGGGCTTACTGAGAGCGCGTGTAGATCCCCCACGCGTTTTACTGAAGCCAGAGCTATCAGGAACGCGGTTTTTAGCGAAAGGAACCTTGGTTCCACAGTCTCGAGCGGTTCGAAAGGATGAGCCTTCATGGCCTCTAGGACCAAGGCCAGATCCCATATAGGAACCGATGGGGGCCGCGGGGGATTCATCCGTCTGGCTCCTCTGAGGAAACGGATGATGAGCTCGTTAGTTCCTAGCGTGCTGCCTAGCGTCGTCTGAGCGAACGCTGCTATAGCTGCTACGTACACTTTGAGCGTGGAAGGGGACCTGCCCAGTTCCAACAGCTCCTGGAGGAAGGAGAGCACCCGCTGGACGCCACATTGCTGTGGATCCAATCCCTTGGAAACACACCACTCAGTGAACACCGACCACTTAGAAATGGAAGCTTCAGCTTAAGTTCTGCCAGGAAGACTTAATCACTTCGTCACTTATTCATTTAATCTCTATCCAATCACGTCTTCATATTTTCTGTATAAAGGTCGTACTTACACATGTTTGAGTTCGCAGATGCCAATGCGACAACAACCTCCACCCTCCCCACCACCACCAGGATGGTTCCGTCCATACCCCTAAAGGGGGGTCTGCTGCGCCCCTGCCTTCATCTTCAGGCAGGGATATGCTGATCCGCTACCCTCGGATTACTAACTATGGACGGGGCCTATGCCAAAACTTTATTATGCTTGCTGGGCTGTTAATAAATGTATGCTTCATTCATCATCCTATCTCTGAGTCTTTCTGGTAGAACTATATAACCGCCTCGTCGAGGGGGCTCCATACATGCAGAGACCATCGCTCTGGATGGGGATGCCAAACTGACCCTCCTGCTTGAGAGAGGAGGTCTGCCCTCAGCGGAACTGGCCAGGGGGGTGAGTGCGACAGCTTCACCAGCTCTGGGTACCAAATCTGGTTCTCCCAGCGCGGTGCTATAAGGAGCACCGGGCGGCGCGTCTCCCTGATTTTCGCTATGACCTGGGTCAATAGGGAAATCGGCGGGAAAGCATACAGCGGGAGGCTGGGCCAAGGTTGGGACAGCGCATCCTCGCTTTTTGACAGAAACGTCGGGCAGCGGGCGTTCTCTTTTGTTGCAAAGAGGTCGAGCTCCGCTCTGCCGAATAGGCGCCATACCAGCTGGACTGTCTGGGGGTGCAGGGACCATTCTCCTGGGAGAATGAGGCCCCTGGACAGCTTGTCCGGGCCCACATTGAGGTGGCCCGGTACGTGCGCAGCTCTCAGCGAGCGCAGCGAGCTGTGTGCCCACACGAGCAGGCGTTCTGTCAGATTGCCCAGACACCTGGACCTGACACCGCCCTGCCGGTTCACGTAGGACACCACCGTGGTATTGTCCGACCGGACCAACACGTGGTGTCCTCGTATAAACGGGAGAAACTGCTTGAGCGCGTTCTCTACCGCTATCATCTCCAAACAGTTTATGTGTAGGAGTTTTTCTCCGCTCGACCAGAGGCCCGAGGCCGGTCTGCCCTCGAAAACGGCGCCCCAACCGGAGGTGGAGGCGTCCGTCGAGATGACTTTGCGGTGTGAGATGGCTCCCATTGTCACTCCCCGCTGGTACCAGTCGGCTACTAACCAGGGCTCTAGGGCTGAAACGCAGCCCTGAGTCACTCTGATCCTGAAGCCTCCGGACGCCCAGGCTCTGTGAGGCACTCGGGCGTTTAACCAGCGTTGCAGCGGGCGCATGCGCATTAAGCCCAGCTGGAGCACAGCTGCAGCTGAGGCCATACGTCCCAGCATCCTCTGAAAAAGCTTGAGAGGTGCGATTTTGCCCGGCCGGAAGTACGCAGCCATGCGCCGAACTTGGCGCGCGCTGGGGTGACAGGCGGGCTGACATTGCCACAGTGTCCAGATTCAAACCCAGACATGAGGTTGATTGCGTGGGCACTAATGAGCTCTTGGTCCAATTGACCGTGAGCCCCAGGCTGTCCAGATGGCTGAGCAGCATTGCCCTGTGGGCGAGGAGCTCGGCCTCTGATTGCGCCAGGATGAGCCAATCGTCCAGGTAGTTCAATATTCGCATCCCTCGATTTCTCAGGGGAGCGAGGGCCGCGTCCATGCACTTCGTAAATGTACGGGGTGCTAGTGACAGGCCGAACGGAAGGACGGTGTATTGATAAGCCTGGCCGTCGAAGGCGAATCGTAAGAATGGCCTGTGACGCGGCGTTATCTTGATTTGAAATTAGCCAGTCTCTCGGGCGAATATGCGCGAGGATCTGCTTGGTCGTGAGCATCTTGAACGATCTCCTCATAAGAGCTTTGTTCAGACGCCTCAGATCCAGAATCGGTCTGAGCGACCCATCCCTTTTTGGCACGAGAAAATACCGGCTGTAAAAACCTGACTCGCTCATAGAATGGGGAACCGGTTCTATAGCCCCTTTGCACAGCAGCGTGGCTATCTCTGCTCGAAGTAGATGTGCTACTTCCTCTCTCACTCTCGTCTCTGTACGCGCACAGAAGCGCGGAGGGCGGCGAGCGAACTGCAGAGTGTAGCCGTGCTTCACTGTTCTCAGCACCCATTCTGATACACCTGGAATGGCTTCCCACGCTCTCGCGTGTGCCACACGGGATAGAACGGCCTCCGGGCTCGAAACGCCGCGCTTCGCGGGTTTGACGGCCTGTATAGGAGGGGCGGGCGCGGTGTGCTGCTATTTAGAACGTTGTCTGTGGGGTGTAGCTGGCAGTGTGTTTGTATTGTCGTTTGTTAACAACACGTGCGACCTAGCGTTTCACTGGGCGTGGCCTTAAGCCAGCACTATAAAGAGCGTTCATTGTTTACATTGAGTCAGAGAGAAGCATCGAACATCAGGGAGAACTACTAGTGTGAGTACTGTTTTCATTTTCCTCATTTGATCTGTAGTTCAGCTGCTATTTAGAACGTTGTCTGTGGGGTGTAGCTGGCAGTGTGTTTGTATTGTCGTTTGTTAACAACACGTGCGACCTAGCGTTTCACTGGGCGTGGCCTTAAGCCAGCACTATAAAGAGCGTTCATTGTTTACATTGAGTCAGAGAGAAGCATCGAACATCAGGGAGAACTACTAGTGTGAGTACTGTTTTCATTTTCCTCATTTGATCTGTAGTTCAGCTGCTATTTAGAACGTTGTCTGTGGGGTGTAGCTGGCAGTGTGTTTGTATTGTCGTTTGTTAACAACACGTGCGACCTAGCGTTTCACTGGGAGTAGCCAGCTGTATTCACTAACGACACTTAATGTGAGAATAAATTGAGTAGTACTCCGCGGCAGCGGAAGCGGCAGCCCTTGTGTGAAGCCCTCCTCGTGTGAAGACCGACGAGTGTAAAGACATCGACTCTACTCTGCGCGACTCCACTCGAGCAAGGACACCGACAAGGCACTTAAGTATAGCTTTCCTTCTACTTTGTCCACTTTTGTGTTTAGCTTGTTTTTTTATCTGTTTATTTCTCTGACCCGTATTCACTATGTGCTTCCAAATCTATACCATTATCACACACACCCGTAAGTCACGCTCATTACATTCTAGACGCCGTAATCCTAATAATCTGCGTACTGTACCTATTTCTTCTGCTACATTAATGTCCATTCCAATTGGTCTCTGGAATTGCCAGTCTGCTGTAAACAAAGCAGACTTTATTTCATCTATTTCCGCTCATTCACATCTCGGTCTCATGGCTCTAACTGAGACCTGGATCAAACCAGAAGACACTGCCACTCCTGCAGCTCTCTCAAATAATTTCTCTTTTTCACACACCTCTCGCCCGATTGGGAGGGGCGGAGGTACTGGTTTGCTCATCTCAAAGGATTGGAAATTTGAGCCCATTCCTTCTCTATCTGGCAACTGCTCGTTTGAATCACACTCAATCACTATCACTCACCCTGCTAAAATCCATGTTGTAGTTATTTATCACCCTCCAGGCCAACTGGGTAACTTCTTGGAGGAATTAGATATTTTACTCTCCCACTTCCCTGAAGATGGCACTCCTCTGGTACTGCTCGGTGACTTCAACATTCACCTTGATAAACCCCAAGCTACAGACAATCAGGCTTCAAAAGCGGCCACTGCCCTACTCTCGGTTACGGAGGCACTGAGACAGGCAAGAGCGGCTTCCAAATCCACAGTACTTATCTTACTAGATTTGTCTGCTGCTTTTGACACAGTTAACCACCAGATCCTCTTGTCAACTCTCATGAAGATGGGCGTCTCAGGAACTGCTCTCCAGTGGCTCAAGTCCTACCTCTCAGGTAGGTCCTTCAGTGTGTCATGGAGAGGTGAAGTGTCTAAGTCACATCATCTAGCCACTGGAGTTCCACAGGGCTCAGTGCTTGGACCACTTCTCTTCTCCATCTACATGTCATCACTGGGATCTGCCATTCAGAAACATGGCTTTTCCTATCACTGCTATGCCGACGACACTCAACTCTACTTCTCATTTCAACCAGATGATCCCACGGTTGGTGTTCGTACCGCTGCCTGCCTAACAGACATTTCTGCCTGGATGAAGGAGCATCACCTGCAACTCAACCTTGCAAAGACAGAACTGCTTGTGGTCTCAGCCAATCCAGCACTTCATCATAATCTCTCCATTCAGCTAGGATCATCAACCATAACTCCGTCCAGGACAGCCAGGAACCTTGGAGTTGTGATTGATGATCAGCTAAAATTCACTGACCACATCACTGCAACAACCCGGTCCTGCAGATTTGCATTATATAACATCAGGAAGATTAGACCCTTCCTATCAGAGCAGGCCACTCAACTCTTGGTCCAAGCTCTTGTTCTCTCCAGACTGGACTACTGTAATGCTCTTCTAGCGGGCCTTCCGGCATGCACTATCAAACCCTTGCAGCTGATCCAGAATGCAGCGGCGAGAGTGATCTTTAACGAGCCGAAGAGAGCGCACGTCACGCCTCTCTTCATCAATCTCCACTGGCTGCCAATAGCCGCTCGCATCAAATTCAAGACACTGGTGCTCGCCTACAAAGCAACCATTGGCTCTGCACCAATATACCTAAACTCGCTTGTTCAGACTTACACACCCTCCAGGAGCTTACGTTCTGCCAGTGAACGACGCCTTGTGGTGCCATCCCAAAGAGGCATGAAATCACTCTCACGGACCTTTTCCTGGACTGCCCCCACCTGGTGGAATGACCTGCCTATCTCAATTCGAGCAGCCGAGTCTGTAGCCATTTTCAAAAAACAGCTAAAGACACGTCTTTTCCAGCAGCACCTGACCAATCAAGAATAGCACTTAACATTCTATTCATTTTTTTGTCTGTCTAATTTATTTAAAAAAAAAAAAAAAAAAGTCCTGTGTTCTGTGTTTAGATTAACTGAGACTTGTTACAGCACTTGCATACTGTAGCCTTTGACTGTTCTAGTTGCTTCTATTGCTCTCATTTGTAAGTCGCTTTGGATAAAAGCGTCTGCTAAATGACTAAATGTAAATGTAAATGTAAATGGGCGCTGCGCGGAGCTCGGTGCTGGCTGGTCGCGAGGACGGCGAGCAACTGGCGCCGGGGCGTCGAGGCAGGAAGAGGTTCATGGCCTGCGTCGTTTTCTGCACTTCAGAGAAACGATCGACGATCCCCTTGACCGCTGGTCCGAAGAGCCCAGACGGGGAGAGCGGGGCGTTAAGGAAGGCCGCGCGCTCTGTTTCTCGCATGTCCGTGAGCGTGAGCCAGAGGTGGCGCTCAGCTACCGTGAGGGAGGCCATAGAGCGTCCGAGGGCCTGTGCTGCGGTCTTGGTAGCGCGGAGGGAATCCGTGATCAACTCAGCGTCACAGCTCTTCTCGTCCAGGTCGCGGAGGAGATTGGCTTGGAGGATTTGCAGCACGGCCATAGAGTGCAGAGCAGACGCAGCTTGACCGGAGGCAGCGAAAGCGCGGCCGATCAGCGATGACGTCACTCTGCAGGCCTTAGACTGGAGGGCAGCCTTTGAGCGCCAACCAGGAGGCGGGCAAAGGTGCGCTGCGACCGCCTCTTCCACCGGAGGGATAGCAATGTAGCCTTTCTCAGCCGCACCGTCAACTTGTGAGAGCGTCGAAGAAGCCTGAGTCGAGACCCTCGCAGAGAATGGCGCGTTCCAGGACTTCGCGAGCTCCTCGTGAAGCTCTGGCAGAAAAGGTGCAGTCCTGGAGGTGGGCGCACGGCGGCGACTATTTAGGAAGCATCCGTCAAGTCGGTTCGGCGCTGCCACCTTGGGCGGGGCCCATTCGAGGCCTAGCTGCTCGACAGCCCGGGTGAGAAGGCGCAACAGTTCGGCGTCCTCACCTGCTCGAGAGCGTCCGGAGCCCCGGACTGAAGAGGTCGCGGAAGACCAGTCCTCGCTGTCGGAAGCCATGATGGAGCAGCTGTCGGCGCGTTCTGCGGCCGCATCCGCCTCATCCCCGGAGGCGGCAACAGAAAAGGCGGCTTGGGGTGGGGGCGGGGAAGGCGAGAGTGAAGCGTGCGGGAAGTGTTCCGGCGAGCTTCTCTCGGCGAACTCCGGAGTCCGCTGCGAGCGGCGCTTCTTTCTGCGCGGCTTAGCAGGGACTGGAGGGATATCGTCATCGAACTGAGCGAGTCGAGCCCGCAGGGTCAACATCGTCAGATCCTCGCACTCCGGGCATCCGCCGGCGAGAAGTGCGGCGGCGGCGTGATCACAGCCCAGGCAGAGAGCGCAGATCACATGGCGGTCCCCGGAACTGAGCTGCGCGTGACACGAGCCGCAGGTGGAACGAGACATTTTATATCAAACGCTCGGCTCTTTTTGTGAAAGTGTGACGCAGCGGCGACAACACTTGAGCGTAAAGGATATGGGCTGCCGGATAGCAGAGCAGGCACGGATGGCTGAAGGTGGCGCGATGCTGTCGGCTTCTTCAGGCGCTGTCCTCTGCTTGCTCGCCTGCACGATCACGGCGGCGGGTTCCAGATCCAGCGATGTGAAGGGCTTCGCTGAAGAACAGAAAATCGAATATGCAGCCCGTGAGCCCTGCTTATATACACGTGGCCACGCCCCACCTGTAGGCAAATGAAGCGTAGTGTAACTTCCTCCTGAGTGTTTGTTTCCAGATGTCTTCACCCTTTATGAATTGTTCCCTTTTCTGGCAGAGATCACTATAGTTGTCTGTCAAAAGAAGTGTGTACATTGTGAAAAACTGGGTTCTCAGATGCTCAAGTTTACTTATGTCTAATCCATCAAGATTAGTAATGAAAAGATTAAAGTTAACTGACCACCGAACATTAAAACATTTGCTGTAAAAAGGGCTGGCCAATTTTTATTTTTTCTGCCTTTTTCCCACTTCACACTCATCCATCCATCTTCACCCTCGAGTGTGGGACAGTGTTATGATTTTTGAACAATTTTGCTGGTCTTCAGTACTCATCCAGTCAATTTGACCCACTTCCACGCTCTTGTCCTTGAAATAATAAATGGCAGTTGTGGCTGGCACTTTTTCTTTATTTCCTTTTTGCTTTGCAGTGTTTGTTGCTGACAGCAGGTCGTGGTGTTTATTAGGCAAGAGCTAAGATTCTATGTGCGCGAACGGATCACGCGATTAAATATCACGACAGACGGTTCCAAAATTATTTTAAAAAAAATTTGGAGATGCATTTTTGTTGATGCAGGTGTTGCAACATAAATAATGGCAAAGCGTTCAGGACCTTACAAAAGATACTTGGAAGATGACTCAGAAATAATTCCAAGGAGAACCAGGTTCAGATGGAGAGAAAATGACATTATGGTAAGACATTTTTAATTGAAATTTTATTTTTGTAGCGCATGTTATACTCTTGTGGTGAACAAGTTAATACACAGAAAAAATGTTTGCCGTGGTAATCTTTAATGAAAATCTGAAAAGTAATTTCCGGTCTGGAATGAGTTGAGGTTAAACGCTTAACCACTCCCCCAACCATTAGTCTGCTATGAGCAGAGATGGAGAGGAGGATCATTCCATCCTTATGTTCAGAAACATTGTTCGCTAAATGTCTTGAGAACATACTGAATTGTATTTTTGAAATTCACTTAAAAATATATACGAATAAAGTTCAGCTATGTTCTTTTTTGGAACACAATCTTTCCCACCCAAGTTACACCACGAAAACATAGAACGTTAAGTCTTCAAATGTTTTGATGAACCTCAAGGGTATGAGCAATATGGTATGGGTCTTGTTATCTATTATTTGGCTGTAAATGGCAGGATCATTGTGTGTAGCTATGCCATGTTCAGTAATAGGTCTTTGGCTATTGTTAGCCTTCAAAGATTAGGTTAAATTAACATTTTATTGCTGACAATAGATGTAGGTCTAGTAGCTATTTCTTGTGAAATGTTAATGCCTATATATATAATGCCTACACACACACATTAAATGAATTTTGATACATTAAATTGATTATAAGTGACAGTTGTTGCGTTCTTTAAAAAAAAAAAAATTAAGAATCACAAAAGACAAATTGATCACAATTTCAAAAACAAATAAGCTGCACAACTGTTTTCAACTGATAATATCTAATCATCATATTAGAATGATTTCTGACACTGAAGACTGGAGTAATGGGGCAGCTTTGACATCACAGGAATAAATTACATCTAAAATACATTAAAATATATTATTTTGAATTGTAATAATATCTTACAATATTTCATATTTTGGTAGGGTAGACTGGGTACAGTTGAGACGCCTTAAATAACTACAAGTTGTGATTTCTGCTGTGCACATGCGTATTAGTGTCCTCTTTGAACAACAGACACATGTGCCTCAACTGTCCCAGCGATAAGAGTTCATATACATCACACGCTGTTTACTTATTCAGTGTTATGATCACAGGTTAAACGTCGTAATTAGCCAGCATAGGACGCAAAGGAAAATGTGATATTTGTGATATTTAAACTGTTTAAACTAACCCTTACCCTAAGCATTTCAGGCCAAATTTGCGGGTCCATACACCGTTGCTCGCCGGATTTCTGATCTTAATTATTTGATCAATACATCAGATCAGAGAAAGAAGACTAGAGTGTCATGTGAATTTGTTAAAGCCTTTTTATGGTTCAGAGGATTTTGCTGACAATAAAATAAATGAAGACAAAGTTGATATACCTGATTCTTGTATTAAATCAGTTTTGCTTCCAGGTTCCTGTGCCAGTAATGATGATGCTGAATGGTCAGCCACTTGAGCTCAGGATGAGATTGATCCTGGGGATTCTCTTCTTCAGGGCCGGTTACACAATTCGGAAGCGCTAAGCTCTTTGCACCGTCGATTGGGTCATTTAACAGAGGGGCAGCGCACAGATTTAATTCATTTGATTTCTGTATGTTACACTGTTTCCCGATACTCCAACCCGGACAAATCTAATCGAACACGACATTGATGTTGGAGATTCGGCTCCAATTCGTCAACGTTTCTATAGAGTATCTGCAAATAAGAAAAAACAACTAGAGAATGAAATGGACTACATGTTGAGAAATGATATTGCTGAACCTTCTTTTTCCGGTTGGGCATCTCCATCATTGTTGGTGAATAAATCTGACGGGTCATTCAGATTTTGTACTGATTACCGAAAGGTAAACGCTGTAACAAAACCTGATTCGTTTCCATTGCCTCGAATTGAGGACTGTATTGATCAGGTGGGAATGCTAAATTTGTTAGCAAGTTTGATATACTCAAAGGTTATTGGCAAGTGCCTTTAACTGAAAGAGCTCGAGAAATTTCTTCTTTCGTTGTACCGTCAGGATTATTTTCGTTTAAAGTCATGAGTTTCAGATTGCGCAGCGCTCCCACAACTTTCCAGCGTCTAATGAATCGAGTCATTTCTGGTTTGAAGGGATGCACTGTGTATTTGGATGATGTAATTGTGTATAGTCAAACTTGGGATGAATATTTAGTTCAAATTAGAGCACTCTGTGATCAATTTGTGGAGGCGAATTTGACTGTTAATTTGTTAAAATGTGAGTTTGCCAAGGCTACCATAGTTTATCTAGGAAAAGTGGTTGGGCAAGGTCAAGTGCGCCCTGTCCGTGCCAAAGTAGAAGTGATCGATAGTTACCCTACTCCTTCCACCAAAGAAGAACTTGTGCGATTTCTTGGAATGGTGGGGTGTTATCGTTGTTTTTGTAGATTTTTTTTCTACAGTGGTGGCCCCCCTGTCACAGTTGTTGAAGGGAGGAAACAGACTTTTGCTGGACTCCGGCTTGTCAGCAAGCATTTGAGAGGGCAAAAATGCTGAGGGTCCTGTTTTGAAAGCACAGAGATTTGACCAGATGTGAGATGGTGGTCCAGTGGGTTTAACCATGGAACTGATACGCAGAAGGTTGCTGGTTCGATCCCAGCGGTCTCCACCAGTGTGTCCTTGAGCAAGGAGATGGTGGTCCAGTGGGTTAAACCATGGAACTGATACGCAGAAGGTTGCTGGTTCGATCCCAGCGGTCTCCACCAGTGTGTCCTTGAGCAAGGAGATGGTGGTCCAGTGGGTTAAACCATGGAACTGATACGCAGAAGGTTGCTGGTTCGATCCCAGCGGTGTGTCCTTGAGCAAGGCCCTTTACTCCATGTTGCTCCAGGGGGATTGTCCCTGTAATAAGGGCGCTGTAAGTCGCTTTGGATAAAAGCGTCTGCCAAATGCATAAATGTAATGTAAAATGACCAAACGTTTCAGTTGCAAGTGGATGCCAGCAATGTAGCAGTTGGCTTCTTGTCTAGAAAATTAATTCATACCAACTTAATAATTCTGTGATCGAAAAGGAAGCCCTTGCTCTAATTTGGGCTTTGCAACACTTTGATGTCTATGTTCAGAGCTATCTCCATCTCTTGTCCTCTTTCTCCTTCCTTTTCTCTCTAACCATGTGTGTACAGTCCATTCCCGTTATCTCTCAACCATGCCCCACTACTACACGCAGGCCTACACGACACCGTAACCTTGCTAATCTACGTCCTATTCCCTCCTCCGCTAATGCTCCTCCCTCTTTTTCCTTCTTTTTGTGGGCTTATGGAATTGTCAGTCTGCAGTCAATAAAGCTGACTTCATTCCAGCCTTTGCCACTCAATCTGCTCTCAAAATCTTGGCCTTGACTGAGACCTGGGTCCGCCCAGAAGACTCAGCAACACCTGCTGCTCTTTCTAATAACTTCTCTTTCTCCCACACCCCTCGCCACTCTGGGAGGGGTGGTGGCACTGGTCTTCTCATTCATAACAATTGGAAATACTCTACTCACACATCTCTTTGCAATAACAACACATTTGAATACCATGCTATTACGATTACGACTCCCGTTAAACTCCATATTGTAGTCGTTTACCACCCCCCTGGTCCATTGACCACCTTTGTTCATGAGCTAGATGTTCTGCTGTCCTCATTTCCAGAGGATGGCAGCCCACTCATAGTCATTGGCGACTTCAACATTCATCTGGACAAATCTTATGCTTCAGATTTCCAATCCCTCCTTACATCATTCGATCTCAATCGCCTCATCACTTCACATACCCACAAATCTGGCAACCATCTGGACCTCATTTACACACACAACTGCTCTACAGACAATATTTTGGTCAAACCCCTACACATCTCAGATCATTTCTTCATCACATTCAACCTTCAACTCACTACTCCTGCACCACCAGTTCCTCCACCTGTTACCTTCAGGCGAAATCTGCGCTCACTTTCTCCTTCACATCTCTCCTCTGCTGTCTCATCCTCCCTTCCCTCATCCTCACAATTATCCTCTATGGATGTCAACACTGAAACCGACACTTTATGCTCCACTTTAACTTCTTGCCTAGACAGTATTTGCCCTCTTTCTTTTAAGCCAGCACGAGCCACTCCCTCTAACCCTTGGCTATCTGATGTTATTCGTGAACATCGGATGACACTCAGGGCAGCAGAGAGAACATGGCGGAAATCTAACCACCCATCCGATCTGGGTAAGTATCAGTCCCTGCTCTCATCCTTCTCGGATGAAGTACGTGCAGCCAAATCTTCTTATTTCCAAAATAAGATCAACAGCACCTCAAACTCACGCACACTGTTCAGAACATTTAACTCTCTCCTCTGCCCTCCCCCACCACCCCCACCACCTCCCTATCTCCAGACGATTTTGCACATTTCTTCACAAACAAAACAACAACCATCAGCAGTCAGTTCTCACCCTCACACACTGTAGACTCCTGTTCAGCCACATCCACAACCAAACATCCTCTCTTCTCATTTTCTACACTCACTGAGACTGAAGTATCTAAACTTCTCCTCTCTAGCCATCCTACCACCTGTCCTCTTGATCCCATTCCTTCACACCTCCTTCAAGCCATCTCTCCTACAATCCTACCAGCACTCACACACATCATCAACACATCTCTCCTACCAGCACTCACACACATCAACACATCTCTCAGCACCGGCATCTTCCCTACCACATTCAAGCAGGCTCGGGTAACTCCACTGCTTAAGAAACCCACATTAAACTCATCACTCATAGAAAATTACAGACCTGTTTCTCTACTACCATTCATAGCAAAAACTATTGAACGAGTTGTTTTCAACCAGGTTTCATCCTTCCTATCACAGAATAATCAGCTGGATATCAACCAATCGGGTTTCAAAAGGGGCCACTCCACAGAGACTGCACTACTGTCGTCACTGAAGCCCTGCGGATAGCTAAAGCTGACTCCAAATCATCAGTCCTCGTCCTGCTCGATCTATCTGCGGCCTTTGACACGGTCAATCATCAGATTCTTCTGTCCACCCTCTCATCACTGGGCATCACAGGGACTCCACTCCTCTGGTTTGAGTCCTATCTCACAGGTAGGTCTTTCAAGGTTGCTGGAGAGGAGAGGAATCCCAAGCACATCCACTGACCACTGGGGTTCCCCAGGGCTCGGTGCTTGGTCCTCTCCTCTTCTCCATCTACACTACCTCATTGGGACCCATCATTAAGGCACATGGCTTCTCATACCACTGCTATGCTGATGACACTCAGCTCTACCTTTCATTTCACCCAGACGACCCCACAGTAGCTGCAGAATCTCCAGCTGTCTGGCTGACATCTCTGCATGGATGAGAAAACATCACCTGCAGCTCAACCTGGCAAAGAGTTTCTCATCTTCCCCGCCAGTCCCACCATACAACATGACTTCACCATCCAGTTAGGTACATCCTTGATTTCCCCATCAAAGTCAGTCAGAAATCTTGGAGTAACATTTGATGACCAGCTGTCCTTCAGAGAACACATTTCTAAGACAGCTCGCTCATGTCGGTTTGCGCTCCACAACATCAGGAAGATCAGACCGTTCCTAACAGAGCACGCAACACAGCTTCTGGTCCAGGCCCTGGTTATTTCTAGACTTGACTACTGCAATGCGCTTCTGGCTGGACTCCCCTCTTGTGCAATCCAATCACTTCGAATGATCCAGAATGCAGCAGCACGTCTTGTCTTCAACGAGCCCAAAAGGACCCACGTCACACCTCTCTTCATCTCCCTGCACTGGCTACCACTCGCTGCTCGCATCAAGTTTAAGGCGCTGACGCTTGCATACAGAGCCACCACACGCTCAGCTCCTGCTTACTTTGACTCCATTCTACAAATCCACACCCCCCCCAGAAGCCTTCGCTCAGCAAAGGAACGACGGCTTGTGGTCCCATCACAGAGGGGGAAAAAAATCCCTTTCCAGAACATTTTCATTCAACGTTCCCAGCTGGTGGAACGATCTTCCCAACACCATCCGAAACGCAGAATCATTGACATCATTCAAAAGTCAACATAAAAAAAAAACTACCCTCTTCCTCTTTCTTCTTCCCTCCCTACTCTAGCCTGTGCTACTCTGAGCAATGTACACGGTCTCAGGATTTCAGGCTCTTATTGCGCTTCTCGATTCTTCATGACCTATCGCTTCATGTATCCCCAAGTTGTAAGTCGCTTTGGATAAAAGCGTCTGCTAAATGCATAAATGTAAATGTAAATGTATGTGGGTTCGTCTGTGGGACCTCTGGTGGTTTGTACTGATCACAACCCTTTAGTTTTTCTTCATTCGTTACAGAACCCTAACCAGAGGTTAATGAGGTGGTGTTTATTTTTACAGGGATACCTGTTAGATATTCGCCACATTAAAGAGAATATAACTGCTGATGCCTTATCTCGTATTCATATAGCCTAATTATTATAGGACTTGTCCCATTTGCCCCTGTTCTTTTCTTAACTTGCTTCGTAGGTGCCAAGGTTGCTGGAAGGAGTAGGAGAATTGATCAGACTGGATTGAACCGTCACTTGGACTACTGGAATGGGTTGTGAAGTTCTAATTCTAAACCGAAGCCCCGACTGAGACTGGTTTCTCCAAGGTTTATTTTCCTCCATTCTGCTCCTGATGGGGTTTTGGTTCTTGCCACTGTTGCCTCTGGCTTGGCGTGCTCAGTTGGGGACACTACATGTTCAACTAAACATCCAAATAAATCTAATTATTAAACTAAATTAACCATATAAACTAAATTACTGATCTAATTATTGATCTAAAGCCCACACTGTCACCGTATGGAAATTGAAATGAACTGATGACATCAAATGGCTATACAGCTTAATAAAATTATGCTACATTATTTTCCTGTTTAACACTTAAATATCATAACTATCATTAATTAACCCACGATATTCTAATCCTCAGATTTGTAAACCGTGCCTTCAGTTTTAGCTATTTGTAGCCCACCCACAATCAGTGGGTGTGGCAGGTGTTTGACATCAGTGAGAGACGTTAGAAAAGCTCCACTTGTTTCTGACTGGAAGAGAAAAGAGTCAGAGTGTGATGGAGGAATGAGAGTCAATGTGTGTTTGAAGAAAGAGAAGATGAATGAAGGAAAAGAGTCTGAAAATGATGGAGGAATGAGAGTCAATGTGTGTTTGAAGAAAGAGAGGATGAATGAAAGAAAAGCGTCTGAAAGATGCTGTTATTTTGAGGGCTCTTAGTTTCTTTTGTGGATTCAGTAGAGATGCGTCTCTTGATGTTTTGAGGAAGTTCAGACTTTCATCACACACGTTTTCCAATATAATTAATTATACGCCTTTTGTCACCATTTTATTTTTATCTTTTAAATTCTCTTTACAGCTGTTTTAATTATCCTTGTTTTTATTTGTAATTCTTACACATGGTATTCTTACTACTTATGTAAAGCACTTTGAATTGCCATTGTGGATGAAATGTGCTATACAGATAAACTTGCCTTGCCTTTCATGGGTATTACTACAATTACACTTTTTGTAGAGTGAGCATAAGCAAACACTTAAACCACTTTAACCACTCCTGATGAATAATGTAGTAGTCCTCTGACTAATATCAGAAGTAACCATTTTGTGATTGTGAAAGTGCGGTCCAGACGTGTCTGTTTCTGTGCGAAATTGGGACTCTTGATGAATGAATAAGAAAAATCAGTGGTCTAAAGTATGAGCTTTCCTGTAGCTCAAACAGTAGAGCGTGGCGGGTCATGGGTTCGATTCCCAGGGAAAGCAAGAACTGACCAAATGTGTATCTTGACTGTAAGTCGCTTTGGATGAAAGCGTCTGCCAAAATGCATAAATGTAAGTAACTTACAACTAATCTTAAGATCAGCTGATAAGCTCTAAACGTAACACACTTTATGGAGTCACATAACATTGGAGTCAGACCAAATTATTCATGGAGTCAGATTTGAAATGAGATCTCAATAAATGAAGAGAACTTCACTGAAATGCTGAAAAGGCTTACGCGCAGCATTCCTTTGACCAAGCCGTTAGAATCCGTTTTTTGGGCTAACGGATGGAGTTTACAAAAGTAATTTCAATGTGTCAAACGGGTGTATTGATCAAATCGTAGATGAGCTTCAGTTCATATCCTCCTCTGCATCTGCTCCAGTTTTCAAAGATGTTGTTGAGTCCACTTTAAAGAGCCATGACTGTGACATAGATCCGACAGTTATCTCAGATTTAGTGAAGAATCTGTGTGAATCAAACCCTGTCAGTTCAGCTTTAGGGAAAGATGGACCTTTTTCAACAGCATATGAGAGGAGAGAATTTGTGAAAGAACATTTCAGTTCTTGAACTAGTAGAATACATACAACAGAACATTCCAGTATGTTCCGATACTCCAGTCTTTGTTGCAAGTCTTGAAGAATATCGAGAAAAAAAAAGAAAAAAAAATACTGGATGTGCATCGCAATACCAGTCCTTCTATGATGGACCTCATTTTCATGAAAATGAATTTTTCACAGCAGGAGATGTCGAGAGATCAAGTCTTATTCTGTTCATCGATGACTTGTGTGCAATCCCTTGGGGACTTCTCGCTAGATTCAAAGTCACCGCTGTCTACTGGGGTTAGGAAACTTTCCAGCACAATCAACATTGGCATCTGTTCATTTAGCCATTCTTTGTAGGCAGATGACACAAAGCCATTTGGATACCAGAAAGTTCTAGAGCCACTGTTAACCGATCTTCAAAGCTTGGAAAAAGACAGTATTTTTATTCCAAGTCATGAAAGGCACTGGTTAGCGTGGTGGCTGAGCCCATTCTGTGGGAGGATTTGTTGAAAACTTCATGGGATCAGGTCCCAGTTTCAGACCACAGAAGTAAGATCTGGACTCTTTCAGAGGAGAGATAAAGAGCAGCACACTCTGCATGTAGAGACAGTTTTGTGAAGTCCTACTCCCACTCCTTGCTATGATGTGAAAACAGTGTGCACTGTCTGACAAACTTCATCATTTTCATGTAACATCAGGTTACCCACCAGCAGTGTTGGGAACGTTACTTTAAAAAAGTAATTAGTTATAGTTACTCACTACTTGTTCCAAAAAGTAACTGAGTTAGTAACTGAATTACTCTATAATAAAAGTAACTCGTTACCAGGGAAAGTAACTATTTGCGTTACTGTAAAAAAAAAAAGTTGCTATAAGTCATAGAATTTAGATTTTTTTTTAACCAGTTTTCACAAGTCAGTTGAAATGAGTAGAACAGACAAGTGTTTGTACATAACGTTCAATATTTATTGCACGTCGACAGACAGCAAGATGTTTATCCTGCACTTCAACTATTATCTGTGTAAGAAAAGTAAACAGCTACACCATATAAAGTGCATTTAACTCTAGCAAATTAAATCAAACTCTCTCAACCTGAGACAACTGGTCAAGTAAACAACATGTACTTACAAGTGTTTTGTTCACAACAATAGTAAACTTTTAAACAACAAAAAAGTGTGATTAGCTATGTAGTCTTATTCTTAATTAAATAAATCAAACTCCCAATCTCAGACAACTGGTCTGGTATTTTCTTCAAAAGGACATTTAAAAGTAGTTAAAATTATTTAAAAGTAGTTAAATAATATAAAGTGTGTTTGCAGTAACTGTAGCAAATTAAATAAATCAAATAATAATAATAATAATAATAATACATTTAATTTGTAAGCGCTTTTCTAAGTACTCAAAGACACTTTACAGAAAATTGTAAAACAGATGTAACAACATAGAAAATTGTAAAGCAAATGTAGAAAAAATAGAGAACACAAGAATTAATTTAATTTAAACATTAAAAGCAATTTTAAAAAGATGAGTTTTTGTCAAGATTTTGAATTTTGGCAGGTCGGTGCAGTTACGGATTTTTTGGGGTAGAGAGTTCCAGAGGGTGGGGGCGGCGACAGAGAAGGCTCTATCCCCCCAGGTTCGGTGCTTGGTCCTGGGAGGTATAGTCAAGAAGTTTGCATTTGAAGAGCGGAGGCAACGAGACGGGTTGTGGTGGTGGAGCAGGTCAGTGAGGTAGGAAGGGGCCTGGTTATATAGTGCTTTATAAGTGAGGAGAAGGATTTTGAATTGAATTCGTTGTGGCACCGGGAGCCAATGAAGGTTCTTAAGGACTGGGGTGATGTGGTCACGGGTGCAGGTGTGGGTGAGTAGACGAGCAGCAGAGTTCTGAATGTATTGGAGTTTGTTTAAGCTTTTTAATGCTGTGCCGTACAGGATGCTGTTACAGTAGTCGATTCTGGAGGTAATGAAGGCGTGGATGAGGGTTTCAGCAGCGGAGAACGAGAGTGAAGGACGTAGTCGGGCGATGTTTTTTAAATGAAAAAAGGCAGTTCTAGTGATTTGGTTTATGTGCTGTTCAAAGGAGAAGTTATTGTCAAAGATGACTCCGAGGTTGCGACTATGAAGGGATGGAAGCAGGGTGGAGTTATCAACAGTGAGAGAGAAACTGTGAGTGGTCTTGGTGATGGATTTGGGACCGATGATGATCATGTCAGTTTTTTCACAGTTAAGTTGAAGGAAATTAGTGTGCATCCAGGATTTAATATCAATGAGGCAGTTGGAGATAGTGGAGTGGGTAATGGATTTGGTGGAGATGTAAAGCTGAACATCATCGGCGTAACAATGAAAGTTTAGACCATGGTGGCGAATGATGTTGCCAAGGGGAAGCAGATATAATATGAAAAGGAGAGGGCCTAGCACCGAACCCTGGGGGACACCTTGAGACAGCGGAGCAGTGGAGGAGGTGCAGTTGTTAATGTGAATGAACTGTTGTCTGTCAGTGAGATACGATTGGAGCCAGGAAAGGGCGGTGCCAGTGATGTTGAGGGAAGATTCGAGGCGGGAAAGAAGAATGGAGTGGTTTATAGTGTCAAAAGCTGCTGTGAGATCCAGGAGGATGAGAATGGTAAGATGACCAGCATCAGCGGAGAGGAGAATGTCATTGGTGACTTTAAGGAGGGCTGTTTCAGTGCTGTGTTGTGAACGGAAGCCCGATTGAAAAGGTTCGAACAGGTCATTTGAGCAGAGGTGGGTTTTGAGTTGTTTGGCAACAGTGCGTTCCAGTATCTTTGACAGAAAAGGGAGATTGGAGATAGGCCGAAAGTTTGACAAGATGTCGGGGTTTAGTCCAGGTTTTTTAAGGATGGGAGTGACAGCAGCCAGCTTGAGTGAAGGGGGAATTGAGCCAGTGCGGAGAGAGGAGTTGATGATTTCAGTGATGAGGGAGGAAATAGCTGGTAGACAGTTCTTGATGAGATATGATGGGATGGGGTCCAGGACACAAGTAGATGTTTTCATTCCAGTGATGATTTTGGACAGCTCCCCTGCCGACACAGGTGAGAACTGGGACAGGGACAAAGAAGTGAAGGGGACAGGAGCAAGTGATAGGATGGGAGTACAGACAGTATTGACAGAGGGAGAGGACAGGTTGTTATAAATGGTGTCAATTTTGGTCTGAAAAAATGAAAGAAAAGAGTTACATTTTTCAGTTGTGAAAGAGTTGGTGATATTATCACTGGGTTTGAGAAGTTTATTTACAGTTGAGAAAAGAGCCCTGGGGTTGGTGGAACCAGAGTGTATGAGGTGTGAGTAGTAGGTGGATCGGGCAGTCTTGAGAGCTTCTTTATACTGCTCGAGGTAATCTGTATATGCTTGTAGATGAACAGATAAATTGGTTTTCCTATGAAGCCTTTCAAGCTGACGCTTTCTCGATTTCATTTTGCGCAGATCCGAGGTGTACCAGGGAGCAGAGTGAGTGAATGAAACAGTTTTGGTTTTAATGGGAGCCAGCTGATCGAGACAGATGGAGAGTGTTTCATTGTAGTAGTCAGTGAGATCGGAGGGGTTATCAGTCTGCAGTGGGGGGATGGAGGATATTTTGCTAACAAGAGAGGCTAAAAGAGCAGGAGTAGAAATGGATTTAAGATTTCTGAAAGAAATTGACCGTTTATTACCTTAGTGGTCGTAATGGGAAGGTCGATGTTCAGGGTGATTACCAGATGATCGGAGATGTTGAGGTTGAGGCTGGAGAGGTGGGATATGGTGAGACCAGTAGAGCAAACCAGATCCAGGATGTGGCCCCGGCTATGAGTAGGAAAGTTAACATGCTGGGTAAAGTTGAAGCAGTGTAGCATTTCCAGGAATTCAATGGCAGATTTGCAGTTAGTATCGATGTGAAAATTAAAATCTCCCAAAAGCAGAACAGAAGGTGAAATGGCAGATAGCTGAGACAAAAAATCAGATAAGTCAGCGAGAAAGGAAGGATTTGTTTTGGGGGGGCGATAGATTATGGCAGTGACCAGAGGAGTGGGACCTGAGAGTTTGAAAGTGATGTGTTCAAAAGACTGAACAGCAGGGATGGAGATGATGGATATTTTAATGTCCTTTCTGTACACTGCAGCGACACCGCCTCCCCGCCCCTCAGGTCGGGATTTGTCCATGAATGTGTATCCTGTGGGTGTGGTTTCGTTGAGTGAGAGATAGTCCAGGGGTTTATGCCAAGTTTCAGTGATACAGAGGAAATCCAGGTTATTGTCAGTTATGAATTCGTTTAAAATGAGACTTTTATTGTTGAGTGAGCGGGTGTTAAACAAAGCCAGTTTCAGGTGACGTTGCTTTGTGATGGGTTGAGAGGAAAGAGGAAGGGGTCGGAGATTTGATAGGAGCACGTGTCGTTTGTTGTGATGACGTAGCGCGGAAGTTGGAATGCGCGAAGAAGACCAGATGGATGGAATGGAGTTTAAAGTTGAAAAGTTGTAATTCAACATACGACCAGAGCCTCTATGCGAAGGACGGCGAGGTAGTCCAGATTCTTGAAGGATGTTGATGTTGTCCAGACGGAGGTGGTTGTTGAGTGGACGGGAGTCGACAGCGGAGCATAACGGTGGCATAATCCAGGCGTGGTGCGCTAGCACAAGCTAGCGCTAACTTGATCCCAGAAGCCGGGCGTCTCAATTCCAGTCCAATTTCAGCAAGTATGTAACGTTAAGTTCTAAGTTTTCTTCGCAATCAGAGTTGTTGATCTGCTGGAAGGCCACGGTTGAGTCGGGCACTTGTTACTTGTTCTGGTGTTTGTCCTACGTGAGATTCCCAGGACAGATATCCGCTTTGATTATTCATTCATGCGTAATCCGTTGTGAATTCAGTATAAGATAACTGAGAGGATGAACGAACTTGTAGTAATAAAATGAATACTGATTAAGAAGAATTAAAATAGATAAACATTAAACATTAAGACATTAAAACAGAGCCGGGCGGAGAAGCGGCAGCCAACATGCGCCAGCCAAAATAAAAGCCTTCTTGAAATAACAACTTGAGATAAATAGTCTGGAAGACATAGGCCGCTGTATTTATTTATCTTCATTAAAACATACCTGCCTTTTAACAACATACCTGCCTATCATACGGTTGACTTCAGCCTGTGTCATAGGTTTTTGTTGTGAGGCAGAAATATCTAGCTTTTGCTGCTTGGGGGACTTTGCTCTGAGTCCTTCTTTGCTAGTGGATGGCGAGCTATAGTCTGTGGTGGAGGTATCGGTGTTTTTGGCCACTAGCTTGATGCGTGTGTCGTTGTGAGATGCTTCATTAAATGAGAGTTGCTTACAACGGATGTAGACAAAGTCTTCGCTCCTGGACATAATGTACACATTACATGCACGTTCTTGCCTTTGACCACAATGAATTTGAAGTAGTGCTTATATCTCCACCTTGAAAATGCCAACTTTTCATCGGATTGCTCCTGACTCGCCATCTCGCTGCTTCTGTGTGACTGTGTGTGTGTGTGTGTGTGTGTGGCTCGTGTGTTGGCATGTGTGTAAAACACTGGCTCTGATTGGCTACCATGAAACATGACTCTGCCTTAGCCAATCATAATCGCTTACCTCGTTATTAACCCACCTCCTCTCTAGCCGTGAGCCAGGGGTGCATAAAGATTACACCGTTTATTCAAGCAATACATAGTAACGCACTGCATTTAACGTCCAGTAACGTTAACGGCGGTGAAGCGACGGGAAAAATAATTAGTTAGATTACCCCGTTACTGAAAAAATAACGTCGTTACCTAATGCCGTTCTTTTAAACGGCGTTATTCCAAACACTGCCCACCAGATGTATTGCATGACCTTCTTGAAGGTATTGGCATTGTCATTTCAAGCCTTGATCAAGAAGAAATATTTTTCTCTTGAGGAGCTCAATAATTGCATTCGACAGTTCCCTTATAAGAGGAAGTGACCAAACAAATCGTCCACATTTGATTCCTGCTCATTTCGCCACAAAAAGATCTGTAGGAGGTAATGCACATGAAATTGGTGTCTGTTGCCTTTTATGATAGGTTTGAAAGTACCCGAGGATGATGAAGTGTGGCAGATGTTAATGACCTTAAAAGACTGTGGAACTTGTGATGGCTCCAGTTCATACAGAGCATTTGCTACCTTGACTCTTTGATTTCTAAGCACTGACACAGATTTCGGGAAGTTTTTCCTCAAGAAAAGCTTCTTCCCAAACACCATTTTCTCAAGCACTACCCTGAACTCATTGAAGAATTTGGTCCTCTGGCAGCCTTGTGGACCATGAGATTTGAAGCTAAACATGGCTTTTTCAAAACAGCTGTCGGACAAACGGGCTGCTTCAGGAACATACTGCTGTCCCTTGCAAAAAACCCCAGCTGATGATTGCATTGCATCTCCATGAATCAAATGTGATCAAGTCATCACTTTCAGTCACCACAACTTCACAAGTCTCAGTGGACGTCCCAAAGGATGACATGGAAGATTTGGTGCAACATAGGCATCCACGTGTCACAATGGTACATGTTGCAATAGTGTGCTTATTAGGCACCAGCTATAAACCTGGAATGTTGCTATGTCATGGTTTCACTGCAGACTTGCCGGACCTTTGTGCAGTGTTAATTCTGACAGCAAATTTTGATTCAGTTTTAGTCATAGACTTTTGACTAAAATACCATTTAGTTTTAGTCATATTTTAGTCACCTGAATTGTTTTTAGTTTTAGTCGACTAAATCTACAGTAGATTTAGTCTCGTTAAATTGTAATACATTAAGCATTTAAGCGTTACATAACCGACTGTCACTTGAACTGACATTTGACATTTTGTTTTTGACATTAAAAATACACGAAAAAGAGCTCTATTCCCTTTTTTTATCTATATAGTTTTTATAACTTTTGTATTTGTTTTAGTTAGTAGGCCATATCAGGTTAAGCTAAAGCTTCAAATTATTATTATTATTTTTTTTTTTATGGTTTTAATGAACTATTATAACCCTGATACTTTATTGAATATGTGTCTTTCCTCCTGACTATGAATTAAATGGGAATGAAATTAAATACAGTTTATTGTGTAAGCAAAAACAAACAATGCGTGACTTAATTATAAACAAGCTCGAAATACACATTGACTCTTATTTTGAAATGTCTGCGCCTCTATTGCAGTTGCAGGAGCTCATTTAAGTTCAGATGAGGAGATAAATATGCATCATTACAACTGTCTAAAACATATGACTATATAAACATTGTAAAGTAAACATTGTCATTATTCATCAGCATCAAGTTATTATCCAAGTCAGCTTTATTTATATAGCGCTTTTAACAAAGCAGATTGTCTCAGAGCAGCTTTACAGTGTTAAACAGGAAAATAATGCAGCATCATTTTATTCAGCTGTATAGCCATTTGATGTCATCAGTTCATTTCAATTATCATACAGTGACAGTGTAGGCTTTAGATCAATAATTAGATCAGTAATTTAGTTTATATGGTTAATTTAGTTTATTAATTAGATTTATTTGGATATTTAGTTGAACATGTAGTGTCCCCAACTGAGCACGCCAAGCCAGAGGCAACAGTGGCAAGAACCAAAACCCCATCAGGAGCAGAATGGAGGAAAATAACCCTTGGGAGAAACCAGGCTCAGTCGGGGGGGCAGTTCTCCTCTGGCCAATTAACAAACAGCGTATGATTATTATTCTGGCAACTTTACAGGTCAGAGGTCATAATAGATAGAATATTCGAAGGACCGGAGGCAACACGCTGGAGACGGGTTTATTGAGGATGCCGTGTCGATGAGGCAGTTTCAGGGGGAGTCTAATCACGGTCTCTCAGACACTTCAGGGTCCTGTGTTGGTCTTCTCTGGGCGCAGGTCCAGCATCTGATCTGGATCCGGCCCGGATCCGGCTGACTGCAGTAAACCTCGGGATAAACAGAGAGACTAGCATTAGCGTAGATGCCATTCTTCTGATGATGTCACGAGTACATCAGGTGTTATGGGAAGTGTTCCCGGTTCCGGCTGACCTAGTTAATGCAGCCTAACAATCATTTCATTGAGAAAGTGTTTTATGTGTATGCCACAGTAAAGAGATGTGTGTTTAGTCTAGATTTAAACTGACAGAGTGTGTCTGCTTCCCCAACAATGCTAGGAAGACTGTTCCAGAGTTTAGGAGCTAAATAGGAAAAGGATCGAGCGCCTGCAGTTGATTTGGATATTCTCGGTATGATCAACTGGCCAGAGTTTAGAGATCGCAGTAGACGTGATGCAGTATAATATGTTAAGAGCTCGCTCAAGTACTGGAGATAAACCATTTAGTGCTTTGTAAGTAATAAGCAAGATTTTTACGTGTCCTTGATATAACTACCATGTTTAGCGGACAAGGGATTCAGATAGTACTCCACAAACTCTGCTACCCCATAACTCTCGCTCCCACAATCTGACACTATATAGGTCTCCCTGGAGGCATATTAGGAAATGGCCACACTGACCTCTCCTTATGTATCCTGGGTAGAAGGTAAAAACCATCTCCCCCTCGGAACACCCTGCCCTATTATATACTCCACCAGAAGTGTTGTCCCGAGTAAAGTCCAAATCTGAGGTGTTGCTGATGTACCCTAAAATCCTCCTGCGGAGGTGATTTTGATTGCACATCTCATTTTGTAATTTCTTTGAGCAGGAGGCCTGCAACTGTCCTAGAATAATCAATGTGATGGGGAGGTCTGTATCGTTCACTATCCTCATCGTAACCTTCCTGAAACGGAGAAAGGAAACCTTTGGAGGGTCCAGGCCTGGGCACCTCCCTAAAGTTGGTTCTAGAAGCCTCTAGAGACCTATTAGAATGAACAAATTCTCTGTATCTTTTCCCTCCTTTCCCAGGACGGGACTGTGGAGCGGTGTTATTCGGCCTCCTGCATGGGGAAACCCCGCTCGTGGACATAAGGTCGTGATGAAGTGTTCACCGGAAGATAATTAAAATATCTCAAATTTGGTGTAACACTAGTGTGCCTCACTTTGAGATGAGGTGTGTCTCTCTGTCCAGGTCTACCACGGAAACTGTCCATGATGATAGAAGATAGAAAACAAATTGAGAACTTCTTTTGGGGTCTTTTTTGTGTTTTTTTTAGAACCAAGAAAATAATATTAATAAAAGGCAACCAAAAAACTAAAATAAATAAAAAGAATGAAACAAAATGGCCAAGTTTTTCGTGACGTTTCAGGAAATAAATATTACCGTCTTCAGGCTTGACTTGAACTACTGAGAATTTTACAATATGTCTTTTATGAGAAATAAACAAGGTTAATGATATAACTGTTGATATGAAGGAAGGGCAAAAAGGCTGCAACCGTCTGCTGTCTCGTAAGAGCATGGAATGGGGGCGCGCTTCAATGCGAGCCTCCTTTTATAGGGTCGCTCTGGAGCAAAGAGCCTGGCCCAGTGAATGATTTAAAGCTCTTCTGAACTAAATTAATTGCTTGTAAGACAGTGAAAGGTAAGTAAATGCAAGTAATAACAAACCATCGATGTGTTGATGAAAGAAATTCATGATTAGAGTAAGAATAAGTTTAATTAGCATGAGGGTGTAAGGCGACAACGGATGACGTCATTCCCGTTGAGACGGGAATAAACTTAACTTGCTGAAAATAGTTTTAAACACTAACAAAAAATCTGAAAATAAGGATTTATAACTGAAGTATTATATGGAATCATTCTATTAAAAGAGTTAAGGTGAAAGGCGTTTAGAAATATGTTTTTTAATGTGTTTCCAGGGATGACATTGTTTTAAGGTGGAACGACCTCGTGTTGCCCTGTTTAAACCAAAACATGGTTAAATATAGTGATAATTTCATGACTGAAATATTTTATATAGTCCTTCAATAAAAATAGTTGGGGTGAAAAACATTTAGAAATGTGCGTTTATCCTATTTTATAAATATCTCTCTTCTCAATGAACCTTTTTCTGAAGATAATAGGGTCAATATGACGGCAGTCAATATGTGGGGTGGCAGTGGCTCAGTGGTTCATGTAGGTTGTCTACAAACCGGAAGGTTGGTGGTTCGATCCCCGGTTCCACCTGACCAAGTGTCGAGGTGTCCATGAGCAAGACACCTAACCCCAGCTGCTCCCGACGAGCTGGATGGTGCCTAGCATGGCTGACACCGCCGTTGGTGTGTGAATGGGTGAATGTGATGCAATGTGTAAAGCGCTTTGGTCTGTTAAAAGTGCTATATAAATGCAGTATGTGCATGTGTATGTAAATGCATATTTTTTCAGGTAAGTGGTGTATATCTGAAAATTCAAATAGGATGTGTTCTTTGGGGATAATTTTTGTTATAAAATAATGGTAGTGTATATAATACATATCACAGGAAACGGAAGACATGATGATGATTTGTCAACCATCATCGACCAAGGGCTAACCAAAAGCTCAGAGGCGGTGGCAAAAGCTTGGTTAGGGGAATGAAGGGTCCAAGATCCAGGGCCCGTAGGCCCTGAAAATGGTTATGCATAGTCCTACGTTCTACTGAACACTAAAGGCAACCCAACGGTCAAAGATAGCCAACAACCACTAAGTGTCTTATTGTCATCTCATTGATATTGATATGGATATATTATGTGTATATATTAAATGTATAAGGTCCATCTTTTAGTACCATTACAAAATTAGTGATAATATAAGATATAAAAAATATATATGATATAAAATATATATCCAGGTGCTATCCACACACATTTAATGTTAGGGTTAGGGATGAAAAGATCCAAGATCCAACTTCTGAGGAAGTCAGAAATGGTTGTGCACAGTCCATCCTTCCACTGACCACTAAGGACAGTCGTAGGACAGAGTTAGGGTCAGTACTCACATCATTCATGTTCGATCTTGAATCATACAACCTCAAATCAGAAATAGTTGGGATAGTATGGAAAACGCAAATAAAAAACAAAAGAAGTGATTTCTAAATTTACTTTGACTTGTATTTCATTGCAGACAATATGAACACAAAATATTTCATGTTTTGTCTGGTCAACTTCATGTCATTTGTAAATATGCATCCTTTCCTGTCATTCAGACCTGCAACACATTTTTTAAAAAGTTGGGACAGGAGCAATTTAGGGCTAGTAATGAGGTAAAATGGTTAAATAATGATGTGATTTGAAACAGGTGATGTCAACAGGTGATTGTAATTATGATTTGGTACAAAAGCAGCATCCAAGAAAGGTCTAATCCTTTAGGAGCAAAGATGGGCAGAGGATCGCCAGTTTGCCAACAAATACGTGAGAAAATTATTGAAATGTTTAAAAACAATGTTCCTCAAAGAAAGATAGGAAGAGATTTGGATATTTCACATTCAACAGTGCATAACATAATTAAAAGATTCAAGGAATCTGGAGGAATTTCAGTGCGTAAAGGACAAGGGCGCAAGCCTAAGCTGAACAACCGTGACCTCCGACCCCTCAGGCGGCACTGCATCAAGAATCATCATTCATCTATAAGCCATATCACCACATGGGCTCAGGACTACTTTGGCAAACCTTTGTCAAGTACCACAATACGTAGTTACATCCACAAATGCCAGTTAAAACTGTACTGTGCCAAAAGGAAGCCCTATGTTAACAGTGTCCAGAAGCGCCGTCGACTTCTCTGGGCTCGGAGGCATCTGGGATGGACCATCACACAGTGGACACGTGTACTGTGGTCAGATGAATCAGTATTTCAGATATTTTTGGGGAGGAATGGACGCCGTGTGCTCCGGACCAAAGAAGAAAAGGATCATCCAGACTGTTTCCAGCAACAAGTCCAGAAGCCAGGGTCTGTCATGGTATGGGGTTGTGTCAGTGCCCTTGGCAAAGGTAACTTGCACTTCTGTGAAGGCACCATTAATGCTGAAAAGTACATAGAGATTTTGGAGCATAATATGCTGCCTTCAAGAAGACATCTTTTCCAGGGACGTCCATGCATATTTCAACAAGACAATGCAAAACCACATTCTGCACACATTACAAAGTCCTGGCTGCGGAGGAAGAGGGTACGGGTACTTGACTGGCCTGCCTGCAGTCCCGACCTGTCTCCAATAGAGAATGTGTGGCAACGAAGACCGCGTACTGTTGCCCACCTTAAGACTTGTTTGCAGGAAGAATGGGACAAAATTACACCTGAAACACTTCATCACTTGGTGTCTTCAGTCCCTAAACATCTTTTAAGTGTTGTGAAAAGGAATGGCAACATTGCAAAGTGGTAAATGCTTTACTGTCCCAACTTTTTTTTAAATGTGTTGCAGGTCTGAATGACAGGAAAGGATGCATATTTACAAATGACTTGAAGTTGACCAGACAAAACATGAAATATTTTGTGTTCATATTGTCTGCAATGAAATACAAGTCAAAGTAAATTTAGAAATCACTTCTTTTGTTTTTTATTTGCGTTTTCCATACTGTCCCAACTTTTTCTGATTTGGGGTTGTATATGTATGTTTATTTACTCTATTATTTTTTAAATATTATGTATTATAATGATGAAATGGAGGAAAAGAGAGAGTATATATAACATATATCACACCAGTATTGTGTTCTCTGCTAGGGGTACAGAACACAGGGTTCATTTCCATGTGGGCTATGAAGACTAGGGCTAGTCTGGCTAGGGCTATAGGGCCCAGGGTTAATTTTGGTTAGGCTCTGTGAAGGGGTATGTATAGCCCGGGTTAGCACGGGTAGGGTTCGGTTGGTAGCGGGCTACGCGTCCCAGAGTTGCCTACGGGTAGGGTTAGGTCCATGGCGGGGTGTGCGTAGCCCGGGCCGTGCGCAAGAGGTGACTAACGGGTAGGGTTAGGGTGGTGTCATGTGTCCCCTTAGTATACGAATATGTCACACTAAAAGATGGAAAGACAGGTTGAGGAAAGGATAGCTGACTCGGAGAAGAGTGAAAGGTTTGTGTCCCTATGTCTCAATTAGACCCCTGGGGAACACTGTGTCCAGGCGTTTGATCCACCGGCCTTCGGCCCTGAGCCTTTCCTGCAGTGACCAGCGTGGATTAGCCTGGAGACAAGTGACCCTCAACGACTGTAGACCATGGGTCAAGAAGTGCTGTACCAGGTGTCTTCATTATTTTATGGGTCACATTATGTGTATGTTGGTATACCCTAATTCTCGGCTCATTCTTAGTCTGTCTTACATACTGTCGTTCACATTTATTACAGCAGATGAGATCTACACAGTTCTTGCTAAGATGTGAGAGGGACATGGACAAATTTATAATGTTTTTATTAAATCTGCTTCTGATCAGTTTACGAGGGGTATAATATTTACAGCTGCCAACTCGGCCTTTTGTTACTGGTGTGTTCTTTAGCTTTTCTACCTCCGGTTTACTCAGTTTGCTCTGAACCAGCATATCGAGGAAGTTCTTGTTTCTCCTGTATGCTGCTATCGGTTTATGACGTTGCAGATATTTAGAGGGTGCTAAGAATTTCTCAAAATTTAATTTGACTGCTGCGTTTAACTGTCTGCTAATGCTGGAATAATGTGTCACCAAGGGAATGATCTTGTCTTTTACAGTCGTATCCTGCAAGGGCCGTTCTGTTGGCTGTTCAAAGGCTCTGAATATTCTCCTGAAGAACGTGCGGGAGTATCCACGCTGTCTCAGAGCCGTGAACAGGGTCCTGCATGCTTCGAGGAACGACTCGTTTTCTGTGCAAATTCTCCTAAATCTCAACAGTTGTGATTTTTACTATCCCCTTGAATGCATGTTTGGGGTGAAAGCTGTGCCTGTGCAGTAATGAGTGTGTATCCGTCTCTTTGAAGTATACTCTGAAGTCCAGTTGACCTGTGACAGAAAAATTAGAACCCTTGTAGGATACGACATCCAGGAAGTTCACTTCCTGTTGATGGACTGTGTGTTTTATTTTAATCGATGCTTGGTGATTATTGAGGTGAGCAGTGAAAGCTATAAAATCGTCCATAGAGTGAGTCCAGACTCCCCAGATATCATCTAAAAATCTATAATATGCTATTTTTTACCCATGGCAGTACCTTTCACTTGTAAGTAATATTTGTTATCAAATTCAAAGTCGTTTTTGGTCAGATTTATTTCTGGTAATTTGAGAATATATTCGTCTGGTCTATTTTGATCTGGAAATTTTTGCATAAACTTTTTTACTGCCTCTAGTCATATTTCTGTCTCTATATTTGTATATAGGCTATCAATGTCGATCGTGAAGAGGAGCGCATCGGGGGGAATTTTGAGTGGTCCTATTTTATGGATAAAATCATATGTGTCTTTCAGATAACTGGGATGTCTGGTGGAGAGAGGATTGAGAAAGTGTTCTATGTACTCGGCTGTGTAATACGTTTCGCTATTACAGTATGAGACGATGGGTCTTCCTGGAGGCACCTCAAAGGGGATACTCCATTTCTCTGGCTCTTTGTGAATTTTAGGTAGAAGATAAAATCTCCTAGGCCTTGGAGGTGTCTCACCCATAAGGTAGTCTTTCTGTTCCCCAGTAATCACTCTCTTCAAACACATTTCCTGTAGAATCTCCCTCACTTCCTGGATCGTGTGGATATAGATGGGCCGCTCCAAAGGACGATAATGCTCCCTCACTGCCAACTGTCACTGTCCCTCTATCAAGAATCACCGTTGCGTTTCTCTTGTCTGCAGGTTTTATTACAATCTTTGTTTGTTTGCATCTTTTTTCTCCCCGAGGTGTTAAATTAAGTGCTTCTTTATGTCCCCAATCTAATTGTTTATATGCATAATAATCAGCTGTTATAATATTTGTTATTTCCTTAGGGAGACTGGAAAGTGCCGGTGACCAGTCTGAGTTTCGGGTGAATGGAATCTTTTTCTTTTGTTTTTTTTTTACCTTCAAAATATGTCTCTAACTTCAGTCTACGGTGATAATCTTGTAGATCCTTAAGCAGCTCTATTCTGTGTTTTAAAACCTAGTGGGGTGGGAATGAATGATAGACCTCTAGAAAGCACTGACCTTTGAGTCTGGCTCAGTGGCACTGTTTTAGAGAGGTTAACTATTCATTTACTTTGCCCCCCATGGGGTTGTGCTTGATTGTCAGTTTAAAGCCTCCATCCAGTGTGAGAGCTTGGCATTTGCTGTGACTGGTCTCCAGTGGACACAGTCCATCTCAACGTGAAACCTGGTGGATGGTAAGGCCGGCACCGAGTTCAGATGTTTTTTAATGTATGCATTGTGTTCCAGACTGTCCTGTTCCCCCAGTGGTAAACACCTCGAGAAGTTGATGATCGGGAAAAGGAATTCCGTTCTGGGTAATCTTTTCCTTGCTGCTCTATATGTTTTTGCCAGTTCAGCGACCCCTGTTAGTTTGTATCTCTGACTCCTGTTGTTTAAGCCAAAGGCCAAGATCATTTTCTCAGGCTCTACTGTTATGATGGCTTTCTCTATCAGGTGGCCGGCATGGTGTAATTTGGCTCCCGGATAGCTTTCTATCTGCAGCTCCGAACAATCAAACGCGGTGAACCTGGATGGGTTGGAATCACCGATAATCACACATTTTTTCTGTACATTTAAATTCCAATTTGACAATTTCCTATCTGTGTTTATGTGTCTGACCGGTCTGCCTGTCAGGCTCAATGGGGGTTCTTTATTTAGTGGTGATGGTGGTCTTGATTCAGACGAAGGCATCTCCGGTGCCATGCGCGGCGCGATATACAGGGGTCTCAGTGAGATTTTTTCCGGCTGCCCCATTTTACTGTGTGGTGTCTCTGTTTTGTGTGCCGTGATATATAGGGGTCTCAGTGAAAAAATGTTCTAACTGCACCGTTTTACTGTTTGGAGTTTCATCCGATCTGGGTTGATTTGTTTGTGTCTGTTGTTCCCTTCAACTGTCTTACTTTCTTGTATTTTCTCTTTTTCTAGAACTGCAGTGGGGCTGGAGTGCGCTGTAATATGTCTCAGAAACTCAGTGAGTGGAGAGGGTGGTTTGACCGGTTCCTCAGAGTGGTATGAGGAAAAGAGAATGTCGCTTGACTGCAGTGATTGAGCGGCCCGTAGTTGCTCAGTCACTGTCCTCAATTGGGACTTGGAATGAATTTAATGGGGCGTCATCCTCGAGTGTTAGCAGCTCCGCTACATTTGTAGCAGAGACTTCTGCTGCAGGAGGAGATGCGTTCGCCCGTGGAGGCACATCCTCGAAGGACAGCAGCTCCCCTATTTTTGTAGGAGAGACTTCTGCTGCCTGAGGTGAGTTCTGTGTCGTGTGCAGTGTCGTAATTTCTCTGTCCTTTTCTGCCCCCTCTGTCGTAATTTCTCTGTCCTTTTCTGCCCCCTCTGTTCTAATGGGAGGATCTCTCGTGCTTGTTTGGGCAGGAGGGTTTTTTGGAGGTCAATCAGAGGAGCATCCTCCTCAAACGACCAATCCCTTCTAGCTGGAAGGGCTGCTAATAAACTGGGTGAGGTCTGTACCTCGATGTGCTGTACCCCTATTTTTGTTCGAACTATTGGTGATGCGTGACTGGACCCGCTGTTGGTGAGGTGGACACGTGACCCCTCGATGCTGCCACTTCAGCATAGGTACGTGTCGTGTTTGCCCCTGGTGCCCTTACACCAGCAGCTGTCCTCCCATTGGTCACTTCATTCGTTCCCTCACTTGTCGTTTCAGCCGCAATCAAAGCCTCTGCCTGTTCTACTGATTCTTTCGTCATTCTCACCCCGAAATTCTTGTTAGCCCACTTTACAGCCGTCTCAAAGGCCTCTGGCCAGTCTGTTTGATCCGTTTGCTTTCTCACATTGTCCATTACCTGTTCAATAAGTGTCTCATAATGCTCTTCCAGAATGAGCCGGGTGGTGAATGCCCAGTTTCTGGCATTACCATCCAGCATCTGAGTGACTCGTTCATTGGGCGAGGCTGGTTTGACCGTTTGGGTGAGTAATTGAGTGAGCCTCGAGAATGTGATGGGTTGGTTATCCTGTACTTTTGTAGTGACTTTACTCAGATGGTGTATTAGTCTGATCACGTCATAAAATAGTCGGATTGTGTTTGAGTTGTGGTGGTGCTGGTGTGAACTCTTTCTCGTGCTCCCTGTGTCCTATTGAATCTTCCCCCTGTTCTGTCTCCCTCTTGTGGAAAGTAATCGGAACTACCATCCCTGTGTCTGTTATTCAAGCCCTGTTGTGTTTTTTGTACCTAGGGACTGAGACATTCCGGGGATCTCTATCTAGATAAAAAAATGAGACCCTTTGGTTTCTCTGGTTGTTCATGAAGGCATTGTATGGAGGTCTTCTATTTTGGAAATTATGGTAGGATGGTGTTATGTTTTCTCAGTACAAACTCTCTTGTGGTCTAGGAATTCTGTACTCATCCTGAGTCACATGTTCCCGAAAATACTCATGTTGTGTATGTTCCCCTTCAAACCTTTGAGTATTTTCTTCTGTTTAATTCTCTCATTCTGTTTTCTTTTGTTTACAGTGGGTGACCTGTATGGGCCGGACACCACCGGCCGATGGAAACGGTCGCTGGGAAATCTGTCTGGACTTCCCCTGTTGCCAGACCGTTCGTTGTGGAACACGGTAGGGTTATATGAAGATCCAGGCCTGGATGCTTCAAACATGTTCCTACTAAGATCTTTTCTATCGTTATAATAATCATTGTTGCTCTCTCTATCTTTTCTTCAATACATTTCTCTTCCTCTAGGACCGGCTGGTCTCTGAGGGTATGAACGTGTTCTCCTGTCATTTGGTCTGTTTGGGGGCCTATACCTCGTCCCGGGAGACGCTCTTCGTCTCTGTCTTCCTCTGTACGTGTCCATCTAACTAGCCCTGTCTTTTTACACTAACTCAAACTAACTGTGTACAGAGAAAATGAATGAAAAACAGGATTTTTTTGGTCTTTTTTGGATTTTGTGTTTTTTACTTCTTTTTTTTTTTTGAATATGAAAAATGAAACTAATATTAAATTGAAAAATAAAGATCAAAAAATAAAAGTGATTGTATTAAAACTGAAAATAAAGAATCAAAAGAATTTAAAATAACTAAAGCCCAGTCGACGTTTCGGCACCCCTCTATCAAGAATCACTGTTGCGTTTCCCTTGTCTGCAGGTTTTTACAATCTTTGTTTGTTTGTATCTCTTTTCTCTCCGAGGTGTTAAATTAAGTGCTTCTTTATGTCCCCAATCTAATTGTTTATATGCATAATAATCAGCTGTTATTATATTTTTTATTTCTTTAGGGAGACTGGAAAGTGCCGGTGACCAGTCTGAGTTTCGGGTGAATGGAATCTTTTTCTTTTGTTTTTTTTAACCTTCAAAATAGGTCTCTAACTTCAGTCTACGGTGATAATCTTGTAGATCCTTCAGCAGCTCTATTCTGTGTTTTAAAACCTAGTGGGGTGGGAATAAATGATAGACCTCTAGAACGCACCAAACTTTGAGTCTGGACCAGCCGACAAACGGTTGTGCAGGGTCCAATGCGTTCTGCCGGCCATCCAACAAATGCATTGAATTAAAAGTAAAAACCCTCCTGTCTGAGAAAGCCAACATCGGCCTGAACACGCCTTCAAAACATTAAATACAATTATGCCCGGGTTGTAGTGATGTGG